>NQII01000205.1:495182-654174 GCA_002778355.1 Clitarchus hookeri | reverse complement strand
AAAACAAAATAAAAAAAGTTACAACCTATTGCCCCCAGTGCCTTGGAGAACCATTTTATTGCCGGACATGCTTCATAGAAGCCCATTCATGATTTATGTTAAAATTATATATTAATTACAATATAAATTATATTTTGTATAACTATTTGTAATAATTGTAAATGTATCAATTTATTTTTTATATGTATATACAAATAAACTAATAAAAAAAATATATAACAAAAATAAAATATAAAAAATTAAAATATAAAAAAAACTAAATGTTTATTAAAACAAATAATAAGATAAATGAAGAATATTCACTAGAGGAGATGGGTTAGAATATGGTTGACCATCACTGCATGGAGCGAGGTGGGGCTCCATGCAACCACTGGAAAAAATAAAAAAAATAAACGTTACGGGCCAATCGCATAAGCGAATTGGTCAGGGCCAGAGCGGTCCCAAAGACCTGGAAATTGCGCTTGGTGGGTGGTCCCGTGGCCCAGGGAGTAAGTTTAGCTGGCGAAGGCCGGCGGTACCTGGGGACCGCCCCGGCCCCAGCCAATAGTCCACCGGCGGTACGATCGTACCGCCTGGCGCTCAACGTGTTAAAGGGCGTCTGAGAGGGTCTTATATGAGTCTGAACTATGACAACATTTTCCTATTACTGGCAGCCGCACGAAATGACAGTTGACGCCACAGCTGCCATCAAGTCAACATAGAGGACAGTGAATAAAATCAGTTAATTTAAATCGTCAGCGTAAGTGGCATTATGAGGTATAATTTCACTACAGTTCTGCCACGTCACTCTTGATTTTCATATTAGTATGGTTAACTGTGTCCTTTGATTCCATATTGCGTAGCCTTGACATCTTTATCATGTAATGGGAGTCGTTACTTGGAATGATCGAGGATGTGGCGCTGAGGTAAACTTTCGGACTCTCAGTCGGGCGGACTTGGATCCGAATCCCGGTCCTGTCACCCGGATTTCGCTTTCCCATGGTTTCCTGAAACTACTACAGGTGAATACTGTGATGGTTTCTTACCACAGGTCTCTGCCCTGTCCCTGCTTCTCTGAGCAACTTGCTCCGTCTCTGACGACCTCGTTGTCGACGACACGTTAAGCCTTACCTACGACCTTCATTTACATCGGGTGGAGGGTATGATTGCACGTAATTCAATCTTTTATATTATCAAATTGGTATTGACTTACAGTTACACGTGAGTTTAAAATGAGGTCCAGACTGCGCGGTATTTATTACAGTCCACGGTTTCGAACAATTAAGTAAGATGTAACATGGGTTGGCAAGCCTGGTGATAGTTCAACAATAGCGTGAAACCCCATATTTTAGACCATTTATACAGTCTCGTATATTTTGGAACAAGCCGAAGAAATAATGACACTTATATTTGGNTCACCCGGATTTCGCTTTCCCATGGTTTCCTGAAACTACTACAGGTGAATACTGTGATGGTTTCTTACCACAGGTCATGCCTGATTTCTGCCCTGTCCCTGCTTCTCTGAGCGACTTGCTCCGTCTCTGACGACCTCGTTGTCGACGACACGTTAAGCCTTACCTACGACCTTCATTTACATCGGGTGGAGGGTATGATTGCACGTAATTCAATCTTTTATATTATCAAATTGGTATTGACTTACAGTTACATGTGAGTTTAAAATGAGGTCCAGACTGCGCGGTATTTATTACAGTCCACGGTTTTGAACAATTAAGTAAGATGTAACATGGGTTGGCAAGCCTGGTGATAGTTCAACAATAGCGTGAACCCCCATATTTTAGACCATTTATACAGTCTCGTATATTTTGGAACAAGCCGAAGAAATAATGACACTTATATTTGGNACCCCATATTTTAGACCATTTATACAGTCTCGTATATTTTGGAACAAGCCGAAGAAATAATGACACTTATATTTGGTCTGTTCTTACAAAATCGTTACGAATATTGCATTGGCATGGTGAGATAAATAATTCTTCTCATTTGAGCCATCAAGTTGCATATCCTTTCGTTGCTTCTCCTGTGTGCGACTAGGGTAGTTGTGAACTTTTTTGGAAAGAATGGTTTAAAACACACGGAGCCACAGCTTTGCACGTCATCAGAATCCTTTTATACGCTGGATGATATTACGTAATTTCTTTGTTAGTCTTGTGTCTGACGTGTCAGCCGGACTATGAGTTTCTATAAACTATTATTTAGACATTCTAATTTAATATNTGTTAGTCTTGTGTCTGACGTGTCAGCCGGACTATGAGTTTCTATAAACTATTATTTAGACATTCTAATTTAATATATTTGGTTATTTTTCCTTAAGCTGAGAATTTCAAAGAGAGAGAGAGCTTGCTGCGGTGTGACTTGTATTCGCGACCGTCATGCAATGCAGGTTAAGCAGATAAATAGGCTTTTTGATGCCACCTGCTACTACATGCATTTAAGATGTACAATTGCAAGTTAATCTTGCTTAAATCAACGACGAGGATTATTAACTGCTCAGTTATCTTACACGTCGACAGTTCTAGAGGGATAAGAATCTCATTTTGCAGTCCGTATGCACGATCTGCAGTATTTACGTTACAGTATTTCGGACAGCAAATTTTACAGTCGAATTAGTAATCGTGAATGGCGATAGAAGGCACTGGCCAAGTTTTCTGGATTCTTTCCCGATTCTTGTTACGACACTGCATATTATACTGGACGTTCAGCTTTAATGAAGTCTTTGTTCACCTGGAGTAGATGTTACAAGCGTATTCTAGACGAAAACATTTGGTTTGACAAAAATTATCGTTTCTCACTTGCATATTTTTTTTTTTTTTTACCAAACTTCGTTATTTTGTCTTAGAAACTACTTTTCAAATCTGCTCACACTTCGTGAACCGAAACCAAATCGGCACAGAATTTTATAAAATGATAAAATCAGTCGAAAACTATTGGTGTTTTTTTTTTGTAAAAACCAAGCTTTTTTTTATTTTTAAAATTATTATTTCAGTTTTTGGAACGTGAAATTTACTTACGCAAAACTAAAAAATGCGCCAAAAGGTATACATTCAGGAAAACTAAAGAAAATAGTATTTTACACAATCTATTTTATATAAAATAAGCATTTTTGAAGAATGAAGACGTGGTGAGTTTAGCAGTACCAAATCAAACTGGCACAATATTTTGGCAATTCAAACCTTTATAAACAATAAGATATAATTTTAATAATATTATAGGAACTTTTGAAAATTAAAATATGTGTAACAAAAATGTTTGAGAAAATATTATGGTATGGTTAGCGTTTCACTTGTTTTACAATAATTTCTTAAATGTTTATGTTTTTAAACAAAATCTAATTATAGAACATTGCATGTAATAAATCCAATATATGGCAAAATAATAATGAAATTTAAACTTAACACATTTCAAAATATCAAATCACCTTGAATTAGTTTCTTAAAGAGAAGATAATACAAAAAGGTAAAAACCCAAGACGCCAGTGATGTTAATTTTTTCAGTATGTTCATTATAGTAAGATATTTATTAATACGATGTGTTTCGGAAACATGTAACCAAACTGTGCCAGAGGAATACTGACGTGAAAAGATAACATTTGAAACATAACGCGAATAATCTCTCTCACATAATAAAGTAGCCGGAGTCCGAAAAGCATATTATGTGGGATATTATAAAGTGAACTTGCGTTAGAAGAACAAAATTTGGTAAACGAATTAATTAAACCACGATCTTGGTACGTCGTACTCACCCCCATCATTTAAAAATTTCAGTTTACACCTTGTTATTGCATACAACTTTGTAACCTTGAAGTATTATTGTTGTTTGATGGCATCGTATTGAGCAGTAAGTCGTAATTAGAAAAAAAAAAAAAAAAGGGGGAACTCTGGTTGCAAGTCTCTAGAAACCATCGTTTTCGTGTGAAACGCACAAAAAGGTTCCAGTTGTAACAATACTATTGCCTGGTCAGTAGGCAACACGTCTTACACCCGGGAGTAAACAATATGATGGCTGTAAGTGAATGTTCGGCAAGGGGTGTAACCAAGAGCACAGTCTTCACTGGAAGTGCCCGGATTAGAGAGGGGAATAAGTTAACATACCGCTTATCCCATTCCACCCGAGTACCCTTTCGAATTTAAGAGACTGCAATTTCTACTCAATATCTGTTTTACTGTGGCTATAAATAAGGACCTGTGACAGTCGCTCAAGAGGGCAGCAATAGACGTGAGGGAGGACTGCTTCTCACAAGNTTTTTTTTTTTTTTTACCAAACTTCGTTATTTTGTCTTAGAAACTACTTTTCAAATCTGCTCACACTTCGTGAACCCAAACCAAAACGGCACAGAATTTTATAAAATGATAAAATCAGTCGAAAACTATTGGTGTTTTTTTTTGTAAAAACCAAGCTTTTTTTTATTTTTAAAATTATTATTTCAGTTTTTGGAACGTGAAATTTACTTANTTTTTTTTTGTAAAAACCAAGCTTTTTTTTATTTTTAAAATTATTATTTCAGTTTTTGGAACGTGAAATTTACTTACGCAAAACTAAAAAATGCGCCAAAAGGTATACATTCAGGAAAACTAAAGAAAATAGTATTTTACACAATCTATTTTATATAAAATAAGCATTTTTGAAGAATGAAGACGTGGTGAGTTTAGCAGTACCAAATCAAACTGGCACAATATTTTGGCAATTCAAACCTTTATAAACAATAAGATATAATTTTAATAATATTATAGGAACTTTTGAAAATTAAAATATGTGTAACAAAAATGTTTGAGAAAATATTATGGTATGGTTAGCGTTTCANTTATAGGAACTTTTGAAAATTAAAATATGTGTAACAAAAATGTTTGAGAAAATATTATGGTATGGTTAGCGTTTCAAGTTTTAATTTCCCTCTGTCCTTCATGTGTCAATTAATAGGCAATATAATTCATAATTGAAAAAACCTGTAATTTTTATTTAAGACAAGAAAATAATTTGTCAAAAATAGTATTAACATTTAAAATTAGATGCCTTGTTTTACAATAGTTTCTTAAATGTTTATGTTTTTAAAAAAAATCTAATTATAGAACATTGCATGTAATAAATCCAATATATGGCAAAATAATAATGAAATTTAAACTTAACACATTTCAAAATATAAAAATCACCTTGAATTAGTTTCTTAAAGAGAAGATAATACAAATAGGTAAAAACCCAAGACGCCAGTGATGTTAATTTTTTCAGTATGTTCATTATAGTAAGATATTTATTAATACAATGTGTTTCGGAAACATGTAACCAAACTGTGCCAGAGGAATACTGACGTGAAAAGATAACATTTGAAACATAACGCGAATAATCTCTCTCACATAATAAAGTAGCCGGAGTCCGAAAAGCATATTATGTGGGATATTATAAAGTGAACTTGCGTTAGAAGAACAAAATTTGGTAAACGAATTAATTAAACCACGATCTTGGTACGTCGTACTCACCCCCATCATTTAAAAATTTCAGTTTACACCTTGTTATTGCATACAACTTTGTAACCTTGAAGTATTATTGTTGTTTGATGGCATCGTATTGAGCAGTAAGTCGTAATTAGAAAAAAAAAAAAAAAAGGGGGAACTCTGGTTGCAAGTCTCTAGAAACCATCGTTTTCGTGTGAAACGCACAAAAAGGTTCCAGTTGTAGCAATACTATTGCCTGGTCAGTAGGCAACACGTCTTACACCCGGGAATAAACAATATGATGGCTGTAAGTGAATGTTCGGCAAGGGGTGTAACCAAGAGCACAGTCTTTACTGGAAGTGCCCGGATTAGAGAGGGGAATAAGTTAACATACCGCTTATCCCATTCCACCCGAGTACCCTTTCGAATTTAAGAGACTGCAATTTCTACTCAATATCTGTTTTACTATGGCTATAAATAAGGACCTGTGACAGTCGCTCAAGAGGGCAGCAATAGACGTGAGGGAGGACTGCTTCTCACAAGNATGGCTATAAATAAGGACCTGTGACAGTCGCTCAAGAGGGCAGCAATAGACGTGAGGGAGGACTGCTTCTCACAAGGGCAGCTCTACGTGACTTGCTCCAGAGTAAGTTGATCTACAAGTAAGTTGACAATCCTAGCACCTGAGGACAAAACAACAAATGTAGTGTACGTTGTTGCAGTACGTGCGGGCGAAGTTGCGGACATTAAGTGAGCGAGTGAAGTGATTTGAGCGGCTCTTAACAGAGAGCTCTTGAGAGCCGAGAAGGGTGATCGAGGTGAGTCTGGAGCAGCGCCGGGATGAAAGGGCGGGGAGAACGGGAGACACCCGATAAACCCGCCGACTAGCGGCGTCGTCCAGCACGATTCCAACGTACGATTCCCACAACCGGGAGTGACCCGGCCGGGGAGAGGCGAGCAGGCTAACCGCTCAGCTATCGCGGTCCCGCGGGCAGAAAGACAGTTATATGCAACATAAAATTTTTTTCACTTTTGTGTCTAAATATAAGGTAACACTACAGTCCAATTTTAAGCGATATCATTGCTGCGTAACTGAGTTCGGTAAAAGAGTAATTAACATTGGGATTCGTACTATGGAGGACCGGGTTTGGTTACTTGTCCGGCAATCCAGATCTCGGTTTTCCACGGTTTCCCGGACTCACTCCAGACGAATGTTAGAAGTGTTCCTTACCACGGGTCATGGCCGATTCCTTCCTCACGCCTGCATCTCTGAACAATTTGCTTCATTTCTAATGACCTCACTGTNACCACGGGTCATGGCCGATTCCTTCCTCACGCCTGCATCTCTGAACAATTTGCTTCATTTCTAATGACCTCACTGTTGACTAGACGGTAAGCTCTACCTACCTTAATACATATCTACCTATCTACCTACCTACATATATTTTACCTACTTACCTACTTACTCTTATAAAACTTTGCCTGCAGTGAGCATAAACAATGCATATAAAGTATATGTATAATACAAGAAGCAATCGATATAANTTATAAAACTTTGCCTGCAGTGAGCATAAACAATGCATATAAAGTATATGTATAATACAAGAAGCAATCGATATAACTAATGAACCTACTTTCTTCTACATGGATGCAAATAATTTTGATGACGTTTTTAAAAAGTTAGATAGTATATGATATTGACGTCTCGTTTATAGCGATATCATTACAGATGCAACCATAAACCAATGCAATACTAGTGAGAAAAATACTAATACACACATGCCTTACCCGTGACTCTATATATGTGCGTCACAAACCGTAAACTGGCGTGCGGCCAACTATATTACACAGGTAGGTTTCGGAGAATCAACTTTGGTAGTAAGCCGTCTAAAGTTTTGGTACGCTGGGTTCAGCAACTCGAAATATCTACAGGGACATCATTTTGAAAACAAGCATGTGAATCACTTAAATCATGAACGTTTACAAGGCCTACAGTAGCACTACTTGTGTGCAGAATTAGGTGGAAATAGGTTGACTGGTTGAGATATGGCATAAAAACATAAGATTCTCATTTGGCGCTATCGTACAAAAATAACTAAAAGCAGGCCCAGTATAGGCATGTCTACGCGTCTAATAATTAATGTTAACATAAAAAGTTAGATTTAAATTTGTAAAATTATTTAATAGATATTATAAAATTACAAAAATAGTTTAAGTAGATATAAATACTCGGTTCGTGTACAGGATTCATAATTTGGAGCTCGGAGTCACCAGCAAACTCACTTGACGAGGCGGTCGCCGGCCGGTGGCCTGAAGCGACTATGTAATCGACAAAATTGACTATTTCACCTCAAAAATAACTTCCGAAATTAACTATTTTACCAAAGAACCACTTTTTTCACTACAAAATTTCCAGAAAAAAAAATNTCAAAAATAACTTCCGAAATTAACTATTTTACCAAAGAACCACTTTTTTCACTACAAAATTTCCAGAAAAAAAAATCTAAAAATAAGGAAAGCTCATCCGAAGATCCTCGGAGCAATAGCCGAATAGTCCTCAGGCGAGCAAGAGGATTAGAGGCTCTAAGGGAAATGAGTCACTTGATCCTCAGAGCAGTGGAGGAGGATTCGAGACTCGGAGCCAGGTCCAGCGGACTGGGGAGGATCAGCGGATCTGGTCACCTGCCTCGACCAAATTCCTGCACTTACCACGTTCATACACCCCTTCCACCAAACCCCTCTTCTCCGTTACCTCACCCCCTCCCACAGCAACCCCTGGCAATTATTATAAACAATCGCAAAAAATCAAAGAAAAAAATCAAGAAAAATCGCAAAAAATAGAAACATTCTAAAAATTGAGGAAAATTTTACATCGATGTATCTAATGCTGGTGACCTNAGAAAAATCGCAAAAAATAGAAACATTCTAAAAATTGAGGAAAATTTTACATCGATGTATCTAATGCTGGTGACCTCAATAACCTTGAACTCAAACATTTCAGAGAAGCAGAACAGACTGAATAAGAAATTAAACTAACATTATTGTGCATACATCAATTTAATTTATTTACTTATTAAATACATTCTATCTTTATAATTATTTCATACATTCGATCTTTATATTTCTCAGATATTTACAGATCATCGAGAGTAGCTAACAGTCTCATCTGATATAACATTGATCTTTCAATTCACCAATGATAAAATATATATCGTTAATGCGTGAGAAATTTCCATCTTGTTGCAAAGTGATCAACAAATGTCTAAGTCTGTCAGCAAGTTCTTTCGCGTCTTTGGAAAACATGTAGTCAGTATTCTCAGCGTCTTCTGCCTTCTCTATTTCGCTCTTTGCAGCAAATGTGGTGGAGGTGTGTGTGAGAGTATCAAGAAAATCGCCGTCGTCTTCAGCATCATAACTGTCCTCATGTTCATTTTCATCAAGACTCTCTTAGTGGTCATATTCACCCCCTATTTCGTATTCTACGCTGTGATTGTTGTAGAATTTTCGACAATGCTTAGTCATATATTTTTATATAAATCTCTCTTTTCCATTTTAATTACGCCCGAGTTGTTCTACCTGTCAACCCATAGCAAGGTCGCTCCTACTCTAACATTCATGATGTATGGTTTTAAATCAAGCATAAAATTTGCAATCTAACATAAATGTGAACAAGTACAATCTATTCGCAGTATCTTCACAATTTTTTAATCAAACCTTTAAAAATTCTCCCCATGTACGAATGTGTTTGGTTGTTTCTTAAATATGTCATGTATCACAAGTGTTTTATACTTAAGTTAACATAAAAGTGTCTTTTTTTAAGTTCAATTAAACTTTTACTTTCCTTTGTAGCAGTAGTTGTATGGTCTTCAGTATTTAGAGCTAATGGTAGTTTATTCTGAAGATTTCACGCGAACGTCTTACAAGTGTACATTCTGCACCAACCGACTCTATCTCGCGTCGTAGGTCTAATCCCATCATTATAATTCACTGTGTTGTCATAATCGTCTGTGGAATCAGTACCCATCGATGCAGCAAAGGGTATTGGCAGCATCACTGGCTGGCTCCCAGCAGAAGAACCCTTGCAGATCTTGATGTGTTCCTTCATTAAATAACCTTTCAAAAACTGAATGTGGCCATTGTCGTAATGTTTCAACATTCGAATTCCCTCGTCGTCTGCGAACATATTATTTAGTGTATTAAGAGGAGGTAACGATTGCTGTTTCTCAGTGGGCGAAAGAATACTACATTTGTCGGCCTTGATGTGTTATCACGTCTAGTGAACTGTCTGAAACATTTATATCAGCTGAAGATGCCATGAGATGGGTTCTTCTAACAAACGCTCTTCTCATGTCGTCGCGCATTGCAACTTTTACCAAAGGTCTTGGCACAGTAGCAGCATTGTTTTCCATGTAATATTTGAGTAGTTGTTGAAGGTATGCATGTAGTCTTACATGACANTTGGCACAGTAGCAGCATTGTTTTCCATGTAATATTTGAGTAGTTGTTGAAGGTATGCATGTAGTCTTACATGACACACTCGATTTCACATCGTCAGTGGTTCGCATCGTCTTCAATTCATACTCTTTACTCCTGCCGACTGACTGCTGCAGATTGACTCCTGCTGGGGTAAGAGAATACTCCAAAACTGTATCTGTGAAGTGAGCAGTTGTTGCGTTACGCTTTATCTTGTGTCGACTAAGCAATTGTCAAGACTTTGTTATCGTCTGTTTACAAAACAAGCTGGAAAAATTTATATGTACCTACGAAATATGTCGGCTCTCAAGACATCGATGTTAAGCGCCACCCAAACCTCTTCATTCACCTACGAAATATGGTTTTCTTTCAGGGAAAGAAATCATAACATCCTTATCGAGCAGAATAGTCGTGAATTCATGCCAGTTGTCCTGCATACTCATTGATAATGTAAAACACGAGCGGATACATACCTATTCGTAAAATGAGTCTTTTGCAAAAAAAGTGACTTGATTTAAATGAAATGATTCACGATTATCTGAGCGCCTCTGTGAAACATTTTGCTCGACTCGATGTGACCACTGTAGCACTGCAAATTAGGCAACCGCGCCCAGTCGTGATAGGCTACCAGCACCATCTGGTATCTAGGGGGAGGAGCCCAGTAAATTGCCTGGCCTTGAGCGGCCAAGAAATTCTGTGCCTGGTATAGGCATATTTTCTACGTAATTTCCTGACGAGTAATGACGTGCCGAAATGTGTCGTAATAGTTAAGTTGCACGCAGTATGTGTGGCAAGGCTGTGAAGGCAGTGGTGTGTTGCGGTCTGCGCAGGAGGTGATCCGCCTGGAGACGCAGTACTGGACACTGGTGGACATCCCACGACAGGAGAAGCAGGAGACGGTGCCCGCCTTCGTGCTGCGCGCATGCGCCATCATGGAGAAGACGCAGAAGTCGGGCGAGGGCGTCAAGACGTCCGCCAAGCTCGCCGAGGAGGAGGAGAAGCGCAAGGAGAGGATAGAGCGTCTCGAGAGTCAGTTCACAACTACAACACTTGTACACGACTACAATACTTGTACATGACTACTCTTGTACACGACTACATTAGGACGCGACTACACTTATACACGACTACATCATTTGTACACGACTACACTTGTACACTAATACACATGTACACGAATACATGTTTCCACAACTACACATGTACAGACTACATCTACCCAACTACGCTTGTACATGACTACACCTATACACGACTACACTTGTACATGACTAAACTTGTACGCGACTACATTGTACAAGTCTACACTTGAACACTAGATGTGTATATGATCACACTTTTACAGGCCACACTTGTACGCGACTACGTTTGTACACGACGTTCGTACACTACACTTGTACACGACTTTACGTATACACTACACTTCTACACAGCATTTGTACACGACTATATTTGTACATTACTACAATTGTACACGGGGCCGCCATGGCTGAGCGATCAGACTGCTCGCCTCCCACCAAGGCAAACCGAGTTCAATCCCCGGCCGAGCCAGTCCCGGATTTTCACAAGTGGGAATTGTGCTGGACGATGCCACTGGTCGGCGGGTTTTCTCGGGGATTTCCCGTGTCCCCCACCCTTGTATTCCGGCGCTGCTTCATTATCGTCTCATTTCACCATCAACCGCTCTCAAAACTTCGTTGTTAACCGCCCAACTCTCTCAACTTAACTACAATTGTACACGACTGCGTACATAACTACACCTGTACACGACTACACCTGTACACGACTAAACCTGTACACGATTACACCTATACACGACTACACTACACCAGTACACCATTACACCATACACTTCTACTTCGCAAATATGATGATATTGCACATTCACGTCGGTGTTAACAAATACTGAAGGCCGTATTAAGCACAATAATAATCACCTATGAGTTTCGCTCCTGATATGATTAACTAACGTGGTTCATGAATGCAAATTGAGAACTTCCTAAGGTTATTTGGAGAATGACAAATATTTCCTGTTTTGATACCACTTTGCTAATCATACAGTTACTGAAACGTTACTATAATAATTTTGCTTTTATTTCGGATTGCAGACATGACCATACTGCAGATTGAGTCGGAAAACACCCTGATGACCAATGACCTGTACCGGCTGCTGAAGAAATACTCGGGCTTGCGGAACCTCATACGAGAGCTGAAGGTGAGTAGCGAGCCTGGAGTGACTGCAGGGGGAAGGCTTGCGAGGGTGAGCTGGAGTTTGACAACTTCCTGGCCTAACATCATTCCTCCATCACGTGTATTGGCTGCACGTTTATTCATCATTACGCTTAATTTTTACCAGAAAAAGTATCAAGAGCTGAGCTTTAGCTGAACATGTGTCAGTATATATTATTATTATCTGAACGTACAATTTGGCTGAAATAGCGATACGAAAATTCGTTGACGCATAATTCCAAGACAGAGCGTTAAGCTGGGCTGTGAATTTCTAAAGTGGTTATTTTTAATGAAGGTNTTCGTTGACGCATAATTCCAAGACAGAGCGTTAAGCTGGGCTGTGAATTTCTAAAGTGGTTATTTTTAATGAAGGTTAATTTTTTTAAATTAATTTAATAGTACTCTTTATGCACCAATAATGTGTCGGTTTCTTTAGAAAACAAAATAATAGGTTAGTTGTAGAATTGATAATCAGATAATTTCTTCCAGGTAAAATATTCAAAAAAAAAGAAACGTTTCTGGTTTCCGGTGACAAGCAGTGAATGGTTTCGTGCTCTACACCGAGGAGCAATTTTTTACTGTCTTCATTATAATAATTTTTATTTAAAAACACCTAAATGAAACAAAAGAAAACAAATGCCTAGAAAATATGCAGTCATACCACTAGATGTCTTTATAAACACAGAACTACACATAAAAAGCGTTTAAGCGGCTAAACATTTTTTATACATGTTTAGCATATTACGTTGTTTTACGTTGCGATATGAAGTAATAGCCTAAAAAAAAGTATTGCAGTAGATAAAAATTACTTATGAAAATAAAATGAAACGTATAATGGCAATTGTAAATTAATTCCTTTTTTCGTATAATTTCAAAATGGAACAAATTACTACGTTAAGCTACAGCCCAAAATAATAGCTCATGTTATTGCAATGTCATGGAGAATATTTCTTGGAAATTAGTTGTGCGGTTCTCCTGTATTTCAGTTTTATATTTTGAGATAAACTTTAAAGTCAGAATATTTAGAAGACAAACCATTGCTGCAGGTGTAACAAGTGTCGGATTTCAAAGAGACTGCTCCAAGAAACACTTTAACTGAAACCAAACTTTGTGTTGGAATAATTTTTTTGAATGTTGTATTAATAAATAGTTAAAATCCTTATATTTACGCTAAAAACATCATGAATGCTGTTTTTCGTCATCATCGATGTAATGTAACGAAACAATTCAATGTTGACAAAATCTGGCAAATAAATGTCGTCTTTTGAACAGTGTTAAGAAGGTGCGCGTTTTCAAGAGGTGGCATTACAAGTACCCTGCTTCTGTTACAACCTGCGCATGCATAGCGCTCCAGAATGAAGTAAGGCTGTGTGTTGTCGGGCGAACCCAAGTGACGCCTCAGATGGTTCGTGCTCTGTGTGTTGCAGTCGGAGTACATGAACTCGAAAGTGTACCCCATCTTCCCGCGCTACACCATCCTNTTCGTTGACGCATAATTCCAAGACAGAGCGTTAAGCTGGGCTGTGAATTTCTAAAGTGGTTATTTTTAATGAAGGTAAATTTTTTTAAATTAATTTAATAGTACTCTTTATGCACCAATAATGTGTCGGTTTCTTTAGAAAACAAAATAATAGGTTAGTTGTAGAATTGATAATCAGATAATTTCTTCCAGGTAAAATGTTCAAAAAAAAAGAAACGTTTCTGGTTTCCGGTGACAAGCAGTGAATGGTTTCGTGCTCTACACCGAGGAGCAATTTTTTACTGTCTTCATTATAATAATTTTTATTTAAAAACACCTAAATGAAACAAAAGAAAACAAATGCCTACAAAATATGCAGTCATACCACTAGATGTCTTTATAAACACAGAACTACACATAAAAAGCGTTTAAGCGGCTAAACATTTTTTATACATGTTTAGCATATTACGTTGTTTTACGTTGCGATATGAAATAATAGCCTAAAAAAAAGTATTGCAGTAGATAAAAATTACTTATGAAAATAAAATGAAACGTATAATGGCAATTGTAAATTAATTCCTTTTTTCGTATAATTTCAAAATGGAACAAATTACTACGTTAAGCTACAGCCCAAAATAATAGCTCATGTTATTGCAATGTCATGGAGAATATTTCTTGGAAATTAGTTGTGCGGTTCTCCTGTATTTCAGTTTTATATTTTGAGATAAACTTTAAAGTCAGAATATTTAGAAGACAAACCATTGCTGCAGGTGTAACAAGTGTCGCATTTCAAAGAAAATGCTCCAAGAAACACTTTAACTGAAACCAAACTTTGTGTTGGAATAATTTTTTTGAATGTTGTATTAATAAATAGTTAAAATCCTTATATTTACGCTAAAAACATTATGAATGCTGTTTTTCGTCATCATCGATGTAATGTAACGAAACAATTCAATGTTGACAAAATCTGGCAAATAAATGTCGTCTTTTGAACAGTGTTAAGAAGGTGCGTGTTTTCAAGAGGTGGCATTACAAGTACCCTGCTTCTGTTACAACCTGCGCATGCATAGCGCTCCAGAATGAAGTAAGGCTGTGTGTTGTCGGGCGAACCCAAGTGACGCCTCAGATTGTTCGTGCTCTGTGTGTTGCAGTCGGAGTACATGAACTCGAAAGTGTACCCCATCTTCCCGCGCTACACCATCCTCAAGGACATGATCAAGGACATGATGCACCACCCGGACTACATGGGGGTATGCCACGAGCTGGACGTCTAGTGGCGCAGTGCTGCCAACATGCCTCGGCACACGAGACACTGCTTCCCGCCTGGGGCCTCGCCCTTATTCACTCAGCACGTCTCCTACACCAACACTCTTTAGCCCCTTCGTCGGGTAGTATCCATTCCATCTTCGATTTTACTTACAAATATTGGTCATTAAAATTCGTGACCAGACATAAAAAATCAAAGCCCTACATTACAAAGGACTACGTGATAATTTTTTTTTTAATTTGTGAGGTTAAGTTGTACTTGTATTTTCTATGTGGGATTGGCATTATTAAATAATTAGGTAATATTTTATTAAGGTTACATATATAAAACTACTCATGTAAGAAAAATAAGTCGTATTTCGAAATAACTGTTGAGATGTTCCCTATTCCTTGACTAGCTTGGTTTTCAAATATTGACTCCGTAAATTAAGTTACGAAGGAAAATACGTATATCCAAGATGGCGAGGATACTTCCCCTTAAGGACTCTGCTTACCAAGTCTGCAGCCACAGAGTATAATGGGGAATCAGTGTTAAAGAAATCCCTTCTCATTGGGGGGGCTGCGGTGGTGTAGTGGTTAGACCACATGACTCCTACCTAGGCGAACAGCGCTCGATTCCCGGCAGGGTCGCTCCAGGACTTAAGTGCCGGACGATTCCGCTGGTCGGCGGATTTTCCCGGGGATCTCCCGCCTCCCCCGCCCCTTCATTCCAGCTCCATACTCATCTCACCTCACTCTCATCGGCTCTCAAGAGCTCGATGTTAAGAGCCACCCAAATCTCTCCAATCCACTCTTTCTCAGTGCACACACAACTGTTTCAAATTCAAAAGTATTCAACGTAACTTTCTCAGAGAATACTACNGCAGGGTCGCTCCAGGACTTAAGTGCCGGACGATTCCGCTGGTCGGCGGATTTTCCCGGGGATCTCCCGCCTCCCCACCCCTTCATTCCAGCTCCATACTCATCTCACCTCACTCTCATCGGCTCTCAAGAGCTCGATGTTAAGAGCCACCCAAATCTCTCCACTCCACTCTTTCTCAGTGCACACACAACTGTTTCAAATTCAAAAGTATTCAACGTAACTTTCTCAGAGAATACTACNCTCCACTCTTTCTCAGTGCACACACAACTGTTTCAAATTCAAAAGTATTCAACGTAACTTTCTCAGAGAATACTACTAGGTTAGGAATTTTCAAAAAATTAATAAACTTTATAATGATCTTTTGTTTCAAAAATGCAGTTTTTGTTTTTAATCTTAGAGGAATAATATTAAACATGAAAATTACCAATTTTTTTAACGTGCTAGTATTTGTTAAGATGTCACGTAGAATACTTATTTTCTAAACGGTTATTTTCATAACTGATGCATTGAGAAGAGATTTCTTTAACGTTGATTCCCCATTATATTCCGTGGCTGCAGGTTTGGTAGGCAGCGGACTTTAACGCACGCATTAATCTTCGTTGCAGGTGTTGCAAAAGAGGAGAGTGTTTTGTTTGACAAGTTCATGCGAATTCCTTGTGACAACACAGGCGTGTACACGGGGTGTGCCGGGCGTGCCCAGGCACACTCTAATTACCACAATATTTAGGGCGTATTAATTGAAAATCGTGGTCATTGAGATTTGTTTATTATTCTGGAATTTCAGCATGCCTAACAACATACTGGTCTGTATGACATATTCTGAGGAATAGAAGACAATGTTATTTTCAGTTATTGTATTAATTAATTAATTCATTTCAATTTTAAAATTCATACAAATAAGTCTTTCACAGTTAAGTTTTCCAATATTTAAGTAAATAAAGCGAAATGTTATCTTCTTATAATATCCTATTTTAGTACAACGCTTGCGTCATTATCGCTGTTTTAAACCTTAAAATAAAAAATTCCCCGGGGGAAATCTCCCAGACAATGCATGGCTTTCATGTAGCCATCAGCGATTCTTTAACTTTGTGCACACCCTATTAATGATGGCTGCGGACGCCTATGTGCAACAACTTACACGATGGAACGTATGAAACGAATTTATATTTATCTATGGCATCGGCTGCTATCAATAATATAATTAAGGTGTGCTAGCAGGAGACAACAGCATTGACCAGTATTAAAGACCCTGTGTGTGCTGATTCCAGCTTCTGTCCTTGTACATAATCGACCATGAGTTTACTTATTTTGCAACAGTATCAAGGGGTTAAAAAACCAAAAAATTCACATTTTCCAAAATGAAAGGGCTTTCAAGGCAAGTAAAATAAATTTCGAGTATTTGAAGCTGAATTAAAAAATTTTAACGCTCATGTCTTCCTATGTATTCTTTTGTTACATTAAAAGCTAGACATTCTTCGCAAATATTATAGTTGAATGAAACACCTTATGGCAGTAACATTATGTTTATTATGCTTCAGTGCAGTGTTATGTGATAAAAAACAATTTTCCAACAAATTAACCAGTAGCGTACGTTGTCAAGTAAAGTAAGTTTATTACGAAGGTGGCATTGCTCACATTATGCTTCTATCCATATCAACGGCATGCAGTATTTTCTGTGCTAAGAAGATAAAAATAGTTTAGACAACTTTTGAGCTACGCGCTGTCGGGAACCGACTGCCTTCAAACACATTAATGAATTTTCAAGACACCTGTAACTGTGGATAAATGTGGCTGCATATGTTCATCATAAACACGCTTACAAGTTGGTTTAAACTATTGATACATTAATAAAAATTAATCATACAATAATCTCTAGTGACTAAATAGAATGAGTACCAGAAAAGTGCTATCCATAACGTCAAAGTCAATTGAAAATCCATAGGATTATTGTTGCTGTAGTAAATTTTCTTCTGGACGTACATAAATTATGTGAGTAATATTTCTGTCAAATATCCCTACTGGAGTAGCTTAAATGCAGTTGGGCTTCTACTGCAAGTGATCGAATTAGTGAGGATTGACCAGTGTTTCGTTATAAAAAAGATACGGCGACAATGATACGAGAAGAGGAAGATGTAAGGGTAATCATCAACATATATAAGTGGAATATGCAGGGTATGAAGCAAGATTTCTTCCTTTGCATCTTATATGACTCGATCGTTAATGTATTTGTCCCTTTTTTTCGGCGACACCAAGAAATGTGTTCAAATTGGACTTACCATATTTATGCATACCTCAATGATAACATTAATTATTTGACCTACATGAACACGCACTGGCATAAATAAGCTGCGACCTTATGTTTTACCTGCTTCATAAAATTCATAATGCTGTATACTCATGTATTTCATTCTTGCGGTACTAAATCACTTTACAAGTTACGTTACAGCGTGTTATATTGCATTGTAAATATTGGCGTTGCCTTGCACTTTCAGACATATCATATTCACTGTGAGTCTCCTCAGTTCTAGACCAATATTACATTCCAGGGAGCGTAATTTACCTTGTTAATTATTTTTTCTGTCAAATAAGTTTTATTAATAGCTAAAATAAATTTTTGTAGAATTCTACAGAATGTATTTATGTAAATGGAGAAATTTCACTACGTCAAATTTTAAACTAAAAGATTTCTATTTATCGAAAATGCTAAATATTTTTCCGTAAGTACTGTACATTGTAAAATTATTAAATAATACGTTTTAAAATACTAGTTAATTCATACCTGTACTTTACCTCGTAGAATTGTGATTATAAAGACGCCCACTAAACAATAACTTGCTAATAACACATATAAATATTTTAGAAACTGAGCGTTGGAAAATTTCGAACAAATTTAGTATGCCTGAACAATTTTTGCATTATAGAATTAAAGAACTGAAATCTTGGTAGTAGCTGGTGGCGATATATATTATTCAGAATTTCTTGTTTATTGTCAGTTTCACAGGCTCTCCAAAGATGCCCGAGAACGATGAATGCACACTACCGCCGATCTTTTAGATCCAATTGTGGAGGCACTTTTCCTGCAGGTTTATTTTAAAGGAGAGAGTTGGACACCATTTGGATTTGTGATTTTATATTTCATTATTTATGTTTGAGATTAATTTTAAAAAACATAACTTTGTTAGGACATAGAACATATATTTAAAAACTGTTCATGATAAAGTGAGCATTTGTGAAATCAAACTTTGAGAAATGTCACTGCCCCATTCCACGGATCGGTGGGTTTTCTCGGGTATCTCCCGTTTCCGCCACCCTTGCATTCCGGTGCTGTTCCATTCTCACCTCATTTCACCCTCATCGGCTCTCAAGACCTCGTTGTTAAGAGCCGCCCAAATCTCTCAACTCAACTCAACTTATCTGTATCTATGTTAACGGTCGCACTAAGTGGCATGCGTTCTGTTAAGTTGGTAACGATAGAGGGAAAGTAGTTCCACGTCTTAACGTTGAAATAAAAGTGTTAGGTAAATCACTGGTAAAAACTGAAATTATTTATCTTGCTTTATGTTTTTTTATGCATCTAAGTGTGAGAATTAGCAAATTTGTAAATTATTTTCTTTTCTTATAATTCCACAGTTTCATTTCACCGACGCAGGAACAAAGTGGTAAGACCCGTGGCAGAGTTAATATTGCATACAGCGGAATAATTCATATTGTGCATGCAAGATTATCTCTAGAAGGGCTTGCAAAGTGCCCAATTTACCGTAAACAGCCTACATTACACTTTTAGAGAAGATTATATTCTGACTTCTGCACTGCTACGTCTTCTAGGATCATCCTCGGAAGATAACTAATAATTAATTCATGTTTATTCCACATGGTAAACAAATAAAGGTACTCCATTTACAATGCGGTTATTCAATCACCCGTGTGAAATGCAATGCCTTGTCGACAAAGTAAATTCAACAATGAACGCAGAATACGTCTTATAGCTCAAAATCTGGTATCGCCGCGATGATTTCTCTCTCTCTCTCTCTCTCTCTCTCTCTCTACCCATCTCCCCCACCCCCCTTAACCATTAAAACATTAGTAGTCCGGACATATCTTCCGTACATTCGTTGTTTGCCCGTTTAAGCGTACATCATGAAATAAAGACCCTGAATGTACGACTTTCTGTTAGTTAAGATAAGAAAAAACAATTATCTAAGCCCGTACAGTTTTGTTTCTATAATATCAAGTTTATTTGCAAAGAAAAGACCTTGAAAATGGTTAAAAAAAAAAACGCTTTTTAGAGTTTGTCAGCAAAGTTTCCTTAATAGGTAGGAAGAAAATAAAACTGCAGAGTCTTAGATTAATCTATGGGCTTTCATCGCGTGTCATAAAGTCCCACTGTTACAGATCTAACTTGCTCACGAGAGCGTAGCAGCGGAAGCACTGCACGCAGGTACAGCGCATTGCGCGTAGGGGCGACGGGGCGCTGGTCACGCGTGTTATTGTCGCCCTTAGCGCTGTGCTTCCAATGTACTCTTAAACGCAAGAAACTAAATTAGCAAGCCGCACTTTCGTCTGAAACGCACACTGTGGACTACAGCGCTGAAACCATACAATTCTATGGAGCAGTAATGGAGATACATTCATTTTTTTTACATTATGTAACGCAGAGAGAGACAGCGCACAAAGACCAAATGGCGTGGCGGTTCCTTTGCTGTTGACGAACTCATACTCTAATTGGCTACGCGACGCTCTGGGAGCGGGCTTCGTGTCTCATTGGCTAACGCGTGCTGCGAAAGCTTCCCTATTGACATTGGTATTCTCGCATACGTTGTGTCTCTACAGAATTTTTTTCCTTAAAATGTATTATGTAAAAACACGTTTCAGCATTTTCCCTATCAGAATACATACTCGCAAACACACACGCCTGTAAGAATATAGAACTTGGTTTGTTATATCTGTGCATCGGAGGTAAATGGCTCTATGTATGTTTTACAAAACGGAGGTTTTTACATTGTTTTATTGTATTTTTCGCGTTATTTCCGGGTTGCAAAGCACTATGTAGTGTACGGAATAATAAGCATTATAGTCAGTAGGTAAGAGCATGCCATAATGGTATCAGGGTAAACAGCACTCCTGCACATTTTCATAACTGTAAGAAAGTGCCCTTTACTTCCGGTGCACAGATATGTAACTTTTCTTGAATGCTATTAGTAAGCAGACCTCATAAAAATACTGAGAATGTTTATAATAAACATTTTTTTACTGAAGATTTGTCGGTCATTTGGCACCTTAAGCAGGCAGCGACCATACAAGCGTTCAAGTACCTTTATTTCCTGCGTTCGAGGATATTTTGCTAATTTCTGACCAAACATAAATGGTGATTTAATGAAAACACCAAATAAGTTCGAAAAGTAACTTTAAGGTTTTTCTAGCGTAATTATAAAGAATGATTGCGTCAAACAAATTCCAGTGAGGTAGTCAAACGTGAAACACAAAGTTTTGACTTTAGTTGAAGAGCACATAAACTATTATGTTGAGCTCTACTAAAATATAATTTGTGTACTTTTTTAAAAATATGTTTTAATGATGTATTCAATATAAATGTTCATAAATCCGTTAGTTTGTTTTAAAAATCGATTTGCAATTTTGTTTGCAGTTTTATTATACGACTATCGGATATCATACCATAATTATACAAAATGCAATAAAAGTATATACGTTTTTGAATACTTGAACGCCCTTGATATTCAAGTCCACCCTTCGTAAAGGAAGGAGAGTGAATGAATCATGGTGACACAGACCTCATTTGGCTCTCTCCAGCCTGTTTAAGGATTTTTTATCCACCCCTGCTTAAGAAACATCTGCCTGTGCTAATATAAACCTGGTCTGAAGATAGTTACGAAATTATGTTGTAAGGCTATCAGATGTAGGTGTCGCCTATTTGTAGGGTAGTTCCCATGTCAGCCAGCAGAAGCATGAGTACATCGGCGTTTGCAGGGGATACTTCATTACATGTTATTGCGATGTACTGTAATAGCATTCATTCCCCAACCACAGAGAATTGGCCTACGATTCCAGAAGAAAAGAATATAAAATATAATACATGCCTGGTAAGATTATTAAACAAGAAAATTTCAGAAACACAACAATTTTTCAACAAATTTAGTTTTAGCCTAAGCAATCTTAAGATAGAGGCTGAAATTTGCTTGAACAGCAGGAACACGAAGCCGTGGCTTCCATTCAAGTTTACAGTCTACTCAACCGTTAGATTTAATATCTAGTTATAGTTCACAGAGTCAAAATATGTGTCAGGTTTTGTGCAACCCTTCAATATTTAAGAACCTCCTCATATCTGACAAGAAATATTGCTCACTGCTATCTACATAATATGCTTACACGCATGGTCCAACATGTTAAAACCCAAAGCTACTTAAAATTTGCAGTGTATATATTTATTTGCTGTCAAAACTGTGATGGCAAAGATAGTTGTGTATATAATTGTACGATGTTTGAAAAAATAATTATTTATTGGACAGTGGTTAAAATTAATTAAGTGTAATAAAATATGAACAGTTTTTATATTAATTTTGTAGGAGATAGTCTTTGTGGTTTTCCTTTCGTACGAGTCAAAAATTAAAATGAAGCAGATAAAAAGAGAAAAGTATTGTGATGTTTTATAACGTTTTCCTTTTCTTTGGGGTAGAAAATAACTCTTTCATAGCTCAAACACGATTTGAGTTCCCAATTACCAGTATCGCACTACATTTATAATATTTAAAGTTGTTTATAATGATAGGATCTGCGCGAAAATATGTTTAACTTAAAATAATTAAATAGAAATGCTCAATTGTGTTAGCTGAGAATGAGTAATTTACTTCAACACATTCAAAACTAATGAAAGTGCATTTTGAAAATGTGCATTTGAAAGAACCAGCTATGAGTTAATATACTTCAAATGTTTAAAACTGGTTGAGTGGAGTGCTATGAAATAGCATTAGTTTAAAGAGAGGATAATTGTATTGCCTGTGAAGCCATGGGCTGTATTTGATACTAGCTGCAAGCCTTGCTTGAGAGCATGTACTCTCACTGCCTGTTAAAAGAGAGTTGTTTTCCCACCCAATCAAAAGTTTTGGAAGGCCTATACTTACTAAAGAATGCAGTAGTTTTGTATAGTTTCTGTACTTGTTTTGCCCTATGATAAGCCTGTGTCATTTCAAAACGTGNAGGAGAGTGAATGAATCATGGTGACACAGACCTCATTTGGCTCTCTCCAGCCTGTTTAAGGATTTTTTATCCACCCCTGCTTAAGAAACATCTGCCTGTGCTAATATAAACCTGGTCTGAAGATAGTTACGAAATTATGTTGTAAGGCTATCAGATGTAGGTGTCGCCTATTTGTAGAGTAGTTCCCATGTCAGCCAGCAGAAGCATGAGTACATCGGCGTTTGCAGGGGATACTTCATTACATGTTATTGCGATGTACTGTAATAGCATTCATTCCCCAACCACAGAGAATTGGCCTACGATTCCAGAAGAAAAGAATATAAAATATAATACATGCCTGGTAAGATTATTAAACAAGAAAATTTCAGAAACACAACAATTTTTCAACAAATTTAGTTTTAGCCTAAGCAATCTTAAGATAGAGGCTGAAATTTGCTTGAACAGCAGGAACACGAAGCCGTGGCTTCCATTCAAGTTTACAGNAGCAATCTTAAGATAGAGGCTGAAATTTGCTTGAACAGCAGGAACACGAAGCCGTGGCTTCCATTCAAGTTTACAGCCTACTCAACCGTTAGATTTAATATCTAGTTATAGTTCACAGAGTCAAAATATGTGTCAGGTTATGTGCAACCCTTCAATATTTAAGAACCTCCTCATATCTGACAAGAAATATTGCTCACTGCTATCTACATAATATGCTTACACGCATGGTCCAACATGTTAAAACCTAAAGCTACTTAAAATTTGCAGTGTATATATTTATTGGCTGTCAAAACTGTGATGGCAAAGATAGTTGTGTATATAATTGTACGATGTTTGAAAAAATAATTATTTATTGGANTGCTGTCAAAACTGTGATGGCAAAGATAGTTGTGTATATAATTGTACGATGTTTGAAAAAATAATTATTTATTGGACAGTGGTTAAAATTAATTAAGTGTAATAAAATATGAACAGTTTTTATATTAATTTTGTAGGAGATAGTCTTTGTGGTTTTCCTTTCGTACGAGTCAAAAATTAAAATGAAGCAGATAAAAAGAGAAAAGTATTGTGATGTTTTATAACGTTTTCCTTTTCTTTGGGGTAGAAAATAACTCTTTCATAGCTCAAACACGATTTGAGTTCCCAATTACCAGTATCGCACTACATTTATAATATTTAAAGTTGTTTATAATGATAGGATCTGCGNACGATTTGAGTTCCCAATTACCAGTATCGCACTACATTTATAATATTTAAAGTTGTTTATAATGATAGGATCTGCGTGAAAATATGTTTAACTTAAAATAATTAAATAGAAATGCTCAATTGTGTTAGCTGAGAATGAGTCATTTACTTCAACACATTCAAAACTAATGAAAGTGCATTTTGAAAATGTGCATTTGAAAGAACCAGCTATGAGTTAATATACTTCAAATTTTTAAAACTTNGAAAGTGCATTTTGAAAATGTGCATTTGAAAGAACCAGCTATGAGTTAATATACTTCAAATTTTTAAAACTTGTTGAGTGGAGTGCTATGAAATAGCATTAGTTTAAAGAGAGGATAATTGTATTGCCTGTGAAGCCATGGGCTGTATTTGATACTAGCGCAAGCCTTGCTTGAGAGCATGTACTCTCACTGCCTGTTAAAAGAGAGTTGTTTTCCTACCCAATCAAAAGTTTTGGAAGGCCTATACTTATTAAAGAATGCAGTAGTTTTGTATAGTTTCTGTACTTGTTTTGCCCTATGATAAGCCTGTGTCATTTCAAAACGTGNTTAAAGAATGCAGTAGTTTTGTATAGTTTCTGTACTTGTTTTGCCCTATGATAAGCCTGTGTCATTTCAAAACGTGAGACTGTGTGTTTGTATGCTCTTGAACTCAAGTAAAATTATATATACCTTTCTTTCTAAATGTCAGTAATTGATATACTTCATCTAACTATTGCATACATCTTGCATTACTATCACTGTTACATGTGTCATTTGTGTATTTAGGGGTAAAATGAATGTTGACAAGATGTCTGTCATTTGTGTGTATTTGCCTAAAGGTGGTAAAGAACTACCGCGATAGGCATTTGTATTAATGCTGACACTAAATGTACTTATCCCCAAATTTTAAGCTTTTCATATTCAGCAAGTAAACATATCCTGCACATTTTAAACCAATTTTACGGCACCTCAACAATTTTAACAAGAAAGAAAATTTCGTTTTAGTGCAGCAGTATTTTCCATGGACACAAAAATTAATACAAATACTATTCCATTTTAAAATTAAAAAATTGCTGAAATTCTTATTATTACCTCTCTTTTATACGCATCTGTACAATAGTAGCAAGTAGTTATCGCATAGTTTATAATAATATTGCCAAAAAACTGACATAATATTAAATTCTTTACTAATTGCACTCTAATAATAGTATCAATTATGCCGCAAATTCAGGATAACTATAACTTCACTTAAATTTACCCATAAAAATTATCTTGAAACCAAAGTTAACAAACATGGATTTTATACTTTCGCATATCTCAAATTATAACCAAAACTAATCTCAAATACCGAATTCAAACCATTTAACTCAAATATTGTAATCTGATACCAGATGCGCAAATCGTTAGACCTTTGATATCGGCTGTGAGTGTTGGTATACGACAACAATCCCGCCACCAAACATGCTGTCGCAAATATTCACTAATACGTGATGCAGTAGTGAATGTGTGGTGTACTTACGAACACGAACTTAATGACCTGCCGTTTTCTCGGTCATAGTTGTATTTTTTTTTATTCCCACAAATATAACCGCGAGAAAACCTTATGGATGCGTTAACAGGAAGGCACGCAATAAATGACTGCGACAAAATTTTGTTATAACAGGGCTGGAATTTTTCAAGTGGGAAAAGTCACTTCAAGGTATTCGCTTGAGGTTAATGGCACAGCACAGAAAACGTGTCCATAAATACAATTACCCTCTTGAAATAACACGATGAAAATCTCGCAGGCTTAAAGTTGTAAACAACGTTCAAAAGCATGCCACGCAGTCCATCATAAGTAACTGTTGTTCACCAAAGCGATCATTGAATTTTGAATGGTGCCTTTTGAAACACCATCAGTGCTGAGTTAATTACACAAAAACAATTGACACCTTGCCGAAGAAAAAAAAAACTGTAAATTAATTTCGTAATTGTCTTTTGTTGTTTAAGTTGGTGCCTATAGACGACAAGAGGCTTTGTATTATATAATTTAAAAAAAAATACCCGTCCACTTACACGCACGCACAAAACACAACGCTTACCAGTTAAGCATTCATATCAGAAATTCTTGCAAAAGTTCATTTTTATTATGCTGTTCTGACATACGTCACATGAAATTCTCAGTCGTTCTGAGATCTCAAACCATATTTCATTTTGCGTCCTCGTCACACGTATGAGCTGAGATGACAGTTATACTTTGTCTCTCGTGCAAATGAACGTTATCAAAGGTCGTGTTTTCGGAAAATTTTTGGAAAGTGATGTGATGTGTTTAGTACAGATAAGAATAAATGTTAAATTTTAATTTTCTGATAGGCAAACTTTTGATATAGATCAATATCCATTTTTATTTTTTCCCTACACCGGATGCATTTTTGAAAAATTATGCAACACACGTAATTTTAAAAAAATTTGAAAAATGAAAGGGCTTATTGCAGGGAAAAATATTATTCAATAGCAAGTTCATATGTCACGACATTTAAAGGGGAAATGTTAGTTTGGACAACTCGAGCCATCCTGCATTCCCCCACCGCAGAACAAAAGTCAAAGGCCTGATCACTGCGTTTACTGATTTGCTAACTCGACAGGTTTCTGAATCCTCCTCTTCAGAAAGGTGGCCAATTGTTAATTTGTTCCCTTTTCACAATATTTAATTTTCTGGCTTGAATTGTCCATAAAAATCATAATTAGTGTTTACTAATAGCTTATAGTTACTCACGAAATGTATTTTTTTTTTTTTGTGATTAATCTACCAGAATAAAACAAGTTGACAAATTTTGTTAAAATCTGTTATAATAACAGACTGCGGAGGAGTGAAACTGCTCAGTTATTAGAAAAAGTATGACTAATCTTTTGACATAAGAATAATGAGACTTCTTAAATAATAAAAAAAATTCCCTCATAATTTTTTTTCAATTTGCATGCTACACAGTTGTTAGCCCTGCCATAATAACACGCGAGCCCAGTGTCACCAGCAGCACCTCAGTGATGCCAACAAACGTCAAGTTCGAAAAAAGCGTGGTTTCGTTTTTGGCGATCACAAAATGACAATCTGGCATGGCATACTGTCCCAAAAAATGACATTCGATTAACATTGTTAACATTTTCCTCCATACAAAGTTACGAAGTGCTGAAAAAAAAACTTGAGTCTCACGANTTAATTTGCATGCTACACAGTTATTAGCCCTGCCATAATAACACGCGAGCCCAGTGTCACCAGCAGCACCTCAGTGATGCCAACAAACGTCAAGTTCGAAAAAAGCGTGGTTTCGTTTTTGGCGATCACAAAATGACAATCTGGCATGGCATACTGTCCCAAAAAATAACATTCGATTAACATTGTTAACATTTTCCTCCATACAAAGTTACGAAGTGCTGAAAAAAAAACTTGAGTCTCACGNAACATTCGATTAACATTGTTAACATTTTCCTCCATACAAAGTTACGAAGTGCTGAAAAAAAAACTTGAGTCTCACGAAGCGTTTGTAATTTTTATGAAAACCATTTTGAAAACACTTTATTTCCGCTCTTTCAGTGCCCTTGTTTTGTAAAAGACATCACCACAAACCCACGAAACAGCGCAGCATCTATAATACAATGCAAAAGGCAGAATCATTTCTGAAAAGAAAAAAAAAAAAGAGCATTATCTCTGTTCAGAGTGGAACTGTAGTCATCGCCAAGATTATAAAACACCCAGCGTGGGAACGAGTTTGCTGTTCAGAATTGAAATTCAAACCTCGACTGAAATAAAGATAAAAAAGGAAGCAGAGTTAACTTGAAATAAAGAAAGGTAGAGGGAAATCCTTTGGAGTTAGCTTGAACCATAAAATAAACGACTTAACAAAATACTACTTTATGTTTCAAGTGTTACCAGACTTGACAAATTTTATTCCTCGTCCACAGAAAGTGTTAATCCATTCGATTGTCTTTTACACTCCGTAGTTATTTCTAACCTATTATTACCTACAGTTTTATAACAATAACATTTCGTTGTGGCGACCGTTTTTTCTTATATTTCTTCATTTCTGTCCAGTGGTGAGTTCGAAGTAAACTTCCTCTCCAGTCCACGTAGCAGACTTGACTGCATAATCTCGTTCCAATCCTGTTTCAGTCCAATCCGAGAGTGCGTTTACAATAGATATCAATAGCGATTATTCAATCGACGCAGATTTCGCTTAGAACTAAAATTTTACTTCAAACGGAATAATTAAGTCTGTACCCAACTTACAGCATGATGTCAACAGAGTTTACATACTTCTACCCTTCACTGAAATATGCCTTTCATTCCCCGCCTTTTTGCCTTCGTCTAACTGAAGCAAACGTAAATGTGAAAGTATTTCAAAAACTTGTTTATTATCAAACAAGGTTCGTTTTCACGTTGTCAATCCATTGATAAATAAATGTTCACGAATTTCTAAAAAGAAGAAAAAACATTACTTTGCGATATTATCTGTAGCTGTTTGTACGTAATTTTACGAAAAAAAATTTCACTGTTCAAGTGCTGATAACAATTCGAAAACGTTCTTACCAAATTATTTGACAAACAAGTGCGTAACGAAAGCGTTCACATTTCAGTTTGGAATTATAAGTGTAAAATTCTTTCTAAAAATGAATAATAGAGTGTAATTTCTCGAAATAACATGAAATTCACTACCTTTAATCAACAACTTCCCTAAACATGTTAATTTGTGTAACTTGTAAACAACTTATAAAATACAAGGTATAAGTGTGCATTAAAAAATATCTTGTTAATGTGATGGTCAAATGTTGGGTATAAGGTTGTCAAATATGTGGTTAATTAAATAAAAAAGCTTCCAAATGTCTATATAGTTTTACAGTTTCTCTTGTCTGAAAGGTAATGTGGTTGAACCCACAATCAATATAATAATAGATTATGGCTGCAAATTATGTATAATTCTTGCACCACATCTGGTGCACTGCTGAAAGCAAAATGTATGTGCAAGTGTAACCGACAGAAAAATATTTTAGTCGTGCAGGTAAGAAATATTAAATAGGGCCACTGTTGTTTTTAATTACTGTTGAGTGTAGAATTAATGTTAAAGATGTTAGATGCCATAGCCTGTTATTTTGCCATACTATGCTGTACAAAGTTGGATATTGTTATATATGTATATCTGTTGTGCTGATTTTGTGCAGTTGGTTACTTTAGTACCAAAGAAACCTAAACTTAAGATACACGAAAGTTACTTTAACTCTATTTGGTATTTTTTTTTATTTGTGAAAAGGTGAGCATATCTTAAAGGTCAATAGAAAATCAAATATACTAAAGTGCTTTAACATTTGTTACTAATTTTATATTATGAAAACTTTCTCGTGGATTTTAATTTTCCGCAAAACAGGGAACAATTATTATAATGTAAACATATATTATATTTATTCACGCCAATGACAAATTGGAGCATTCGTCGTGGAACTTTATCAAAAGAATTATGTACGCTAATTAAAAAAATATAATTATTTGAAGCATATTTTGT
Organism: Clitarchus hookeri; assembly: GCA_002778355.1. Lineage (NCBI taxonomy): Eukaryota > Metazoa > Arthropoda > Insecta > Phasmatodea > Phasmatidae > Clitarchus > Clitarchus hookeri. The sequence goes on along the minus strand of NQII01000205.1, from coordinate 624,529 downwards.
GTACTGATACATTGAAATATAGTATTATTAATTTTTACATGCATAAACTTGAAAAGGGCACCGAGATTGCTTTGTTAATAAAATGAATTTTATGTAAATGAATATTTTATTTTACTCACTTCCTTATTCTTAACTATATGTTTGCAAATATCTTATTTAACCATCCTAGATGTTTTCGGTCTATGTCTGAAGCATCATCAAACTTTAAACTACCAACAATTTTAGGCCAAGTCTAGTATCTAGTTACAAGAAATTTGACTTTTAAAACAACTGACTTTTTACATGAAGCGCTAGTTATTTTGTTTTGTGTCTGAAATTGATATGTATTTCTTAATACATGTGAGTGGCTATCGCATTTGGTATCTATAATCCAATGAATATAGCCAGGTCAAGAGTCCTCTAATATCACCGTCCACAGTAAAACTCACTACTCGTTGCTACCTTAGAACGTTAGATGGCTAGTTTGAAAAAAAAAAAACAGACCTTAAATTACTAACACCAATCTTGAAATCTGCAGAGCCATTGAGTACCCCGTGACATACACTGAAGAGTANCTCTAATATCACCGTCCACAGTAAAACTCACTACTCGTTGCTACCTTAGAACGTTAGATGGCTAGTTTGAAAAAAAACAGACCTTAAATTACTAACACCAATCTTGAAATCTGCAGAGCCATTGAGTACCCCGTGACATACACTGAAGAGTCAAAAAAACTAGCATACCTGCCTAATATCGTGTAGGGCCCCCCGAGTACGCAGAAGTGCTGCAAGACGACGTGATATGGACTCGACTAATGTCTGAAGGTATGCAGGAGGCAATTCACACCATGTATCCTGCAGGGCAGTTCACAAATCCATAGGAGTGCGAGGCGGTGGATATCTCTTATGAACAGCACGTTGCAAGGCATCCCATATATGCTCAATAATGTTCATGTCTGGTGATTCAGGTCGCCAACGGAAGTGTCTAAAGTCAGAAGAGTGTTTTGGAGCCACTCGGTTATAACTCTAGACGTGTGGGGGTGTCGAATTGTCCTGCTGGAATTGTCCACGTCCGTCTAAATGAACAATGAACATGAATGGGTGCAGGTGATCGGACAGGATACTTACGTATCTGTCACCTGTCAGAGTCGTATCTAGACGTATCAGGGATCCAATTGCACGCCAACTGCACACACCCCATACGATGACAGAGCCTCCACGCTTGAACATTCCCCTGTTGACATGTAGGGTCCATGGATTAATGAGGATGTCTCCATGCCCGTACACGTCCATCCACCCGATACAATTGAAAACGAGACTCGTCAGACCAGGCAACGTGTTTCCAGTCATCAACAGTCCAATGGCGGTGTTGGCGGGCCCAGGTGAGGCGTAAAACTTCGTGTCGTGCAGTCAACAACGGTACACAGTGGGCCTTCGGCTCCGAAAGCCCATATCAATGATGGTCCGTTGAATAGTTCGCACGCTGGCACTTGTTGATGCCCCAGCATTGAAATCTACGCCAATTTGAGAAAGGGTTGCACGTCTGTCACGTTTAATGATTCTCGTCGATCGTCGTTTGTCCCGTTCGTTCACGATCTTTTTCCGGCGGCAGCGATGTCAAAGATTTGATGTTTAACCGGATTCCCGATATTCACGGTACACTCGTGAAATGGTCGTACGCAAAAATCCAAATTTTATCGCTACCTCGGAGATGCTATGTCCCATCTCTCGTGCGCCGACTATAACACAACGTTTAAACTCACTTAAATCATGATTACCTGCCATTGTAGCAGCAGAAACCGATCTAGCAACTTTTTTTTAAACCTACTTTAAAACTATGTGTTATTTGGGCCTGCGGTAGGTACGGGGGATTAGTGCGTCTCAAGTTTGAACCTCATACGCTTAAAGGACAGGGAATCGCATGCAAAGGAGGCGTGCATCGTAGCGAGGAGGGATATTTGGCAGCCATGGCTGAGTTTAGGCCATGGACTACATCCCTAAGGGGGCGTATAGCAAAGCTATAGTTAAAGAAGAGAGAGGATAAAAAACCTGCATAGACACAGTAAAAACCCTCTCGACAGAAAAGAAGTTCAAACGTATCATGCATTAAGAAATGCAAAAGGAGACAGCAGATTTGGTAACATGCTTTTAAAAAGGGGAATCGAGCCCTAGAAGAGAAAATGGCTGTGGGTGCAAGCACCCTTGGGGTATTACTGCTGTCAATATGTCTGCGCATATGTCTGCACAGTAATATTAACAGCAGCTACAATTGCAGGGCCATCCTGCTNTTTTTACGAAATAAGTTAAATATATGAAGTAACCTGCATACTTTTGCATAATGAAAAGCAAACAATGTATAATCACACATCACAAGAACACATGAAACACAGCTTTTAAAAATTGTCCAATTTATAAAAGAGTCTAAATTGTAGCTCATGAAATCCAGATAAACATATAGAAAAGAGGGTAGAATAATACAGTGACAACATTAGTCTGATTCTTTCTAAAACACTGAAACATGGTATAGGTTGCAAAAAAACACTCGTGATAGAGATAATTTATGTGAATTTTTCAGTCATGTCTTAATAGCAGTACAAAAGCACCAAATTGTTTACACTATCCTGTCTCATGGTTGACCTTAGAAAAGGGTTTATTCGCTTTAAGAGGGACAATATATGGGTGTTTATAGCACCGCTGTGGAAGTGGGTGTTCATAACACTGCTCTTGAAGTGGGTGTTGATAATACTTCTCTTGAAGTGGGTGTTGATAACACTGATTTTGAAGTGGATGTTGATAACACTGCTCTTGAAGTTGGTGTTGATAACACTGATCTTGAAGTGGGTGTTTATAACACTGCTCTTGAAGTGGATGTTGATAACACTGCTCTTGATGTTTATGTTGATAACACTGCTCTTGAAGTGGGTGTTGATAACACTGATCTTGAAGTGGGTGTTGATAGCACTGTTATTAAAGTGGGTGTTGACAGNCTCTTGAAGTGGGTGTTGATAACACTGATCTTGAAGTGGGTGTTGATAGCACTGTTATTAAAGTGGGTGTTGACAGCATCGAACTTGAAGTGGGTAATGATAGCACCACTCTTGAAGTCAAGCGAGATGCACTCGCATCTGGAAGGACCCGGTTTCAATTCCTGTTCAAAACAAGCTAATTTCGATTTCCTATGGTTTTCTAAAATGATTGTAGGCGAATGCAGGGATTGTCTCTTGACATAGCCCACGGCCAATAATATACATTTTCTGATAGGCATTGGTCATGTTAAAATCGGTCCTCTTAGTTTACTAACAGGTCACGTGACCCGATGTAGTACACTAAAATGACGACGTATTTGGTAGTTGGGTACTTAGTCTTTAGTACATAACTTAATTTACTAAATACTAATTTACCAAATAATGAAATCACATGATTAGCTCCGTAGAAGATTGAACTACAGAATAGACGTGGGAGTGCATAAGAAACATACCTTGAAGTAAAAAATTGTGTTTTTTAAATATAAACAGTGTTGTACACCATTATAACATCTGCTACATTGTTTGTAAAATAACACCAAAATATTTCTTAGAATAGTTTATATTAAAAAAAAAAAAATTTCAAATAAATTTTTTGGAAACATTTGTTTTTTCAAAAATGTTTTTGTGTGTTCTTACAAATACTGAACAAGTGACTGCTCATAGCATGTGAACTAAAATCTTTCAAATATCAAATTACCAAACCAGGAAATATCAATTTCAACAAGGTCCTCTAATGACCCCGCTATCTAAGAGACGACATTCTCGTGCTACCAACCCCCTCAAACTGATAATTTCAACAGTATATTGATTCACAACGTAACACATTTTGCAGACCCATATTACGCTATCACACACAAACAATTACCTATGATTAATATCATATTTAGTGTATGCATTACTACAACGCCATATATCATAAAAAGCCCAACGCGAAATTTGATACTGTGNTTGAAAAGTCTATATAAATATGAAGAAACTGGTTAAAATTAAAAATTACGATTTTGGCCTTTTGTCTCTACTCAAAACAATTGCAAAAATTTTAAAAATTTTACATACTGAAATAAAGATGCATTTACATCCTAACCGAGTGCATGAGAACACATGGACACCACAAAGTTCATATGAAAGGCCGCACCCTCAAGGCAATTAACGCAAGAAATAACATTTCCAACTAAAAGATTATCTAGAAGGGTACAAACTTAATTACAGCACTAAAAAAATACAATATTACCAAAACCCTAACCCACAGGACGTCTTATAAGGAGAGACCCTACCATTTCGCATTGTAATTCTGTACAATAATAGACGGCCAACAAGTATATGGTAGTCTCACGTGTNGGAGAGACCCTACCATTTCGCATTGTAATTCTGTACAATAATAGACGGCCAACAAGTATATGGTAGTCTCACGTGTTTCGTTGAACCTCAATTCATCAGACACTCCATGCAAGACTCGGGATCGATAGTAAATAGTCAATATTCTAGTAGTTTTACTCTGTGCGGTCGAGTAACAGGAGAATGAGTTCTAACTCTGGCAACAGCCAATGAACAAGTGATCTCTGCTGGAGTGTGTAGAGAGCTGTGGAGTGTAGCTGGGCGCTGTGTTATAAAACAAAATAGCAGATTTCCTACCTAAAGTGGTGTCCATGTAAATCTCAACACGTTTCGAATTTAGCATAGTCATTTAAGCGACTGAGCAAACTCTAGATTTCGGTAAATGCGACTGGCACAACGACAAATACGAGGAGGAACCTTGAAGCCCGTCGGGAGTGCGACGATGTCCAGCGACTCTCAGAAGAAGGACAATAAGGACGCCGTCAGGAGCCAACCAATTGCGAGCTAGTGTGGTACGTGTGACACTGGCGACCAGACCACACGGGCCGAAGGTCCATCAAACCAAGTAGCGTCACACTGAATGCCGAAGCCCTCAGTTACATCAACCTATCACTATCTGCCTATGGCCTGTTTATGGTCACTTACAACGTTTCTGAAGCCCTGCTAAAGTTNGTTACATCAACCTATCACTATCTGCCTATGGCCTGTTTATGGTCACTTACAACGTTTCTGAAGCCCTGCTAAAGTTTTACTCACGGACTATTACTCGGCCCCATGCAAACAAAGCTGAACTAAGTCTAGTAAATTACAGCAAAGAGACAACGCACAGCATTTTACATCTCTTGATAAAGAGTGATAATGGTTGTTTGGATAAAAGAGAGACAATTTATTGACATAAATTCTTTATAAAATGTTGTAATTTGTATGTAAAATAAAAGTAAGAGTTTAGTATAACCAAGAATATAATACATGTATGTTAAAATAAGNGTTACATCAACCTATCACTATCTGCCTATGGCCTGTTTATGGTCACTTACAACGTTTCTGAAGCCCTGCTAAAGTTATACTCACGGACTATTACTCGGCCCCATGCAAAGAAAGCTGAACTAAGTCTAGTCAATTACAGCAGAGACAACGCACAGCATTTTACATGAGAACTATTTCTCACTATTACCAACAAACCTATTTTCTCTCTGTTTTTATTGACATAAATTCTTTATAAATTGTTGTAATTTGTATGTAAAATAAAAGTAAGAGTTTAGTATAACCAAGAATATAATACATTTATGTTAAAATAAGTATAAAATGGTTCTGATACACAACTTTCTTAGCAAACGACCGAACACGTCACACATTCGGTAATGATATTGCGAGTAGCCTATACGTACGTGCCTGTAGTAAGTCTGAGAGTGTGACGGAGCTTCGCACCGCCTAGCAGCTTCAAACAATAGACTAAAGATGAGGTATATCGAGCATTCGTCTTCCGTGCGTGTGCCCGCCATTGACGTAGCCGCGGTGGTGTGGTGGCTAGACTACTCGCCTCCCACCTGAGTGAACCGGGCTCCATTCCCGGCGGGGTCGCTCCCGGATTTTCGCACGTGGGAATCGTGCCGGACGATACCGCTGGTTGGCTGGTTTTCTCAGGGATCTCCCGTTTCACCCGCGCTTTCGTTCCGGCGCTGCTTCACACTCACCTAAATCACCCTGATTGGCTCTCAGGACCTCGCTGTTAAGAGCCGCCCACATCTCTTCGCTACACTCTGCACTCACCCAACATTGATCTACCCCGCACCAACTCAACTGGCAAAGTTGCAGTGTCAGCAGTGATGAACGTGTTTGTATATATCTTAATTTTGAAACAACAAATCAAATTGATAAATTACTTTTACCGATTTTAATTTAATCTAATTACATTAAAAATTGGTTAGATGTAGTATAAAAACTTCTCAAATCATTTTGGATGAATAGTGCTGTGACCTCAAATGCTATGCACGTCGTTTATGATAGTCGTAATGGCGGAAAAGCAGTCGAATGTTGGAACACGGAGACTGGCTGTGCGCAGCAAGTGAGATCGCTCCGCCCCGTACTCACTCTACGCTTCAGACCAGCCGAGGCACGCCATGGAGAAGCGAAAGTCAAGGAGCTAGAAATTCAGAGGTGCCAACCCACAACGGAGCTGGCTGAGCGCTTCCGTCGCTCACACGCGGCGCAAACTACTCCCCTTCCCCCACCAAANGCCAACCCACAACGGAGCTGGCTGAGCGCTTCCGTCGCTCACACGCGGCGCAAACTACTCCCCTTCCCCCACCAAACAAAAAAGAAATAAGAACACTCCTATCTTCCTCATTACTCCCCCATGTGACATACTGCAATATTCTTTACAAACCCATCCACAGTTACTTCCAACTTNTCTATCTTCCTCATTACTCCCCCATGTGACATACTGCAATATTCTTTACAAACCCATCCACAGTTACTTCCAACTTTTCTGAAGCCCTGCTAAAGTTCAACTTCCAGGATATTCCTCCGCCTAAAGTAAAAAAAAAATTGAACGAATTCTAGAAAATAACACCAAAGGCACTACGCAGCGCATTCCTGCGCACTCACTGTAATAATATTTTTTGAATAAGAACTATTGCATTGCCAACACACCTTTTTCTCCCCGTTTTTATCCATATTTTTTTATATGAAATATTATATTTTTTAGATAAAATATAAGCAAAAGTTGAATCAAACTAAAAATAACTTAGCTTTGTGTTAACACATGCATGAAAACTCTTATGAAACAATGCTTATTTAGGAAACAATCAAACACGTCAGACATGGGGTAATTTTTCAAAGGTTTGATTTAAAAAGTGTGAAGAAACTGCGAATAGACTATACTGCTGGCTCAATAGCACAACCAACCGCATCCGCTGCTCCATAAGTCACAATCACACATCCAAGGGACAGTACAGTTACAGTTCAGAGCTTCGAGCATATATGGTGCTCATTGGCTATAGTTACTGTTTTTTCTTTTGAGGCCGACATATTAAACAGCTGCCTAGGGGTATCGTGGCAGTTGCGATGTCAAGTGTAAATAGTTTACCATGAATTCTAAACAATATACTGCTCCGTACTATGTAGGAGGGAATTATTTGCGAAATTTATTGGCAACGTTACATTTGCTTAAGTACTTATAAGTTGCGTTTGCATAAACCAGCTGGTTGTTGATATTATTTTTTTAGACAAAATCAACAGCTTAATTGTAATGTCCGTTCCGTGCCGATAGTGCCCCAGTTGTCATTTTTGTGTTCATTTAATTGGTATATGCCTTCAGTTGTCAGTTTCTGAATTAAATGTATTCATGTTAACCCATCGTTTACATTGGTGTTGTTTTTGTCAAAGCTAACACTAAAAGCCTTTATAACAGTACACAATTCAGTAAAGGGGATGCTTTTAATAAATTTCGATTTAGGTGATCTTAAACCACTATCATCGTGTTACAATTTAAAAGAACGCCATTTTCTACACGTTAATTCTACTACTTGTAAAAATTACTTAAACGTATTCAAATATTTGCGTACATCCATACGCAACACATAAATTTGCCGTTTTTCACTGCGGAAAAACACTCTCACGCGCATACAACTGGCATCCCCTAACCTTACCATGCCCCTCGTCAGCTGTTTCCGATGCGAACTTCAAAACAAATGACGGTATCCGCCATTTAGGTATACATGATCGAAGGTTCACAGTAAAGACGTGTAACACAGACAACACAAGAAACGAAGGTTAGAAGTGTTCATGCCAAGAGCGATGCGATCTTTTCAGCTATGTGGTCGTTGGATGCTACACACAAGCAGAGAAAGGAGTACGGCTGGAATTACGATGCCTTCACATTAGACGTAACACGTATCACACTGCACTTCCACGTATACGTAAAACTTGGTCTTTTTGGGTAGTATACTCTGATGCTTCACGTAAGCACGTAACCTATGTGCACTGAAGGAAAATGTCAGGGATAAGTTTTGTTGCTTTTCAAATTGAAAACGCTCGAAATTCTTGTTGTACATGCGTATTTGGGTTTTAGTACTGGTGTCGCGAGAACAGGTTGCGAAAGTATGGCGTTCGTGATTCATACAAACTTTAAAACAACTTGGACATCGCAAAAAAAAAAAAAAAAAAAACCCTAATGTTTGTTGGAGATGTAGACACGTTTTTCGTATACATGGAATAAATAGTACGTAAAAAACTTCGATATGCAGAGAAAATTAAAATATTTGTTTAATGAAATAAGCTCACTACTAATTTCAAACTTAACGGTAAACGTTCTGGTTTTCATGCATGCAATTTTACACCTCTGAGTAACATAACTAATAAGCTGCGGCAACCTTAAGCTAACTAAATTTTTACGGATTAAAAAACAAAAAATTTTAAAACCTAGCTTTTATTATATTTACCTCCTTATTTACGGGAGAAAGTTATATATGCGTACATGAGATAAAAATGTGAGCAGAAGACATCGTGCAAATAAAACAAACCTATGAACAGCAAAGGTAACACAACAAAGTCCCTATTATGATAGGCCAGCGAGATTATGTGGTGCAGAGTCACTTATTACGTATCACGCTAAAGCTAGACATTGACAAAATTACATGAAATGATCGTAATAGTTCTCCTTGGAACACCTTAGTCAAGGTGTAGCTGGATTACGTGAACGTGTTGCTCGTTACGTGTTACGTGAAGTCACCGTAATCCCGGCTTATGTCTCCCGCCTACCTGGCGCCTGAACTGCAATGGAGTGTGTTTGAAATACTCGTTTTTTCACGAAGCTGTTAAACGTGCATCCAATGTGCTGTTCTACGAAAAGAATACACATTTCAGACGAGGGGTGTTGAGTACTTTCAAAATGCCACGCATATTAGACACGCCATTTCAGAGGACTCCAAAACTGATAAAAAAAAACAACTTTTTCAAAACAATATACGCAGCAGATACACATAAAACCACTCAAGGGAACTGCAATGACTCTTCCTGCAGACTTTCCACCAATAAAATAATTAAGTCGCTTCTGAAAGTGCCACAGGTACACGCAGAGCGACGAGAACACTGCACGCCAGTTGAGAGCCTTGCGATTAGCGGCGACGGTGCACTTGATGCGTGTGACAGTGTCGCCCTTATCGCCCCCGCGCTTCTCGGCCTCGAACGCGGAAAGAAGCTCAAGGTAGGCGGAGGTCGACACGAAGCACCGGCGAAGCTCGCCACAAAGCACGTCCCTGGGTGGATTGCTACCCGCAGCGCACTACTGCACGACGGGTTGCAGCAAACACAGGAGTTTGAAATTGAAGTCGGTCGTGCGTATGGAAGGAGGGCGAAGGGCGAAGGGCGAAGCGACGCACTGGCAACATGACGTGCAGACAGCTCCAGTTCAGTACACTGCCCGTGGGGGTCAGTGACACGTGAAAACGAAAGAGGAGTATACGATACAGTAGGAAAAAGAAAAAGACCGAAATTTTTCAAAGGTGAGGAAGTGGGAAACATGTAAAGTAAAGGCTGTTTACGGTTATATGAGCACTTTTGAAATCAACCTGTGAAATATGTTATTTCCCCTACCTGCATATGTTTTAACGGGCACACTGACTGGCAAGCACCCAGTAAAATTGGTAACAAAAGTGTTAGTTGTGAAAGTAAAAACGATTTATTTTACTTTCTGTTTTTAGCCTACTTTTCGAAGGAAAGATAGGCTTATGCAATCATCTGGTTGTCTGTCTGGAATTATCCCTCCTCCCCCCTACCTACTAGCTTTAAAACCCGAAAACCGAATTTAACCAAACCAGGTGCAAAAAAATTATTTAGTAAGTACATTTCAAAATAGCGACAATTTTGAAATTTAGGCCACAATGTCATATCTCGGGAACCAATTATCTGATTTGAACCAAATTTGAAATATTGACACTACATTACATAAACATTGCATTTAAAAAACTATAAAAAAACATTAATAAGCCATTTTGGAAGATCGCGCAAATTAAAATAATAAAACTTTCCATTATATCTAGGGAACCGTTTAACTTATTTAAACTATGTTTGGTACGTTGAGAGTACATTATATCAGTTCTGAATTAAAAGACATATAAAGTTATTGTTTGGTCATTTTTTAATTTAGTGCAAATTGCAAAAAAAATAAAGATATTACATTATATATCGAGAACCATTCCACTAATTTGGGCCAAATTTGATTCATTCGTAGTGAATGATGTAAGCATTCAATTTAGAAACGGATAATTTTATCAGTCCGCCAATTTTGGAAGATAGTGCAAATTGAAAAAATTTAGCTTTTTCATATATTGTGAACCATTAAACCAAATTTGGTATGGTGACAGTGCATGATATATACATTTATCAATGATAATGTTATTAACCGGCCAATTTGGAAGATAGGACCACATAAAAAATAAAGATTTTTTGTTATAACTCGTTAACTACGCAACTGATTCCCACCAAATTTAGTATTTTTGCAATATCTTCCGTACTGTTTGTCCAATTTCAAACAAACTTGCTATACTGAAATTATATTTTACAATCATCAAATATTTAAATACATAACCTCTTTTCTACGCAATTTTTAAAGATAGTGCCGCATGAAAAAAAAGTTATATCTCGGGAAACAATCCACCTATACCTACCAAATATAGCTCTAAATTAATACTGTGGTAGGTGACGTAAACTGACATGTTTTAGTGGGCTAAACTATTATTTCCAAAATAGCAGCCATATAAAATTTTTTTTATATTATGTTATATCTATAAAACTATGTAACAAATTTCAACTTAAATTTGTATGCTGCCAGTAACAATGACAATCGTCAAATTTGTCTACCCAGAGACTGTTTTTTCGCCCATTTTTTAAAATAGTGCCACAGGAATAAGTAAAGTTTTGTCATGTATAGGGACACAAACAATCAATTCCTTCCAAATCTCGCAAAAAAGTAATACGCGGTGAGTATAAAAGAATATCCCAACTTTGAAGGTCTGTAATATCAAAACCAAACAGCCTACAATATTGATTGACCAATCAAATGAACCGTGGAACCATGAAGTTTGTTTACCATACATTCATAAATGTTCAATGTGACCACCATGAGCGGCCCTAACGACATATACGCGATAATCAATCTCTTCCCACGCTCTTATCAGCATATCCGGTGTTCTGTTACGGTTTGGATGGCGTTCGTAACGCTCGGTTTGAGGTGGTGAGGGGGAAGCGAGCTCGCATTCGACACGTCAATGTGAAGAGGATGGTCTGATGTTTCCTTTATGTGCCGATAGATGGCACTGGGAGCGTCTGCTGTCGCACTATGAGCGTATGTTGTGTGTTAGTCCGTATCACGATGGCGATGGAACAACAGAAGGCGTTCTGTGTTATTCAGTTTGCTAAATGTGAATCGGTTACGGTTGTTCAGCGTGAATTCCGTTGCTAATACGGACGTCGTCCTGCCGATAGGTGGAGTATCGTACGTTGGTTTCGTCAGCTCCATGACACAGGGTGCCTTTGCAAAGGCAAAAGTTCCGGGCAGCCGCGTGTGTCCGAAGAAAATGTGCAACGGATTCAACAAGAGTTCGTTCGCTATCCGAGAAAATCAACTCGATAAGTTAGCCGGGAAATGCAAATCCCTCAATCGACGGTATGGACAGTGTTGCGAAAGCGATTGCTGTACAAACCATACAGGTTACAGCTTGTACAGGCTTTTACCGAAAGGGATAAAGAAATGAGACGTGATTTTTGCGCGTTCGTTCTTGCCCGGAACGAAGTAGATGATGCCTTCATGTCTAAGCTGGGTTTTAGCGATGAAGCGACGTTCCATACAAATGGTAAGGTGAACCGGCACAACGTGCGGATATGGGGTCAGGAGCCTCCACATAAAAACACCGAACACCAGCGCGCTTCCTCCAAAGTGAACCAAAGCTGTATCCAAAGACACTGTTTTCGGCCCTTTCTTTTTTCACGAGAACACTGTTACTGGAATCTCTTATTTGAACAAGCTTACAGAGTGATTGTTTCCTCAGTTAGAAGAGGCGGCAGGGGCAGCGGTGGCGTAGTGGCCAGGGCGCTCGCCTCCCACCACGGCGATCCGGGCTCGATCCACGGCGGGTTCACTCCCGGATTTTCGCAAGTGGGAATCGTGCTGGACGATGCCGCTTGCCAGCAAGTTTTCTCAGGGTACTCCCGTTTCCCCCGCCCTTGCATTCCAGCGCCGCTCCATTTTAGGGTTTAATTTCTGTCATGCTCGGGGATGACGGCCACCTACGGGTCCCAGCTGGAAAGACCGTCACTCGGAGGGTGTTGCCTTGCCCTGGGTGCACTCCCCACACGCCATTATTATTATTAGAAGAGGAGGCGGGGGATTTCATTTTCCAGCAGGATGGTGCGCCACCCCGTTGGCACCTAGTTGTTCGCGGATACCTGAACGAGACGTTGCCGCAATGCTGGATTGGTAGAGGAGCAGTTGGTGACCAGGCTCATCACTGGTCCCCAAGAAGCCCGGATCTTACCCCCTGCAATTTTTTTCTATGGGGGTACATAAAGGATCGAATGTTTCGTCCACCATTGCCGACCTCAAAACGATAATTACGGACGCCATCCAAACCGTAACACCGGACATGCTGACAAGAGTGTGGAACGAGTTTGATTATCGCGTATATGTTGTTTCGGCCCGCTAGTGGTGGTCACATTAAACATTTCTGAACATTTGGTTAACAACCTTCACAGTTCCACGGTTCATTTGATTGGTCAACCAAGGTTGTAGGTTGTTTGATTTTGATATTTTAGACCTTCAAATTTGAGGTATTCTTTTATACTCATCCTGTACTGTGGTTTGCCATTTCAATTTATAGGCTATATTTTAAGGGGATATGCACTTATTTTCAAAATAGCACCCATATAAACATTTTAGTATAGCATGTTATATTTATGAAACAATATAACCAATTTCAACCTAACTTTGTATGCTGATAGTATCTATGCAATCATCATATAAGCGCATACAAAAACTCAATCATTTTGGAATATTGCACCACATAAAGAATTAAGTTTTCGTGTCCTATCTTGGGAAACTCTTAACTGATACCCCTACAAATCCAGGCGACAAGTTATATTTTTGTGGTCTATCTAAATTTATATGGCGTAAGGAGGTAGTCAGATATTTTCAAAATCACAGCAACGTAAATATTTTGTCAGTATGCCACATGTCCCAAACAATTTCAATCGACTTCATATGTAACAGTAACTATGAAAAACATAGCATGTGATAAAAAAATTGTCAGTATTCTTCTCTAGTAATAAAGATACAGCCACATGAGGAAATTGAGCCATTTTGTCGTATGTTGGGACCAATCAACCGATTCCCACTGAACTTTTTACACTAGTAGTGCTACAGTAGGCAACGTTTAAAGTGTGTCTGGTTTTATTTAAGGTATGGCTACGATATTAATTATTTAGATAAGTTTATCATATCTATAAAATAATTTGACATATTTCAGGAATACATTGGAAGCATGATACACTGAAGAGCCAAAAAAACTGGTACACCTGCCTAATATCGTGAAGGGCCCCCCGAGCATGCAGAAGTGCTGCAAGACGACGTGGCATGAACTTGACTGATGTCTGAAGGTATACAGGAGGTAATTCACCCCATAAATCCTGCAGGGCAGTCCACAAATCCATTCTGCGCCAATTTGAGAAAGGGTTGCACGTCTGTCACGTTTAATGATTCTCGTCAGTCGTCGTTTGTCCCGTTCTTTCACGATCTTTTTCCGGCCGCAGCGATGTCGAAGATGTGATGTTTTACCGGATTCCCGATATTCACGGTACACACGTGAAATTGTCGTACGCGAACATCCAAATGTTATCGCTACCTCGGAGATGCTATGTCCCATCTCTCGTGCCCTGACTATAACATCACGTTCAAACTCACTTAAATCTTGATAACCTGCTATTGTAGCAGCAGTAACCGATCTAGCAACTTTGCCAGACGCTTGTTGTCTTATATAGGTGCTGCCGATCAGATGGCTTTACTCTGATTGATTCCATACCTCTGTTATTTGCATACGCACGCCTATACCAGTTTTTCTTGTCCCTTCAGTGTATATGAGTAGCCCAGAATGGGCGGTTCCAAAACACCTGGCTAGAATGAGGGAGCAGGGAGCCATTGGCTATATAAGACAGCATCTCGGCCCCAAAAAAATGCCATTTGTACCTGTTTTTCGCTCGAAATAGGGTGTTTCCCCCCAAAAAAATGCCTCGTTTTGCCCAAAATATACCGTTTTCCCATAAAAATGTCTCGAATTCCTCTAAAAAAAATGCCATGGTTAGTGCTCGTCGAACACGCAGCGTCAAGCCCCTCCCTGAAGAAACGCCACGCAAGGTCACCATAACTAGTTCCCAGATTCCTGACACAAGCGCTAGCGCATGGAGCATAACACGAAAGTTTCCACATCGCTCACTCATACATCCCAGCGCTGGGGCGCCGATCACGATAGTTCCCAGATCCCGCACCCATGCATCCTAGCCTAGCGCTCGGCGCTGAACGCAGGGGGAGCCTATGAAGATTGTAAAAAAATTGTTTTATAAAAATTTATCTTTTTTTTTAAATTTGATTGAAATGTTTTACGTAAAGCGTACAGAGGTAGTGGTTAGACTACCCGCCCCCACCAAGGTGAAACAGGTTCGATTCCCGGTGGGGTCACCCCGACACGATGCTATCGATCCAATGACTGGGCTGTTCACGGTTTATTTAGCACTTCTGAAAGCTTTGATTAAGATATACTTTTCTCCTAGTTTTATATTCATATGCTATATGAAAAAATTACAAGGGTATGATCACTTTATTCATACGCCTGTTAAGTAAAAAAACGTGATATTATTAGGTAACTAAATGTATAGTCTATTTGCAGTATCCTCACACTTTTTAAAACCAAACAGTCGAGAAATCATCCCACATATGACGTGCTTGCTTGTTTTCTGAATATGTCGGCTATCACAATTGTTGTTTACTTCTGTTAACATAAATGTGTTTCATTTCCGGTTAAATTAAAATTTTACTTATATTTTAAATATAAATTACAATACTTTGTTTATAATTAACTAAAACTTCTAGTAAGAAAAAGTTTTAACTCAAAATATTAATAAACTGACTGCGTACGAATGCGAAGCGTATTGAGGTTGCTGCATGATGGTTTTAAATTAAAAATATTTTTATACAATACATTTTATTAAAATAATTTTATGCATTGTAAATAAAAGAGGATTAAAACAGCAGAGTGAATGCCCGACTGCTTTTGAAAGCAAGTGTAAACATCTGTCTGCGAGCGAACACTTCTGTACGCGGCACGACATACGTTCGGCTCTGTTCCTGGCAGACAGCACGTCCGGAGTTCGACACTGCGTGCTGAAAAAAATCGGTGCCCAACGAGTAGCCAATGTAGACTGTAAAAATTTGTTTTTTTAAATGTTGATTGAAATGTTTATTTTGTAAAGCATACAGAGAGTCAACGCCTAGGCATGATATAGCCTCGGGCTACGGGACTTCACGCTATGCGAATGTATATACATATGTATAGCTTTTTTCAAGTATGATATATTAAATGTTACGAAGGTGACAACAGCCTGCGCTTCTTGCAAATGACTAAAATTATGCAAATATACCGATGTAAAGCTTACGATATCTAACACGAATAACATGAACTATAGTATGCTACCAGCCAGCATACTTTCCAAGATCAATATAATACACGAGAAATGTAAGCGCTTAACCGAGAAGAGGAACTGTCTCCTGCTACACATCATGACCTCCCAAAGACGTCTGTCCCAGATATTCTTTATTATGTAATATTATATCCATAGGGGACAGTATGTATTGCATTGTCCAGGAACTTTCGCTTATCATCCATCCAAGAAAGGGCCAACTTGCTGGTACATTCAGTATATTTTAAATCACGATGATGATATTCTGCACAGCGCTTCGTTGAGACGTGCGGCTAGGTTGTCGGCTCGCATCTGCACACACTCTCACACGAGCGAACACACACATACACACACAAGTGCACACCCAGGCACACGTCCACGAGCAGAGCCATACATACACGTACATATATATATATTATACATATGTAGACATACACATGCTCAGGCACACACCCAACACACACATGCATTTACATATGAATACATACACATGCACACACATTCACATCCAACATACATGCGTATACATATGTATACACACTCCCACACACGAGAATATTCAACATAAACAGGTATACACACGAGCACACACACACACACGATCAAACCCAACATACGTGCGTAAATATATGTATACACTCACGAACACACAGTGTACAGGCAGGTTACAATGTCAAAAATGAAAGACAACCCTCCTAAAGAAAACAAAGCGGACTAATGAAAGTACAAATAGATAACATCGTAGGGAAATTACTACTGAAGAGAAGGTTACAAGTATGATGTTGCTTACAACGTTTCTAATGGAAGATCACAGCCTAAAAGTGAGCAAAAGGAACAGGTGAGTGAAAATGAATAAAGTCAATACATTAGACATTGCGAAGGTGTTAGCTACCTGCACTTCTTGCAAACGTATAGAGAAAATTGTAACTTAAAAAATAATATCCCAAAATCAATTAACATGTAAGTCCTTCCTACGCTCTTGCATGCCAAGCCGGGAGGGCTATATCAGAGTATTCCCAAATTAAATTATCGTTTAAGACCGTCCTAATAGATGATATACACCACACGTCTGCATTCCAAGCCAGGAGAGTAATCTCAGAGTCTCCCCCAACATATGTGCGAGGGTTATCTCAGACCATACACAATGATAAAGCATTACAGGCAACACTCACTACTATGAAAACAATGGCGGGAACAGTTATGTCACTACTGTAACATATCGTTTCCATATGCCTACAATGCGAAGAGACATATGAAGCAAAAAATGTAGGCTATCGCTGTAATAAAGTGTGAACACCACAGCGCATAAAGGAACCTAACATGCTATGCGAGGCTGTCGTTCACTGAGGAAAGCCGAGACACGCAATACAAATTGACATGTGTATAGTATATATAAGCGAACCTTCTGCTAAATCAATCAACATAAAGGTTTCGCTCGAATGAACACAATATGCTGAGTATGTATCAAATGTGATTATGTATTTGTATTATGTCAAGTCTGTAAGTAAAGGTAAAAGTATGCAAATGATTTCCGTGTTATTCATTTATGTTAATCCTTGTCAATATTAAGTTCACCTCCCACCTCTGAGAAAAACCAGATTTTGACAAAGTCCAAAATATAATTAACTGTAAAAAATATAAATATATTAATATAAACGATCACCATCAGTCCTACAACACAAAGACGACAGCTCGAGCCATCGCTAACATGGCTACCAAACATAGAATGAAAAAATTTAATGTAAGGCTCCAAAGGTCGCACAGCTCCTGCTAGGCGCACGATAGCCTTCAGCTGCCATGACTGAATTTGACGTGCAGAACACTTACCTATGTGTAGAAACACAGATTGGAACCTAGTACTCTGACTCAGAGGTATCTAACAACCTACTATAATGGAAGAACATTCATGCAGACATGATTCGTGAACCTTCTGTGAAGAGTGACGGGAAGTCTAGCTGCATAGTGTTGTAAAGACGTTAATGACTTGGTTGAAAGATATATATATATATATATATATATATATATATGTGAAAGCATATACATAAATAAAATTAAGGATGGACAACTTACAACAAACTGAGATATGTTAAAAGCTAAAAAAAAAATATGTACGAGTTGTATGCCGAATGTGTGAGTACCCCATGAATACTATACACACAGCAGGAAACAGAGGACAACACTTGAAAGTACACTTTAAACTCCTTAACTAACATGTTAAATTTTATTTAATCTGGTGCAACAGAAATAATTATCGGTCAATCGAGTACTTGTACCTCTATAACAGTAGGCTCTCTTAGTCCATTGCAGAAACAAACAGCATCCTATCATAAAGGGTCGGCACAGAGTAGATAAGAACATAGAGACAAAACGGGGTGATGGTTCCTTTGATGTAGACGTACCCATTTGCTGATTGGCTGCGAACAGCTCTGGGAACAGACCGTACTGTATGTGTGACTGGATACTGTATGCTACTATAGGTTACGACCATGTGCATGACTGTTACTTCCAACTTAAGGGGCCCGTCTACCTGGCGCTTGAACTGCGTTGCAGAGTGTTCGAAATACACGTTTTTCAACGAAACTATTAAGCGTGCGTCCAATGTGCTGATATACGAAACGAACACACACTTCAAACGAGAGCTGTTAAGTACTTTCAAAATATCACGTACGTTAGAAACACCAATTCAGAGTACTCCAAAACCACTAAAAATGACGCTTTCGAAGACGCTGTAGCTCAAAATGCACGCATCAGATACATACAAAACTACTATAGGGGCCTGCATTGAACCTTCCTAAAGACTTCGCACTAATAAAATTATATGGTCACCACTGAAAGTCCCATAGGTACACGCAGCACGACGAGGACACTGCACGACACTTCAGAGCCTTGCGCTTAGCGGCGATGGCGTACTTGATGCGCGTGGCATTATCGCCCTTATCGCTCCCGCGCTTCTCGGCCTAGACATGGGGAAAAGTTCCAGGTAAACGGGGGCCTTAAATGAGATACATTTAATACTCTCTGTTAAAGCGTTGTGTGTTTCGGAAAGGTACAGTCTATCCCTCTTGTCGGTAATATAATAATACGTTTGTTTTATATATCTACTCGACACCACGATGCAGACGAAACTCTTACCCCAAAATATATATTAGAGGACCAGTAGCAGGTGCCAGCGAGATGCTGTGTTGACCCTGAGCGCACACGCAGAGCACAGTGGACGGCCGGTGCACGAGTGATCGTTGAGAAAGCTGCGAGGACTACACCTTTCCCTTCCGAAAAACCGAATTGGAATGGTTGAGCATGAGACATGTCTCCAGCAGGCTGCTAGGTAAAAGGTTGTTGGAAGGAATATGAGAAAACCCAGGTGGAATGACTATTGTAAGGATGGTCTTCTCTAGCACTATTTAACGTCTCATAGAGTATCTCATCACGATATTTACATGAAAAAACACATGATATGTTCAGCCAATGACCATCTTGGCTGGTGTCATCTATTTTAACGTTATTCATTTGCCATATCAATGCTAATATTAGGTTCACGTCCATCACTAGAAAAAGACAATTATCAGATTTTGTCAAAGTCCGAATGATAATTAACATTGTTTGTACAGTTCCAAGGCACGAGCTCAGTTCTCTATCGAACGTTTCTTGAGTCGACTACCAATTTAATCTGGTGCAACAGAGCGAATTATCAGTCAATCGAGAGCTTGTGCCTCTATGAAATTAGGCTCTCTTAGGCCATTGCAGAAACAAACAGCAGCCAATCATAAAGTGCCGGCACAGAGTAGATAAGAACATAGAGACGAAACTGTGTGATGGTTCCTTTGATGTGGACGTACCCATTCGCTGATTGGCTGCGAACAGCTCCGGGAACAGACTTTACTGTATGCTACTATAGGTTCCGACCGTGTGCATACTTCCAACTTAAATGAGATACACTTAATACACTCTGTTAAATCGTCTCGTAGAGTATCTCATTACGAATAACTGTACTTTCTTGTGTATTGTACAAGTCGGCTACCGGTAGAACCATGGTGTAATCTATTTTAACGTTATGCATTTATCATATCAATGCTAATATTAGGTTCACGTCCATCGCTAGGAAAAGCCAATTATCAGATTTTGTCAAAGTCTAAAAGAGAATTAACATTTTTGTACAGCTCCAAGGCACGAACTCAGTTCTCTATCAAAGGTTTCTTGAGACGACGGCCATCTTGGATGAGGTTCTTAGTATTATTTTAACGTTATTCATTTATTAAACCCATGCTTATCGAAGGGTTCTTGAGACGATGGCCATCTTGGATGTCGCCATAGTAATATTATTTTAGAATTATTCATAACCAAGGTAATGCTGATGCCTCCCTGCTCACTGGTAAAAAAATTTGACCTTGACCTTTGAGTACTAACATGGTGTACATGGAGGAATAAATTTGACAAATCAGATACGACACCTCTTTTAGTCTGCGCTCTACCTGGTAATTGTACCTCCTATGAAAATACATCGCTCCTTGGCACTTACTGTAGACCGAGAACCTTTAGCGGAGTGGCTCCATCATCATTGCTGAACAGATGCTTAATGGGCGGTTGAAGATGGGGCTGATGCAATGCTGCCAGAAACTCAGAGCTATTGCTTGCAAATTTCCTAAGGCAAAAGTCACCTGATCGCAGCTTATCCACCAACTCCTGCTGAAGTGCTACAGGTTCCTGCACCGACTCTTCTCCAGTCACCACATCATCCACATATGTATCTGTTTTTAATACCATGGAAGCACGTGGGAACTTGTGACCCTCATCATTTGAGAGCTGAAGAGTATAAATTACCGAAAATGGAGAAGCGGAGATTCCATAAGTGATTGTCAACCTATATTCCTTGACCCTTGAGAATGTGTCGAAACACCAGAGTATCGTTGGTAGTCTTGATGACATGGATCTGTCTGTACATCTGTTGAATGTCTGCTGTAAAGACAGTTTTTGTCCTGAGTGTCTTGGCTGAGGCATTGAAGACAACTCTCAGCTTGGTGGTCGACAGTCGTGCTGTCCGGTTTCAAGACATAGTGGTGAGGAATGTAATAAGATGAACCCTGGTCGACATCTGCTACTGGTATTTCCTCCATATGGACTGATGCAAGATATCCTGTCAAAAAATCTTGGTAGAGGTTTACCTGTGGGTTCAGACGAAGTCACTGCTCTAGATGGTGCAGTCTCCTCAGCTCTTGATTCAATGACTCTCCAAGTTCTGGCCATGTAGATTCGAATGGAAGTGCAACCACATACCTTCCATTAGGCTGTCTGTAGTGTATCTGCTGAAAGGAATCTTCACAAAGCTTCCTCAAGAGTGATCAGAACTGCCTTAGGCACCCCCTCTAAATCCCAAAACATCCTTACACTCTCTTCCAAGGATATCGCAGACATATGGAGACATATAGTCACAAGTGAGGTTGATGATCCCGCAGCAGTGTCCACCCTGCCCATCACTAACCACCCGAAGATCAAGTCCCGAGCAACTGGTGAACCTGGACCACTGTCTATTCTACCACCAGTCAGTACAAGTGGAAACAGTTCTGCTCCTATTAACAAGTCGATGGTGTGTGGTGTCCCAAACTGAGTATCAGCCAATTTCTGGCTCGAAGAAAGCTTCCAGTTACCGAGGGACACGTTCGAAGTTGGGAGCTGTTCACTGATTTTGTTCAGCACCAGTGTCTGATGGTAAACAACTGATGATCTTCACCAGCTGGCTAGATTCAACACACTGCAACACCCTTTACCTCCACAACCGAAGTGCCAGCAATACATCATGAACATCTTGATCTCGGCACCCCCAACCAAGGAAGACAGTTTCTAGTAATAAAATTAGCCTGATTACCAGAGTCCAACAACGCGCGACACAACTGTATGTTGCCAGTAGCATCCCTCGCTCCAACATTGGCAATTGCCAATAAAACGAATGATGCAGGTGCAGTGCTGGTTAGCGAGGTGGTAATGTTTTGATCACTTGTGTCTGCACTTTGCTGTGAACTTGAGTCTTGGTTGGGCGACGAGTTGTCAAAGTACAGAAGCGTGTGGTGCCTCCTGTCACAGGTTTTGCAGTTAGTCTGTGACAGGCACTCCTTAGCCCTACGAGAAGGCCATAAACAATTAATGCCAAGGTTGCACTGTTTGCAATGTCAAAGTGCTCCTTAGGCCACTTTGGTAATGAACGAGTATCCTGACACAGGACACAACTAGGCGAGCCATTCTTGGCTTGGCCTAGGATGATTGTGCTGCAAGTGAACCAGATGACTGTGTATATTTGGCTGCTACCCTTGAGTATTGTCTTGGGTTTTTGCATTCCCCTAAGTGATTCCAGCATCCACTGTCTTCCTTCCAAAAATTATATGAATTGCTCTAAAGTAGGTAATTGATTAGGATCTGTGATGGTTAGTTCCCACTCTCTTCTGAGCCTCATTTCCAACTTTCTCTCCAGTAAGTGGAGTAGCAACGAATTCCAGGTATGCACAGATACACCTAATACCTTCAGCGCTGCAACATTCTCATTAATAGTCGACAATAATTGTACCGATGTGTAACAATTTCCAGTGACTGACGGAGCACTGTCCAATGCTACTATATGGTGATTAACAATTAATTGCTTATTACTGTAGCGTCTATGGAGGAATTTCTATGCAACAACAAAGTTTCCCTCAGTGAGGGTCAAGGACTGGACTATAGGCAGGGGCTCCCAGATAATGCTGTCTTTAATTATGATGGTCCTCATCGAAACCAGTGCGAATGTGAGCCAAATCCTTAACAGGCAATATTGTGCTGGATCCGTTAAGGCTTTTTCTGCTAGAATTGCAGTCCATGCCAACCCTAAACTGCGCTGTTGATGCAGCCATCGCTCGTTTCCGTGAAGGAAACAGTGCGACCTGTTCCTCCAACCAAAACCTCGCCCTCCACTTTCTCTTTCACATCACAACCAAGTATGGCCTTTTCCCAGCTTCGCACACTTCCAATAATTCTGTCCTGCAGATCTTGCAAAGAGCATGCAACTGGGCCAACACACCACAATGCCCAATCCCACGAGATTATGTTGGAGCCGCAATGCAGTTTCCCCAAGGACCCACAGCCATGCCAAACCATCGCCGACTGTAAATTTCCATATTACGTTTACGCACCAATCCGGCCTCCGGAGAACCAAAAATCAAAAATGTTCTGTGGCGGAACTTTAATTACCACTACCAAAACGATTTCCACGACAACCAAACGCCAGACATGGCAACGTCCACAATCTTGAGTTCTAATATCTTGTAACGTTGCACCTTCTGGGATGACAGCGGGACAATTACAACTCGGTTAGATCGATCGGTAGAAACATGAAAAGTTAAAGGTGCCAAATAAATATAAAAATAAAGTAGANATTGTGCTGCAAGTGAACCAGATGACTGTGTATATTTGGCTGCTACCCTTGAGTATTGTCTTGGGTTTTTGCATTCTCCTAAGTGATTCCAGCATCCACTGTCTTCCTTCCAAAAATTATATGAATTGCTCTAAAGTAGGTAATTGATTAGGATCTGTGATGGTTAGTTCCCACTCTCTTCTGAGCCTCATTTCCAACTTTCTCTCCAGTAAGTGGAGTAGNGATTAGGATCTGTGATGGTTAGTTCCCACTCTCTTCTGAGCCTCATTTCCAACTTTCTCTCCAGTAAGTGGAGTAGCAACGAATTCCAGGTATGCACAGATACACCTAATACCTTCAGCGCTGCAACATTCTCATTAATAGTCNGTGGAGTAGCAACGAATTCCAGGTATGCACAGATACACCTAATACCTTCAGCGCTGCAACATTCTCATTAATAGTCTACAATAATTGTACCAATGTGTAACAATTTCCAGTGACTGACGGAGCACTGTCCAATGCTACTATATGGTGATTAACAATTAATTGCTTATTACTGTAGCGTCTATGGAGGAATTTCTATGCAACAACAAAGTTTCCCTCAGTGAGGGTCAAGGACTGGACTATAGGCAGGGGTTCCCAGATAATGCTGTCTTTAATTATGATGGTCCTCATCAAAACCAGTGCGAATGTGAGCCAAATCCTTAACAGGCAATATTGTGCTGGATCCGTTAAGGCTTTTTCTGCTAGAATTGCAGTCCATGCCAACCCTAAACTGCGCTGTTGATGCAGCCATCGCCCGTTTCCGTGAACGAAACAGCGCGACCTGTTCCTCCAACCAAAACCTCACCCTCCACTTTCTCTTTCACATCACAACCAAGTATGGCCTTTTCCCAGCTTCGCACACTTCCAATAATTCTGTCCTGCAGATCTTGCAAAGAGCATGCAACTGGGCCAACACACCACAATGCCCAATCCCACGAGATTATGTTGGAGCCGCAATGCAGTTTCCCCAAGGACCCACAGCCATACCAAACCATCGCCGACTGTAAATTTCCATATTACGTTTACGCACCAATCCGGCCTCCGGAGAACCAAAAATCAAAAATGTTCTGTGGCGGAACTTTAATTACCACTACCAAAACGATTTCCACGACAACCAAACGCCAGACACGGCAACGTCCGCAATCTTGAGTTCTGATATCTTGTAACGTTGCACCTTCTGGGATGACGGCGGGACGATTACAACTCGGTTAGATCGATCGGTAGAAACATGAAAAGTTAAAGGTGCCAAATAAATATAAAAATAAAGTAGANAATTACAACTCGGTTAGATCGATCGGTAGAAACATGAAAAGTTAAAGGTGCCAAATAAATATAAAAATAAAGTAGAGTTTTTGTTTATTTTACTTTATACTGTTATTTATGATTTAAATGCAACAGTTCTCATACAATCTTCCGGTATGCAGAGTCACGAACAGCTTCACAGATGAACAAGCAAAGAGCAGCGCCACAGTAGTTTAAGTAGTAACCACATCACTTAAAACTCGCATCGCAACAGAAAATGCAAAGGCAGCGACCTTCCACACCGGTGGAGAAATAAACAAGCAGGATAAAGTTTGCCGGTATGGGGGTTCTTTGCCACGCTCGACGCGTCTTCGGCGAGTGCTGATTGTATACTGATTTCTGTATCCCACTACCGAGCGGTAGGCACACAAGGTTTTGTCGCAGCACGCCTATCTCCACTCCTTGCCCCAGGGTTCCAAAACGTTATCAAATAAGGGCATGGCGTGGGCTGGCATCCCTTCCCCACGCCAGTCGAACTGCGTAGTCGAACCTACTAGAATAAAAACTGCCGACTGCAGTTGGAAAGTGTCTATCTACTAATGCTGACGCATAACAGAATTAAGATTTCCTGAAACGGCAAATGTATGCCCGATAAACAAAACTATCATGGCTTTAATTTTGAATCCCGATAAAATATTACGAAGCCTTGCAGAACAAAATAAATTGAACCAAGTATCCCGATTATTAATATAACTGCATCATTACAAACTAACCTTCACCAACGACAAGTTCAAAGTTCTACTTAACCTAGATGACTCTCTCACACCCATTGTCAGATAATATAGTGTCTGCCTACTTTCGTATTCACACTGGGTCACTGGATACTCTTGTTTCTGTCAGCACCGGTAAATTAAAACAAGAAACTGAGTTTTTAATTTCTTTAAATGTTAATTTAGAAACAGGATCATTGAGCTAAGTAGAAACGTAAGAAAAGTTGTTTACAACATCTCCAAAATCTTAATTTCTGAACATCCTGCAGTAGTGCCAATCCACTACAAGCAAAGTAGAAAACTACAGAATTTTAGGGCACCGAAGTGGTCATGATTGCGTTGTAACCTCAATTCCTAGCATGGATTTCATGTTACATGTACTCTGCTGCTTTGATGATCAACGTTCAAAGGTAATGTTTAGTTCACGATTTAAAACGAAAACATGTTTGACCATATTAAACCTGTATGTGCTTGACATTCACATAAAAAATGTACATGTTGACAAAGGAAATATGTAGTTTACAGTGCACTCTACTTGTCTTACATCCAGCCAATCACAAACTACTCAAAACAAATTTATTTTTGTAATAATTTAAAAGAAAATAAAATATGGTTACTACACTCNAGCCAATCACAAACTACTCAAAACAAATTTATTTTTGTAATAATTTAAAAGAAAATAAAATATGGTTACTACACTCTCACTCACATTTATAAATAAAATTTTGCCAATTCGTACTAGTCAATACGCCAAGGCGCTTTGCTATCCGACACGTTTTCTCTGTCATGCACTGTATCGTTGCAAGCAATAGAAAACATGTGACAATCAATATCATAGCAGTAAAATATATTTTTTTCCCNAGCCAATCACAAACTACTCAAAACAAATTTATTTTTGTAATAATTTAAAAGAAAATAAAATATGGTTACTACACTCACACTCACATTTATAAATAAAATTTTGCCAATTCGTACTAGTCAATACGCCAAGGCGCTTTGCTATTCCGCCACGTTTTCTCTGCCATGCACTGTATCGTTGCAAGCAATAGAAAACATGTGACAATCAATATCATAGCAGTAAAATATATTTTTTTCCCNTCATGCACTGTATCGTTGCAAGCAATAGAAAACATGTGACAATCAATATCATAGCAGTAAAATATATTTTTTTCCCAAGGGAATTAAAAATATCACAAAGGCTTATTTTGAGTTAAATGTGTAGCGGCACCAAAGCCAGCCATATCTGTATCCATTAAGTAATTTTAAATCAAACATTACTAAAAGATTTTTTGGTTGGAAAAATAAGAATACTTTGTTTGTGAAAACATGTCCCACAAAATAACCAAGTTGTGGTAATTTCCACGATAATTAAATCATTGAGGTTTATGAAATGATTTGGTTGGACCATGGCCAATTGAAATTATAACCTTGCCCAACCATCATGGAATAAAAATTTTTTNTTATGAAATGATTTGGTTGGACCATGGCCAATTGAAATTATAACCTTGCCCAACCATCATGGAATAAAAATTTTTTCATACATACATTTTACAAGTCTGCAAGGTATATAAGCTCAATGGAATACAGTAAAAACTCGTCGTTGTGTTCCCGTTTATGTCGATTTCCCGTATCAGTCAATATTTTTGGATGATCCCAACAAATATCCTATATAAACAATGTTAAAAAAAACCTGCATGTTATGCCCTTAAATTATTAATTTACCCGCATCTATCGATCAGATATTCTGTCCAAAAACCAAAATATATTCGGAACTATTGTTTATCTGTGAAAAAACTATCTTAAAACTGGTACTACCATAATTCAGTAGCGCCACAAGCAGGTAAACAGACACTCCCTGACCTCAAATGCTACTATACACAACTGGTTGTCGTGAAACATTGCAAATGTTAACAACCACGTAATTTATTTTTGATAATTCCATCACCATTTGTTTAAATTACTCACATTGAAAANGTTGCAAATGTTAACAACCACGTAATTTATTTTTGATAATTCCATCACCATTTGTTTAAATTACTCACATTGAAAAACAGGTAAAACATAATAACTGCAGGCTTTTCTTTATTTCAAGTAAGAAAACGAATATTTGCGCAAATAAAACACGTATGTTTATGGATGTGGTACGGACCAGAACCAGACATTCATAATGGACGGAAAGGATTTTAACTTTACTCTCGTTCCACAAAGGAAACTTAATCATTTTTAGGTCAGTACGGTAAATAACCATGTCAATTACAAGCATTAAAGGGGAACAGTATATTTTCACGGATTAATTCTGTTAAGATAAAATTACACTAGCAACTTTTTTTAAGAGTAATGCAGTGATGTCAACTCTCGCACAAGATAGCGAGTGTTTTCAACTTAGCAGACTGCGTTTAATTTGGCGAAATTTAAAAACATTTAGCGCAACGGAATTTTTAGTGGAGTAAAATATAATTTTTAAAAATCGGATTTTTACATGTCAAACTCAAAAAACTGTGTTAAATTTGCCTCCAAAGAAGAGTAAGGAATATATAATGCAGCATTGTTATGATGAAACTACGTACTTTATTACTGTACTTAAATTTTAACAATTTTAGCACATTTCTATTTTAAATCATAGTTTTTAATATATTTTGTTTGATTTTTGCCACTTTTTTTACATTTGGCAGAAATTTGGTGAATATTATGTAAACATTCGGCAGATTTTCAATATTAAGAGCATTTTAATATTTTATAATACAATACTTATATTGAATGATTTAAATATGTTTTTTCATCCAGTATTTAAGATATACCCACTGTTCATTACAGGCAATCAACTCAGTATACCCAAGGATGTTTTACTTTTTGAGGAGAGTGGTCCACATGTTGAGTTTTCTCGCATGCTGAGTTTTTTTCAGTAGGTCCCATGAAAAACGAATAATAGAGGTTTCACTGTACTTCCTAAAATAACAAAGATTCTCACATAAAACAAGAGTTAATAAGTTTATTTTCAAACAGACTGATAAACAAATTTCCTGTAAATACATGCTACTTTACAAACACTTACCTAGGAAAATAGTAAAAAAAAATCACACCTTTGTTTCACAATAAAATACAGACATCAAACAGTTGCCAAAAATGAGTATTTAATCAAATTACTGCACAGTTATAGCTAAATTTTATTAGAGACCTTAGAACCTATATGCCTCATGAAGTCTAAACAATGTTAGTCCATATACAGTATTAACAGTAAGTCGTTCAAACTGAACAAATGGAAAACCAAATATACAATTGGAAGATGGGGAAAAAGTATACCATTCTCAAAAAAAATAGTATTTTACAGGGAAGAAGCCCAGTAGAAACAATAAATGTAAAAAATTGTGGTAAAATGGACGATAGTCTTATTTCACATAGTCTCAAGGTACCAATGTACATATGGACATGGACCCACTCATGAATTAAAGCAGGTTTCGACAAGGCAATGTGACTGGGTAAAGCCCTTCATAACACTTACAATACAGACACGAGCATAGTCTTGGTTGAAAAATTCATTATTTTCACAAATATTAATGATGACACATGTTGCAGGCACTTTGAAGCAAAATGACTCTGTATTGAGTTGAGAAGGTTGATCTAAGCTGTTCACGATAAACAGAGCACTTTGGAAACCTTGCTTACGATCTATTTCTATGTGCATTGTGAATTTTTACACATGTTAAATTAACACTGCAGTGGGCCCGGTCACTTTATTCATGCATCATTCAAGCGAAACTGTGGAATTACTAGAAAAGTAAATATTTAAGGAATTTTCTAATTCTTACATTTATGTGCTTTAAAAAAAAAAAGAAAGAAAAATAAATAATGTTAGTATTCACAAATGTTTGTCTAAAACTTTTGATGCAACATCAAGACATCAAACCACTTTCTTTCAGTCGTTACCAACTTCACTGGGCCCATGGCAGTCTGCGTGCCCATCAAAATATATTCAGGTAAGATCAATGACATTTTTCAAAATTTAATTTCAAAAATGCCCAGCTAACTGTGAACAGTTTATATCACATCTGCTGTAGCACCACCCTTCATGACTACACACTCCAATACAAGCAGTGCCATCTGTTATAGGCTGTGATGGTTTCTTTGCAGAGAGAGTGGTGGCAACAGATATCTGGGAAGACAGCATGCTCATGAGAGACCGAATAACTAAGCCACCATTCTTTGACACAGATTCTGTTTTTTATGAAAAAAAACCTGGCCACCAATTATGACATAACCCAAACTATTCACTCTTTTACGAAAACAATTTTTCCACGAATTAGATACATGAAAGTAACAATTGTACAGCAGACACTGCTAAAGAGTAATAAAGAGAAAAATCAAATTTCCCAGCTTCTAATTAGAAAGTCATCAATACACCATTAATGCTGGTAACAAACCTCATAAAGGCAAGATGCCATAAGAGCTACCTCATACACAATTAGTAGGATTGGTGCTGCTTGGATAGTTACAATGTTGCACACACTACTGGTTCCTGCTATCTAGTACATTGATCACACATCACACATTCCACAGTATACAGGAGCGACAGAGAAGCATGACGCATTCAAGTGAGGAGTACATTGGCTTAGAGTGCTCTCTGTCTCATGTAACTTGGCAAGATTCTGACAGTTCGCGAAAGTAGCGCCAATAGTTTACTTTTTATTTGTCTATCCTTTCGCTATTACCTGGAGTGTCAAGTGGCGGCTGTACATTTTATTAAGAAGCTGTCAGCTAATCCACTTGCCGTTGTAATGCTAAAATTTTTTTTAGGTATTTACAAACTTGACACCTGCCTAAAAAATTCGTAGGTTATAAAAATAAATACAAAAAACCTTGCAAAAAATGAAATATTTGTTAACCCATTTTTAATTATATTACAGACACTGGATTTGGATTAACATTTGCAAGATGGTATTTGAAGTTCTAATCACACATTAGACGTTACAGTTAATATGTTAAGACTAAAAATATAAGTAATTTGGGGAACTTGCTTGACAACTGTCTCTTTCATTCGCCAACAAACAACTCACCAACGACTTTGCAAACCAAT
This sequence comes from Clitarchus hookeri, assembly GCA_002778355.1. Classification (NCBI taxonomy): domain Eukaryota; kingdom Metazoa; phylum Arthropoda; class Insecta; order Phasmatodea; family Phasmatidae; genus Clitarchus; species Clitarchus hookeri. The sequence goes on along the minus strand of NQII01000205.1, from coordinate 593,966 downwards.
TATTCTGCTATTACTGATTCCAAACAGCTCGAATTGGAAATATGTGACGTGGAATATCATAAGAATTGCTTAAAAACTGCTCATGTGCATCCTACTTTCTTCGTGTTATTAATACAACACAGAAACAAAACACAAAAAGAACAAGGAGATAGGTTTGTGGGAAGAAAATATCCTGGTATGTAACGGAAGTAGGCATGCCCGTTAGGAATTAAAAGTAATCAAAATCGCTGTATATATGTTACTATAAATAATTATAGAGAACTCGTGGAAAAATAAAACTATTGGTATCCATTGATAAATTTATTTTACAAAAGAAATAGATTTTTTTCTGGCTGGTAGTGTTTCGAGAGCATGCCAACAGATGATATGGCAGGGCCTGTTGTGAGCCGAGCATGTTCAACAACAAGTAGCAGCACGTTGGCCTCTTGATAGTCTTTTTTAGCCTACTTTCAGAAGGAAAGAGATGCTTATATCACTTTCCTGTCTGCGAGTCTGTGTGTTAATGTAACGGTTTTAAAAGTATTAAAAATGAATTTTAAATTCCAGAGTTTGTTATAAAAATGTTGTAAACTGTGAAGGCGTGATCTGAGAAAAGTTTTGAAATTTAAAAATTAGTTTTCCATAAACAATGATTTTAAGTAACTTGTATTTAAAGTATGAGTTCACGAGTGATTTTAAGTTGCTGTTTTAATTAGAAATACTATTGAAATACTATTCCTGCACAACAAAAATCACAGATTATGAAATATTTTTTTTTTAATTACAAAACTTTCCCCGGGTTAGGCTCTTATGATCTAAGACAACTTTATAACAAACTTTGGCATTTGAATTTCGTTTTTAATAATATAAAAAACCTTGCAATATTCCAAATTCCCGTTTTATTTAACAACTAAACTAAAGTGGTCGACCACCTAGACAGTACAGCACAAAAGGAGCGGCAGGCTGCTAGCATCTTGCCGCCACCATTCCCCTCCACCCTTCGTCTCTTTTTCCAGCGTACCCCTCTCTTCTTGGCTTCGACTAGCTCTACTCCCATTCGTACCTCTCCCCTCCACTATAATACCATCTTCTTTATCCCTCACAACACCCGCCCGCTCCTCTTACCATAGCTCCGGCCGACGCGAGAATCGCCACACAGACTAACAAAGGTTGGCTCGCGCGTGGCAAGTGGGCAAATGTCACTTGCGATATGTGTTTAAACATTAAAAAAATACAAGTTTAAGATAGGGAAAATGACAGTGCATTTAAAAACTATCGCAATAGCGGATGTGTCGCTATAGGCCATACTCGTTATAGCGCGGTTCCACTGTATACACCTACAATTTTAGCATTCACTGTTTTTAATCAATTTTTTATGACCGATTATAATCTTTATGTAGCACAAATATCCATCTTTTTATTTTCTTGAAATTGGTATTTGAAGAATAAACACACTAGAGCGTTACTACGCAGAACTACCAAAAAATATTACAAACTACCACTGGGTAAATTTTAGTAATAAAAATCACACATCACAAACATTAATAAAATATTGCTTAGCTTCAAAATCTAATTTGGATAATTAGCGTCTCTGTCGTCACTGTACAATTTGTCTATTGGTTTGTGTGTTTCAACATCCTCAAACCCTGAGTGTCAGGTTGCTTACTAAATCTACTAAAACTGTAGTTACGTAGAAAACAGGTGCTACAGGTAAATACTAAAAAGGGAAATTAAAATCATTTTAATTATAGTCATGTGGTAGCCAAAGAATAAGCCATCTACATTGCCATTAACAACATGTCATATCACTACAGTCTTCAGTCCAAAGAAGTTTTATTGCAGTTGTGTAAAAACCTCTTTGACATCTGTTACATTACCTCATAATTATGACCAAAAATACTGCATGAAAGAACAGAAAGGTCTAAAGTAAAATAATGGCAAACTATTTATTATAATAATCTCATTTCCATTAGTTTAAAATTATTTTCCTCAATTACAAAGTACCTGAATGTAAGGTCATTAAGTAGCGAAACTAACTAAAATTATTAAGGTATACTCTGTACCATATATGAAGGCCACATTCTTGACAGTTGATGATCGCCACGCCAATGTTTACTTTTAGTTTATGTATCCATTCGCCATCAACTGGCTTTGATGCGACGTGTCAGCGCATCCAAGAGGTGCTGCTTCGTGCGGCAAACGGCGAGAGGTTTGAAGGGCGTGTGTAGGGTCGTTCGTAAAAGCTGTACACAAAATATGTTACTTTAAAAATTATGCAGAACTCGTGAAAAATAAAACTATTGGTATCTGTTCATAAATATATTATATAAAGCAAACGAACGCTATTCTCTTCTGGCTTGTAGTGATTCGAAAATAACCCCACAGATGGCGCGCACTACATTTCAGTGCGTGCTCTGAGCCACATTTTTTTCTCAAGAGGTAGCGCCTTTGTAAAGTTTACTGTTGTTCTATTACTGGCTTGGAACAAAAGGAATTTGAAATATTTTTTGGTCAGATAATTACAAAAAATAATCCAACAATATTATGCAATATTTCTGTATGATTTGGAATTAATATCAAACACGTAAGGAAAGCCGGGTTGGAGAGGAGGGATAAGATGTGAAAAAAAATTTTGAGATTGCGTTTTATTTGGATATGGATCGTTTTAATGTGACTTTAATTTTGAACACCTATACATTTCTACTTTAGCACGAAGTTTAGTTTTTAACACTAAAAACTGCTGTTTTATGACCACGTAAAATACAATGTATTATTAACCTTGGAACTCTTTCTTATCGCGTATTTTCGGCTGGTCTAATGTGTGTCGGCAGTGCACTCAGAATAGCCAACGTAATATTAACTTTTGTTTGTTCGTTCGTGCATCAGTTGATACAGGATCTTGTAAATGGCACGTTGTTTATTTGGAATACTTCAATTTGCCACTCACTGACTGTCAGAATGTGGCCTTCTTATATGTAATGAACTATAACAGTACATACAATAGACAATGTTTATGAAGCACAACCTTGCGTACACTTCACTAGCAACCTTATTCAGACCTTATTAACTCTTGTCTATCTTTCAAACTATTACACTAAAACAAAAAACAAAGAAATCCAATAAAAATGTATGTAGCTTGATTATTTTCTTTTATGTACATCAGATTCATTCATTCATATTAAACACTCAACTCTTTAAGTGCATTCACCTGTAGTACAAAATACTACAAAGAGCTTTAACAATGAGGTAATAATTCAGGATATATGGGTGCACAAACTTGTGTGGATTTCCAAAGTTTGTACCCACATGGACTACCATTAAGTTCATTACACAGTAGTAGTGAGAAAAAGGTTAGCACAACCCACAAAATATAATAAAAATGTTTACAAATTAACAGTATGTCAAAGAATGGAATAAATAAATGAAACTATGCTAAAAATGTTGTACAACATAAACAAAAAACACAATCTTAACTTCCAAAGCAAGATTCATGATTGAATATTATTTGCAGAATTCATCACAGTTCATAAAAATTACACACTAGTACAATAATCTACAATAAACTAAGATATATTAAATACAACAGAACTGACTACAGTCAACCACACTAGGTCCTGATGAGTGCAATTATACAGCCCAACATTCACCCGTCACAGTTATTTTACAATGATGGTGCAACTTCACAAAACATTGCAAAGTGATTAAATATTAATCATTGTCACCTAATTATACCTTGACCTCAACCCACTTCATTACTGTTGTACTTATAAATGCAGAAAATTTGTGCAGTATGAAATTGAAACATAATGGCAATACAGTGAAATTTCAATACCAAGTACAAGAACAGATTTCAAATTTATACTTAACACTGAAAAAGTAATTCATACTGTACAAGTATTTAATAATGTAACATCTGCCACGGATCTGAAAAATGTACTTTAAAGTGAAAAGTACTTTGCGACGAGATTTTACTGTCTTACTATACTCGGACAGCACTTCTTAGCCACTCAAGATCAGCCGATTGTGGAGCTCATCCCAACAACTGGTTCCAGTAACCAGCGACGGCTGAGTGCTGTCATCCAATTTGCAGTGACAGCTACAAGCCGTGCACTGGTCTGTATCTTTATCTGTTTGCCTTATACATTACTGTTCAAATAAATGCACAACAATTCTACACAGTGGAAAATATAATTTGTTCTTCCCCTGAGAATAAACTACTATATTTGACGTGTGTATCTGCGGAAAACATCTATATGAAGATGCTATATTAACTAACGCTAATCCTGTTTTCTGTTTCTCAAATATAAAGATAATTACTAGCACAACGGCTACCTTACAGCGCCCAGAGCTCGTGCCTGCTAGTCTGTGGCAGAAGTATTGAGATGAGCTTTAAACAGAAAATAAATGTGTTTTGCTGCTTGCATTTGAAATCTTCTTAAGAAAAAATTTAATTTAATTCACTTTACGTTAGCAGTCTCAGTTGCATACAGAAAGTGATTCACATGCACGTTCGGTTTATTAAAATTAAACTGCAGTTTTTCACTTACAGACCTATCAATCCCAAATTTTGTGAAGGTGTAAATTTTAACCACGTTATATATAGTATGAGAGATAAAGTATTTAATTGATTCTAATACAAAATAAATTTTTTAGGGAAGATTATGGGGAAAATATTCTTGGTAAACATATGAAGCCACAGAGATACACCACTAAGGCTCTCAAGATCTCGATGTTAAGAGCCGCCAAAATCTCTCCATTACGTCCACCACTTTAATAGGCAATTTAATTTTAGTAGGAAGTGAAAGTCTAATTTTGCCTTCATTACAAAAAAAAAATGGATTTCCATCGAAACAAACATATTTCACTCTGCCCATTTAAGAACAATAAGCCACGATTCTTCCCTTGAACAAACTCCTAGCGATTTGTATTTATATATTGAAATGTACCTTGGACCTAGATATCAATCAATTTAGGGAATCACTCTCATTTGGACGTAAAACTTTGTTCACCTTTGTGGAATCCACAATGCAATTGACGCAAAGAGTTTTAGTTAGCGTGATGTGCAGGAAATAAGAGTACAAGTACAAAACAAAAAAATGTCAAAATAAAAGTTTTTAAGAGTTTTCATGGGAAAGGAAGCTCAACATTCTGGTTTTGGAAAAATTTCAATGAGCAATATTGTTGCTATATTTTGAGCATGAAAAAGAATACAAATTTACGAATAGACATATTTTGCAATATTTCATAATATTTTGCAGTTCACAAAAATTTCTAGGCTATTACCCTACTTTCATGAAATTCTACAATAACACAATGAACGAGCATGCTGTTTCACCAGCACGTAGTTACTGCAAGATCCGCCAGACAGCTGCGTTGTGCAGTTGCTGCACCTGCTGCTATATGGCAGCACTGTTACTCCATGTGAAGTTGCTATGTTTCTCGCTAGATGGCTGTAATGTTCCTTACAAATAATGATACTAAATGTTGCCCAAGATCTTGTTCCTGCAAACATGTATCACCCAATCGGCTACCACGGAATTAACTGTCTTTTCTGGAGGATGTTTTTCACGTTAAAGAACATGTATGTAATACTATATGTTTTGTAGGAGTGGATAAAATCCTGAAACTCAATATAAGATTTGTAAAAAAATTATTACCAAGATTTGAAAAATAACTGCACTGTTTCCACAGGAAAACCATTTGAGAAAGTTAATTAATTTAGAATGTATCATAATTAAGGACCTCTTGTTTTTAATAATGGCCAAATTTGTTTTAGTTATTTCAAATTGTAAAATAAGCAAACGTTTTACAAAAACACGAACTAATCATGTTTAGATGACACATGAAGCAGTAAAAATGTAGTTGGTTTGAGTGATAGTTTGATTTTTGGAATGAATGCATAATTGATTGCTGGTCAGAATGACACTCAATTGTATTGAATGAAATGCTAATGGAGTTTGCTTAGGTTATCAGAAAATATGCTGAATAAAACTGGATATTTAAGTTTCTAATATGGCAATATAAAATATCACGGGTATATTTTACATTTTTCATAATGTTAAGAATGCAGTGTACAAGTATTACAATAAAATGAACAGAGACTGTGTCTACGGTAAACATACAAACAACAGCAGCACCCCACGTAATCAAGAATAATACAGGGGGAACTAACATATCACTATCCTCAATAGCATCAACAGAGAAAAACCAAATCTAAAAGTATGAATACGTTATTTAAACCAAACAGTCTTTTAATAATGAGAATTGTGAATAATTATAATAGGCTGTTCACGGTAAACTGAGCACTTTTGAAGGCCCTGCCTAAGATATACTTGTACGCACACTGCGTATTCATCCGCCATATGTAAATTATTTAACACTGCCATGGGTCTGATCAATTTATTCATGTGTCTGGCAAGTGAAACTCTGAAATGATCAATAAAGTAAATTTTTTTTAAAGTGCTGACATTCTCACGCGCACATTTAAAATAAAAAGCAAACAAAATTACTACAATAACAACTAGGGGTGTGCGGGATCCCGAACTTCGGGAAAAAGTTCAGGAATACACAATGATTTTCTCAGCGGGCGGTATATAATTTTTCCCTCATATTTTCAGGAAAAATTTATGTTCATGTATGTAGGTTGTTCCAAGTAAAATACAAGTCGGGTTTTGTGCAAGAAACTTTGTATCAACTATTTACGTAAGCAATTACGATTTGATGAATCAAACCTTGCCGAGAAAATTTTGATTTTTCCGCTTATTCCCAGATTTAAAAATTTGTTACATTAGCTAAAAATTTTTTTTGTATATTATATATTATGTAAAGTTAACACTACGTATTTGTTGCGAAAATTAACTAAAACTGGTTGCAAATTTGCAGTATTATGAAGTTACGATGAACCGTGCGCAATGAATTTGTCTTATATGAGAGCAAAATATAAGTTGCAAGTATCAATTGCTGGTAATGTGAGATGCAAATTTTGATATACATTACCTAAACATTCCGTAAAAATAAGCTAGTGCACGATGCATGATTAATTCAACTCCAAATGTTTAACTATTTTACTGAGATCTAACATGGTGTTTTTAAATATGGGTTTAGTTAAACAATTCGTAACTTGCCAGCAAATTGTCTTAGTTTTTCGTTCGGAAAGTGACTGTTTTTTATTGTGTGTTTTGCTCACTCATCACCGAGAGAAACATTTTAAGAATTTTTACTACTTTAATAAACCTTGCAGTAAAGTTTTGAATGTTAAGAAGTGCTAAAAACTGCAACTGACGTTCATCAAGGTACATGTCGAAGGTGTTGAAAAAGAGTATGTTTTTACTATAAAAAAATTGTGAAAAATTTTAAGACAAGGTATTTTATTGTAACTGCTAGATTGAAATAAACTCACAATCCTCAGAAATATGTTTTTTTTTATCGTTTTCGATACAAAACAGTAGTGTTCTATAATTGCACTGGATAAAGCTTTGTTTCATTTTGTTATTAATAATTATCTTCACCAATCTGCAGACACGAGTGAAAATGAAACATGTCTCAGTAGCAAAAAATACAGTACCATTTTTTCTCCAATGAAAGCCAAACCTAAACTTCTTAATAATGCAACACCACACAAAACACAAGCAAAATAATAATAAAAAATACAACTTCCATTGGCGGGTAAATGAAAGCTGTAGACTACGAGACAGTATCTAAAANACGATGGTCTCCGCAGAATATGAAAGAAGACACTGTACTGTATCCACACCAAACCGTGCAGAAAATTGTAACGAGATAATTTACTTAGTGAGGTTGTGCAGAACTGTGTGACTGGAGACACTATAGTTAATGTACAGGAGAGAGAAACTGATGGTACAGCTTGAGAGGTTTAGTTATGTAAATACTGACAACTAGTAAACAAAAATACCATAAATAACTCCTTTACTCAGTCATAAGCATTTTCCTTAGAGATATTACAATAGCAAATGCATGTTGTGCATGCTTTATGTTTAGCATTGCAAATAATATTATATAATTTAATTCAGTTTTCACGATAAATTAAATATAAAGAAACCGTATAAATGTGGCAACATAAGACTTCTCTCAGAATGGTTGACCTTGAGCAGCCAAGAGGTTTTACACCAACAGTAATGATTATAAATTTTATTATAGTTAATAATAATCATAAAATACCATAATAAACTGTGCAAGGTGGTACACATTTATGGCAGTAGTTATAATCAACATGTGTTTAGTCAGTTTTACATATTACAAGTTAACATTCGAGACTTAAATAACTGATAACACATTAGGTTATGCAGGTTCTTCCACTAATGTAAAATATTAGCTACAACGAAAATGAATACAGACTGCTAATATAAGAGGTTAATAATTGAAATCAGTTTACTTTGCACACAACACACATTCCAAAAACAAATTTATCATAAAGTAGCACTTTAAAATAGATTACAGGTTCCTTAAAAATAACATTGTCAGACTTTCTAATGTGCACAATGCAACTAGCATACAAACTTCAGTTCTTGGACAAATGAGAAACTATGAGTATTACCACAAAAGTACACACTGAACCAATTCCACATTGTAATACATCTTATTGAGTGTATCACAACATTCCAATAGGCCATCTAACTTAGGCTAAATTTCACAGACAAAATTTATGTCCGTAAAATTTACAGCTAAATCAGATTTCAGCTGTGTTCAATATAAACATCACAATGGTTCAATGCACTATTTGTACCAATATTTTTGCTTCTGTCAACAAAAAAATATATTGTTTGTAAAACAATTTAACAAATTTACACAATCTTTTTCTACTTTGACGACATACAACATAGTACTTAAAAACTAGAGCACTTAGGAAAATTAGTTTCAGTTTAAACACCTCGGCATGTTGGTGCTTTTAAGTGTGTACCAGTCTTCGGACAATAAAACCTACTGGCACTATATATAAACTTATTTTGACGTTTGGCATTTCAGTTGCAAATAAAAAATGTTTCTTGCTGCTATCTTTACGTTTCAGTTGCAAATCAAAAATGTTTCTTGCTGCTATCTTTACGTAACCTTTAACAAAATTTTCTGGAACAATTTTTAAGGCACTGGTTTCGAGTCACTTTTGTTACTATCACAGTTTTTTAGCAAAGCCATTTAAAGAAGATCCTAGCAAAGATATTTTCCTGCTTAATAAGTACTAATAATATTGCACATGATCACACAAGAGTAATCTGATTAATGTGAGCTACAACTTCATAGCTCACTGAAGACAAAATTGTTTCATGTTGAACACGTTTGACAAGTCTGCTTAATTTATGCTATTTACATACTGTGAATCTTTACCTTCAAAGGGTGAAAATTCACACTATGTATCAAGGCACTATGGATGCGTAATCCATGCCAATCAAGCTGCACTGCGAAACTGTTAGAAATTTCAAAGTGTTACGAGTGCTCCCAGGGGTGTCAGAATCTTTCTCCATCACTTTAGGTTGCAGAGAGCAAGTTCGTGTTGAGAATTTTGCACCTCTGGTGCTGAATAAAGCATCCCTTACTGAAATATAGCTTTTAAAACAATTACGTATGCCCAGTGTGTGCACGCACATGCTTCCTACCTAGACATTTTACAAAAAACTTATAGCAGTACAAAATACTGCGTAGAATTATTTAGTGACCTCAAACTATATTAAACATGTACACATTAAATATGAAAATCTACAGTTCTACCACATCAAGTATTGACACTCCTTTGTGAAATTGAGGAAGGTGCAAATGCACCAATTGTCTCTCCCTTTCCGACGCCCCTGGGAGTAACCATATTCTCATTCTTTTTTTTTTTTTTACTAACACTCAGTTTTAGTGACAATCAACTGCAACATAACACTTTAATTAACACATCTGAAACATAGAATTACTTATTACTAGGAACAGGAAAATTTCACAAATTCATTTTAGAACAAGTTAGACTTCAAACACACGTGTATTTCTGTTATGTTTACAATCAGATCACAGTTTATTAGACATGCCCAGGTGAACTCCAAGCCAATAAGAGCTGCAAGGAAACAAGCACCGAATCCCGTGTCACTTGGTCCGAGGTAATACAGGCTACACACTGGGGCACCAGACTATGAACAACAGCTCAAGTTTGGGTACACACAAGACAGTGGAGTTCAGCATATACCATAAGTCACTTCAGAAGTGAAATTATCCTGTTCCTACTTATTACTTTTCGTTATTTGCAGCCACTATTATAGAATATATGCCATTCACAGTTATGTTTTAAAGGTTATTTCACTAGTGTTGTGAATAAATCACATTCTACCAGCAATATCAAGCAGCAAATTGTGATACAAATAACACTGTTCATAAAAGTTAGTTTTATTTATCAACAGCAGAATCCACTTGTAAGGTGGATATCAAAGATAGCCACCTTTTTACTAAAATTTTACAGAAAAAATATTCTTTCTTTTTGGTTAAAACCGATGCTAATGTTCTACCTGACGGTGTGACCATCTTGAAGGGACTATAGCACAGGATTTAACAGGCTATTAAAGAAACAGAAGACATCATAGGTTCCATTAAGGTGTTTAAAATACTACGAAAAACAGTTTCATAATCTTTATGGCCACAGAATTAAGTGTACTGTTTCTCCAGCCCAAGCATAACTTGTCTTGCCTTCCTAATGAACCCGCCCTCTAAAAATAGCACACCGTGGAATCTCAAGTGTGCACGGCAGGTTGTCTGTTTACAGGAGTGGTATTTCATTACAAAATAAACACGACAGTTACTTTAATCTTATCGCTGCTAGCATGCCAATCATTTCATGATGAAAACAACTGCTTTTAACATAGTTATACATGTAATCAATTTAAAAAAAAGTGCACAATAGATTACCTTGCAACCTAACTTCTGAACACAAAAAATTATAACAATGGTAATAACCATAAGCATGTGGATTTTGCAAATTCTTTAGGCAGCAGCCTAGACTTCCAAGTTCTTTATGTATGCTCAGGCTGCCACAGTTTACTCTAATTTGGGTGTTACCATGGCAACGGGCTTCTTTTTATTTTATCTGGTTGCATGCGATACAGTCACAACATTCTTGCTCATCTGTTACTGGATGAAGAGCCACCCAGGTCATCTCCAAACAAGTGAAGTATAATCACGAAAAGAACACACGAGTATACAATTTAGAATTCTAACCTGTCACAGAACTCTAGTAATAACAAGAGCGTACAAGATAGGTAATGTAAATACAGTGTGTATACTCTGTAATACAATAAGTAAACATATACACTAATTAAAGCTTTGCAGTAATGAGTTAGCAGCATACAGGATTATGTAGCCACCTTAACCTACTTTAAAACATGACCAACTGCTATAAACAGCCTGCACAAAATCCATACCGACACTAAAAGGCTGCTAATGTATGAATAGAGACCTGAAAATTGTGCTAGTTTTTTAGTGTAAAATATAATGTAATCACGAAAATGCAAAAAAAGATGTAATTTTTTTATTAAAATGGAAAAATTACAATTTCTTACATTTTAAGATACAAGACGAAATTGTGAAAATGGAGTAAAATCAGTTGATTTTTGGATATTTTTTAATTATCGTCCATACACACACACACACACACACACAAACGTTTACTTTCCATCAGGTCTATTTGTAGTCACAGATAATATGAGAACATGTGATGCGTAAATTTGAGCAAACACTTCAGTGCATGGCACTGCACAAGATTAATTAGCACATTGCAAAACCCTAGCAGTTTACTGTTCATGTCTACTGTGCCATCACATTATTTATGGAGGTCACACCTGCAGATTTGCCTCACCAAGTACCAGAGAATTTTACAGCAGAGGCTGGAGACAAACATTTTGTCTACAAACGAAGCATCACCAAGTTTTACCCAATGTTTCTGCATTTTTTATGAGCACAAATCGAAAAAATGTTAAATGTATATGTAAGTGTACGTGTGTGTGTATATACGTTTGCATGTGTGTGCACGTATGCATGTGTATGTGTGTACATGCATGTGTGTGTGCGCATGCACGTGCTAACTTAGAATATATTAGTAAATTCAATTAGCTATTGTTTATTCCCGTATCCTTTTAGCTAAGTGTATTTTTATTATTAATTTTCGGATACAGTGTATGATAAATTATGTTTTAATTGGTTAAAAACACAGAAAGTGCAAGACAGGCAAAGACTATCATAGTGATGGTTTTTGTGCGCCTGACACATAAGCATTGATCTGTTACTGTAATATTGAAACTTGACCATTTCATTTGAGAAACTATACAGTGTATTAAAAGTGTCACAAGTGAATAACATGTTGTAAACAAACAAAAGTTTGTAAGTGGGCTTAACAAAAACAGAATTCAGACTTATGTTGCTGAAAGTTTTAATTTTGCAAATACATGAATGTATATTTCACTAATTTTATTTTGCAAGACACTTTTACATTTTAAAAAAAACCTTTTTTCCGATGTGCCCTCACCAGTACAGTGACTGTTGTTCCCGGTGATTTGTGCCGGACAACACAAAATCTGACTGAAGAAAATGTGAAATTTTTTTAGAATATCTGTTTACGGGAAAACTAATGGTTTTGCCTTTCAAAAACATGACTGCACATTTCTCTATATATGATACATTTTTTTAATCTGCAGTGTGGCACTTCTATTTTTTATAACAACTTTTATCAACGGAATTATGTATATTTACTTATGTGTAGTCTGTAATAACAGCAACGATAAAAAAAAAAATATATATATATATTAACAGTAATGCTAAACTTATTAGTTTGTAACATTATATTGTGGTTCACAATTTATAACTGGTAAAAGTTTTCTTTTACTTTTGATAAATTATGTGAGAAATACCTATAAGCTTGTAAATATTTTCAATTTTTTTTCAGAAAAAAGCAATTAAAAAACCCCACTGCTTTTCTGTAAAAATAACACTGTCATTTTCAGGTCTCAATGTATAAAGTACTGCAAGTTGGGTAATATTTGCAATACATTTTCTTTACTATGGGTTTTAACATTGTTTTGCAATGCATAAAGTGCATGCAAAAACANTCAATTTTTTTTCAGAAAAAAGCAATTAAAAAACCCCACTGCTTTTCTGTAAAAATAACACTGTAATTTTCAGGTCTCAATGTATAAAGTACTGCAAGTTAGGTAATATTTGCAATACATTTTCTTTACTATGGGTTTTAACATTGTTTTGCAATGCATAAAGTGCATGCAAAAACACACCCACTAACAACCTAATCCTGGAAAACATTGCTGTATACATTACAGCGGTTTTCTGAGTTACGTGTACGACAAACAGAACAAAACTTGACAACAGAATGAAATATGACTGCAAATATTAAGACAGATTATGGTAAAACCACTGCATTTTTACATTTAGGCACATAAATATTTTTTTTTATCCCCAAGAAAACAGAAACTACTATAAACAAATCTTTGTATACCGTACATATGTCAGAACTTCTTTGGCAGAAATAGTATAGATTTTAATATTTAAACTACTCATGGGTCTTTTCCAGTGGTATTCATTACTCGTTTACTTTTATTTTGCCTGTAAGTTCAAATTATTTGCTATCTACAAAGTATGACTGTATCACTTCCCAAATAATGCACCATTCTGACAGTTAACAAAATTTAGCAGACACAAACTATTAACAAGATTTTCCAAGTTACAATTATGTTAATGATAATCCAGCTTGAATCACACAATATATACAGCAGGAGCCAAATATAAGAGATAAAATGTATTACAAGCAAACTTCATAACACATTCAAAGAAACAGATCTGAACATGTGACCCATAGTGCTGGTTATCAAAACAGAATACAACAGACCCAGTGCACATTTTAACGTTCGTTAACACTGTAGCAACATACAGGAAGAGATCTGCGGAAATGCAAGGCAGATGTGTGAGCACCACTACATGTCTTGTTTTTCTATAGAATATTGTCAGACTATCCCAGACACATGATGGGTTTTCCTGATTGTGCTCAGGAATATGGTTTTGCAGCAAGAAACTTGGTGGGTTGTTACGAGGGTGCTACCACGGGCAGCAGAGGAGAAGCACGGCCAAGCTCAAGGCCAGCCAGCCGAGGTGCGCTAGTTGCTAGTCGACCTGGTTAACGTGGTTCCAGTGGTTAGTAGTGTCCGGGGAATGCTGCTCTCGCCGCGCTTTGGCCACCGCACGCCACACCTTCAGTTCCACTCCTCCCCTGCACACACAACCATTAACCATTCCTGCTACTCACTCCATCAACAGCATCGTGGTCATGTACATTTATACTGATGTGTGAGCAGACACTGCACACTCACTACTCACTGAGAAGAAGTTTTCAATTACCGGTATTGCTATAAGATATGGCGAGAATAGGCCGCTAGACTACCAATTGCATTTTCCACGTGCATGCACAGTCATGACGTTTTGCTGGCTATGTGGCTAGTGATGGCACCACTTGCCGCCTGATGAAACTGGCCTAGCCAGCAAAAATTAGCGACTTCGCTTCCACTTGGAAAATGTGTATGTCCAACATTTTGTGTGTGTGTGCACGTACGTGTGTGTCCATCCACAGTACTGCCCTGTGAGTACTTGTGCATTCTGTGTCCTTTTAATTACAGTGGATACTCTATTCATCGTTTCTCAGGGGAGCGACAAAAAATTTCAATACATGTGGACTTTCAATGAATGTTGTCTTGAAATGCAGATAAATCAAAATGTGGTCACAGAATATGTTGCATGGATGTGGACTTTCTGGGTTCAATACATAGAGGTTCTGGCTATTTTGCTCTACTTTACGCCCGTCCGAAGTCTGTCACATTTTGCTGCAACTTACATTGTAAGATCCTTGCTTACACATGATGACTTAACCACCTTTACCTTCATCCAGCAGTGGACAACGCCGACATTATGTTCCTAAACTGCACAGTTTACCAATTTAGCTACTGAGCGAAGGGGCAGTAAAACGGTCAGTCGTGGAGAACGCTAACTTTGTGGTAGGGTTTTAAGTAGGGATGGGTCGAATAACCGAAAAAGTCGATTCCGGTTCCGGTGCTGATTCTACAATTTAAATATCGGTTCCAGTATTCGGTTCTATGTATTTTGAATACTTGCCTTTTGCTTGCAACTTTATTAAACCAATGTAGGTAAAATTCATTAAATGTTTTATTTAATCATTATATGGAAGAATTGAACAGTAACAAAGGATGAA
This sequence comes from Clitarchus hookeri, assembly GCA_002778355.1. Lineage (NCBI taxonomy): Eukaryota > Metazoa > Arthropoda > Insecta > Phasmatodea > Phasmatidae > Clitarchus > Clitarchus hookeri. The sequence continues at coordinate 578,746 of NQII01000205.1, read as the reverse complement.
AATAAGTTTTAATGTTTACAGATAAACTTGTTGTATTAAATTTATTTAAGGTTAGTAAATATGTAAAAAATTATTATTTTTTACATTAATATGTGGTGATTGTGATATGTTTGGAAAATACTTTAATTAAATAACTTATGGCACTCAAACCAAAACATTGTGGCATGCTGTATGATAAAGGTAAACTACAAAGGTTCCTTAAAAGAAGGTCAACAGCTGTGGTGGGCTCGATTTTTTTTTTTTTTGCTTCTTTTATGGTGTCTGGGCAGCCCTTTTTTTGCATCCTTTACACAGTAACTCCCTGGTTTTTTTTTTGCTGTGCTGGAATGTACCACCTTGAAAAAAAACCATCTGCTTCCATTCTTACACATTCCTTACACAAGGCCCACCTCCATCCTACCAAACAAAGAAGGCTTGGAGGAATGTATGGATAGGCTAGCAGTGTTGTTTACGGAGGGGAGGGGGGTCCCTGAAGAGAGAGAGAGAGAGAGTGAGAGAAGGAAAAAGGGAGAGGAGTGTTGACATAGTAAGAGATGAAATAACAGACTAATCCCATACACTTCCCTCCAAACCTCACTGAACAGTTTACGACTACCACTCCTTAATTGTTTTCCCCTGTAAAGCATGCACCCCAGAAACTTTTTCCTTTATGTTGGGGAAAAAGGGCGCGCTATACATGAATAAATACCATAGTTNGAGAGAGAGAGAGTGAGAGAAGGAAAAAGGGAGAGGAGTGTTGACATAGTAAGAGATGAAATAACAGACTAATCCCATACACTTCCCTCGAAACCTCACTGAACAGTTTACGACTACCACTCCTTAATTGTTTTCCCCTGTAAAGCATGCACCCCAGAAATTTTTTCCTTTATGTTGGGGAAAAAGNATGTAAAAAATTATTATTTTTTACATTAATATGTGGTGATTGTGATATGTTTGGAAAATACTTTAATTAAATAACTTATGGCACTCAAACCAAAACATTGTGGCATGCTGTATGATAAAGGTAATCTACAAAGGTTCCTTAAAAGAAGGTCAACAGCTGTGGTGGGCTCGATTTTTTTTTTTTTTGCTTCTTTTATGGTGTCTGGGCAGCCCTTTTTTTGCGTCCTTTACACAGTAACTCCCTGGTTTTTTTTTTGCTGTGCTGGAATGTACCACCTTGAAAAAAAACCATCTGCTTCCATTCTTACACATTCCTTACACAAGGCCCACCTCCATCCTACCAAACAAAGAAGGCTTGGAGGAATGTATGGATAGGCTAGCAGTGTTGTTTACGGAGGGGAGGGGGGTCCCTGAAGAGAGAGAGAGAGAGAGTGAGAGAAGGAAAAAGGGAGAGGAGTGTTGACATAGTAAGAGATGAAATAACAGACTAATCCCATACACTTCCCTCCAAACCTCACTGAACAGTTTAGGACTACCACTCCTTAATTGTTTTCCCCTGTAAAGCATGCACCCCAGAAACTTTTTCCTTTATGTTGGGGAAAAAGGGCGCGCTATACATGAATAAATACCATAGTTATTTTTGTAACAACAGAGTTTTGCTGTTGCTGTGTAGAAGCAAGAACCGAGTAATTGTTGTTAACCTAAAACCAGTTCCGAGTCAAACCTCAAGAACCGGTATAAATTGGAATCGAAGAACCGAACCGACCCATCCCTAGTTTTAAGTGTTGTTAGTAATTTGCTTTGCATAGTTGTGTTGTATATTTTAGGTGTACAGTAAGGCTAGACCATTTCAAAATTTTTGGTTTCTGTTGCCCTTCAAAATTACGTTATGGATTATGCTTTATTTCTTAAAAGTTGGCCAGATCCTGAGTCAGTGAGTGGCAACTTGACATATTCGAAACAAACAATATGCCATTTACAAAATCCTGTATCAGCTGATGCACGAACGAACAAAAGTTAATGTTATGTTGGCTATTTCTGAGTGCACCGCCAACGCACATTAGACCAGCCAAAAATATGCGCAATAAGAAAGAGTTCCTCGGTTAATTAATACACTTTATTGCACATCGTCATAAAACAGCGGTTTTTAGTGTTCAAAATTAAACTTTGTGCTAAAATAGAAATGTACAGGTGTTCAAAATTAAAGGCACGTTAAAACTATCCGTATCCAAGTGAAACACAATTTCAAAACCTTTTTTCACGTCCTATCGCCCCTCTCCAACCTTGCTTTCATTACGTGCTTGATATTAATTCCAAAAGCATACAGAAATATTGCATAATATTGTTGAATTATTTTTTGTNTTACGTGCTTGATATTAATTCCAAAAGCATACAGAAATATTGCATAATATTGTTGAATTATTTTTTGTAATAATTTGAAGAAATATATTTCAAACTCGTGTCGTTCTGAGTCTGTAATAGAAGAACAGTCAACTTTATTAATACGCTATCTATTGAGCAAAATAAGAAGCTCAGACTTCGCTCCGGACAGGATGTGCAAGCTACCTATCGGATTTTTCCCAAAGCATAACCAGCCAGAGAAGAAAGCTTCCATGCTAACAGATTTCAAACAGATACCAATAGTTTTATTTTTCGCGNCATAACCAGCCAGAGAAGAAAGCTTCCATGCTAACAGATTTCAAACAGATACCAATAGTTTTATTTTTCGCGAGCTGTGCATGATTTTTAAAGTAACATATATTTCGTGTACAGCATTTACGAACGACCCTACACTCGCCCGAGGCCTCTCTAGCCGTGTGCCGCGCCACCCAAGTAGTTCACCAATTGCCGCATGTAGCAGCACCTCCTGGACGCGCTGACTCGTCGCGCAGTTGATGGCGAATGGATACATAAACGAAAAGTAAACATTGGTGCGGNCACCTCCTGGACGCGCTGACTCGTCGCGCAGTTGATGGCGAATGGATACATAAACGAAAAGTAAACATTGGTGCGGTGATCGTCAACTGTCAAGAATGTGGCCTTCATATATGAGATGGACTATAATTACAGTGTCACGTTGCTGTGTCTCTTTGTTAACGTGTCGTGTTCGTCCTTGTTAGCCGCACAGTATTATGAGTATCCATTTTTTGCTGNAATTACAGTGTCACATTGCTGTGTCTCTTTGTTAACGTGTCGTGTTCGTCCTTGTTAGCCGCACAGTATTATGAGTATCCATTTTTTGCTGTTTCCATTATTATATCGTTGGGGCGTGAATTTGTTAATATGTTGTTTGTTCTTTGTAATTTTTAACGGTCGGAGCCGTACTGTGTCTTACGCGACTGCCTCGCGCCGTAAAAATTTTGCATACCTTTCAATTGTTTTTAAAATATTTTATGAAATGGAGACTGTGTTCTAGTCACAGAAAATGGTAACTTTTTTACCAGTTGTTAAATAATTAAGTTTTGAATTAGTATTTTTTAAAGATATGTTGTTTTGGACGTTGTATTTTTCTTTTTGGTGCTCCAAGGCAAATACTAAATTTCCAGAAACTGTAATTAATGAAAACAATTATTAACAAGTGTAAGTATTATTGCTGTGATATATATTTTATTAGTCGTATTAAAGGTTATTTTGCCAATTTAATTAAATTGTATGTGTGTGAATTGGCAAAACCACCTTTAGTACTACTAATAAAATATATATCACAGCAATATTTCTTACAGTTGTTAATAATAGGTTCCAATAATATATATATATATAATAAAGGGTATTAAAGGGTATTGAAACATGTTCTCTGCTGTACATTATTTGCGAATTGTCACAAATAATTACTGCGCCACTCTGCTTTCCGCCTTCTCTCACATTTGTTTGTGTTGTTTGTTGCATGAAATGGCTAAGGTCAGGTTCGTGTGTACACTTAAGAAGGAAGAATTGCTGGCTTTGTTGGGAGACCTTGGCTTTCAAGCTGACAAGTCTGCGACGATGGCCAAGCTGCATTGGGCCATAGTTGGACTTGTGGCGTCAGCGAGTTGCAATGGCTCAAACCTCTCAGCGTGCGCTCTCAGCGAGTGTAACCAACTGTCCACCCAAAGTCGATAAATTGTTTTTATCCGCCATTCGAAACATAACTCTTTTAACATCCATGGATCCTGTCAGTATTTTGCACTTTTTCATTGCAGTGAGTAAAGTAGCAAGTCTATGCCTGTGTTCTGAAGATACTCTCTTAAAAGCAAATGCCATAAAGTGTGAGGGTTTTATATCACAACTACTCCGTGAAGAAATCATGTCACTCAAAGGAGATACCTTTGTAGGTTTCAAGTATAGGGTAACAGAGACCTTGTTTCCCCTTCATGTTAAGAGTAACTGTGAACGTGATTTCATATACACATATCAAAGACCAGGTGAACCGATGTACGAAATCGCGGATTCAACATGCACCTACCACGAGGTCCTGTGTTTGCAAATGAGTGAACATGAATTGATTAACGTAATTGTAGATAATTTGGCTTCATATGTTCGTGCTCTATGTTCTTTGGTTTCCGTTCCTCATAATTTTCATGAGTTATGTCAACTAGCTGTTGAAGAGCATAGTCGTTTGTTCGCCTCTAGTGAATACCATGCGTGTTTCCCTCCTACCGTACAAGCAGGTCGTGGCAATAACTCCACTTCGTATGGACAACTTTCTGCTATACAGGTACACAGGATATCGTGCAGCGCGGCGTTGTGGTGCGATGTAGTAATTGTGCTGTCCTGGGACTATGTCGCTACGGAATGTAAGCAGGATAGGCGTACTGTGCCAGAACAGAAATGTTTCAAATGCTGCAAGATTGGGTACTTGGGTAGTACTTGCCCGAAGGTGGGAAACGGGGTTTGACTTGAACTATGCGTAGGGTTTCCAGTCACGCAAAGATTCAACTACCACGTGCTCCCTTAGGGGCAGGCTGGCTTCGTTTGGCTAGCTAGGCAGGGGCACTTGACTGGCGTATGTAATATGAGACTGGCAACGTGAGTTCATCTGTCGTTCTCTTGGGTTGTCCCAGATTGGGAGCATGCCTGTCGACTTTGGAGGCAAGCAGAATTGGGGTTCGATTCTCCATTGAGTTGCCGTGGAGTCACACGGGCTGAGTTGAAATTTAAAAAAATATATTGCCAGTTACGGGATATGCATATATATATATATATAAAAAAAACCCCTTTTTTGATAACATTTTATGTATGAATTTAAGATAAATAGATTTTAGGTAGTAATATTTTGTGCACCTGGTTAAGAGTTTGTATTGCTTTAGCATAAATTATATTAAATGCACACTCCGTAAAGAAAAAACTAGTGCTGAACAGATACAAATTTTTACAAACACAAGTACGAACCAATACTATCTTGCCGAAACAGCTGATATCCGATACCGATACAATGGACATATGATTAATGAAATGAAAAACTTCTATTAGCAGTAAAAGTATTTTGGAAAACTGATGGAAATCTGTGTTAGTCAGTGTCACACGATGTACTACTTGATGCTTTAAGTAAACATACAAAACAATAGGTAAATTAATTTTACATAAATACTTTAAAATCAGAGAATAAAAGCAGCAGCAGCACTAAAAAATACTTCCAGACATAGGGCCATATACTTTTCGTGATCGCAAATAATCGACAATAGATGCGAAATAGTCACAAAATTTAGTGTTTACGCGAAAGNCTAGACATAGGGCCATATACTTTTCGCGATCGCAAATAATCGACAATAGATGCGAAATAGTCACAAAATTTAGTGTTTACGCGAAAGATGGCATATCGAAATTTACTGCGCTAAAAAAAGGCACGTTTTCCAGTAAAATTTTGTTTACAGTATTGTAGTGATGGCTCGATATTGATAAAACCCAATACCAACAAAGGTTCCGATATTTAAGATTTTACCGATCCGATACCTGTAAATTGATGTTTTCATTTATCATACTGTAGGCAGACATTTGTCACCAAAGTGGATGAGAGAAAACTGCTGCCTGGAAAAGTTTTGTTTGCAATAAGCTAAAAAAAGACTTGCTGAGATTTACTTTATTCCCGGTACATCAAAGCAGCAAAAAAAATTGTTTAACATTATACCAAATTATAGCTCACTACAACATATTACAAAACTAAGTTAAGTTTGCAAGTAGGTCGCTTGTCTACAAAAAATATGTAAAAGGACAGGAATGAAAACTAAGCTAACAAGCCACAATCATTTTGTTTATTTTGAGAAATGTACGTCGGAACATAAGACTGCTTTACCAAAAATAAAAATGTAATCCGTGAAGTGAAAAATAGTGATGGGCATGTACGTTCTAATTTGTTTTTATCGTAAGGAAATTGGCAAAATTGTTGTGGCTATCTCAAATTCTTTATTATTATTTTTTTTATTGCACATCAACATTTCAAATTAATGTTCTTTTTAGTCGCATTGCTGCAGCCTGATGTTAAGAGTTGAGAAAATTAAATGTGCAGCAGAGGAGAGAAATTACTTTAGGTTGAGGTTAGAATGGTCATTACCGATGTGCCAATATTTTAGTGCAGATCTCCGATAATGGTAAATGTACCGATAATACTGATATCCGATAGCGGTTATCGGCTATCGGACCATCACTACAGTATTGCAAAGCAAACATGTACTCACATTTTAAACTAGGTGGCGAAATACCGTTTTTCGGCATGTATAGACTGCACATACAAAAAAAAAAACTACACAAAGTGGGGTGCAACTTATTAATGAAATATTTGCATCAAAAAAATTTTACCCCCAAAACATGTTCAGAAATTTGTCAATATTTTGTACATTTTATAGTTTCTAAGGGGGTAAAAAAAATTAGAACAAATGAATAGCTTTTCACTTGTTCAATAATTTGATCACTCACGTTCATAAACAAAATATCCTTCATCACGCACGCCTAAAGTGTAAACATGTTGGAGCTCGGCCATAGATGCCGCACGAGAAAATAATTACGCTGCTGTAAAAGAGAAAGATATCTTACGTAGCTCGCAAGCCCGCCGCAGCACCACAAGTGCACATTGATAGATGCCATTTTGTGTAACATGTTGCCGTGTTTTTGCTTCCTCAAGTCACGATACCATCTGTGGAATAGTATCTGCAGGACATATATTTGTAAACAGTAATAATTAAGTTTTTAATTATATCCTGTGTGGGTAAAAATAGAAATCATTCCTATTTCGTGTTTTAAAAAAGAGAGTAGTTCCTAGTGCTTCTTAATTCTTTGCTTAGTATAGCTTATTCACCTAAGTTGATAACACTAGTTTGTACTGTATTTATTTGGTATTTGTTTTCGCGTGGGTTCTCTGTTACGTGTGTTAACGTATTTTAATACTGAGACATTGTTTAATACGCCAAAAATTCTTTCCTTGAATGAACGGCAACTGGAATTTAAAAGTGATGGTTTCTTCTAGTGATGTCATATTCGATTCCTCAATTCCTTGATACACTCGATTCTTGAAGAATCGTGGAATCGAGAATCGGAAGACCAAGAATCGAAGCATTAAAAACCAATTACTACAAGCAGATAACCTATCACCTCTCCAAAACGGTTTAAAATTACTTGATTTATGCCAATAATTGAATCACTCATGGAAAATTATTTTGTGCGTGAAAAAATTAGATGCAGAAATAATCTGAAAATAAAGCGATGCTGGCCGTGTTCGAATTCACCATTTAATATATTAATATTTAGGAGCTTCAGTTCGGTTGCCATCGACAATCACTTATTTAAAGATGGTTGTAATTTTTTAGTTTAGTATTTTAGCAAGTTTTGTTACATACTAAAAATTAAATAAATACTAATGTACCAAGTGCGTCATTATTTTGTCGACTAATTCAGGTCGCGTGACCTTTCAGTAAACTAAAAGTGCTAATTTGAACACGGCCTCATTTTTTGCGTGACCTATACTGACCTATACTTTACACGCTCAAATAAAAAAGTGTTTAAAAACCTACCACATAGCAGATGATTGCAACGTTTCTACAGAAAAGGGTTTATATAAAGATCGTAGCACTTTACTAATTTGCACACAACAGAAACTAACTTTTTATTCCACTCATGGAATATTCACATTTGCACTGTGCCTTCATGTGGCTTTGATATGACGTTTCTTTGTTCACAACATAAATTATGTGTGCACACTTCACTGTTTGCGTTATGACTTGGTAACGAACAAGAAGAAATTATATTTGTACCGTTGTAATATTTCAGAGAAAAAAAAGTATTATAGTAAAAGGAAACTTAAGTTTCTCGACATCTTACGGCTTTGGAACGACCATCTGGCGTCTGCCATGATTGTTTACTAGTTTACTAGCACGTTGGCTTAATATCGCGGCAGCGCTGATAGTATAGAAGCAAACAAACCACGCCATTCAAAAAACAAAATGCATGCATTTGATTATAACAAGAAAAATATTTCCATACGATTGTTGAAAAAATTAGCAGTGTAATTTATCTGTCTTCCAAATAAAATGTTTGCGAAATGCCTTTATATGTAGAGGCAATAAATGGAGGCTTTTCGTCCTTTTCGCGCAGAAAAATTTATTTTCAGTCCCGCCCGAAATTTTCCTTGCTCAAGCTCAATCCCGCTGCGCTATGTTTTGTTTATGGTAAACACCAGCCTGTTATAGTACTATGAATCTACATCCTGCAATTATTGCGCCTATCAATTGCATGTGACGAAAATATTTTTTTTTTTAAAACTTAATTGTTTTCACTGTGCTATTCTTGGAAATTTTTTAATAATTTAATGCGTTTGTGAACATTTATCATGGCAAGTGAGGTTTGGAATTATTTTTGAATAAACTGCATGGACGAAAGTTTTGCGGTATGCTGGTCATTTTACAGAAAAGTCTACGAGTTTGAAAGTTGTTCTTAGTGTGATAAGCATGTGTTACTTTTGAACTTCGTTATTTGGTAAGATGTATGTTTTCAATGCCTGTTTATATNTCAAAGTTGTTCTTAGTGTGATAAGCATGTGTTACTTTTGAACTTCGTTATTTGGTAAGATGTATGTTTTTTCAATGCCTGTTTATATTATCTCATATGCCTCTAGAACTTTTTGGATTTTCACATAAATATGCTCCCACTGTTCAAGTGTTATATAATTTATATTAGTAATACTCCTAATGTAGGCCTAGTTTAAATAATTAAATTTCACAACCTGCTATACGATATTTAGTTCTGTAAAGTAATTGTCTGTAACTAAAGGAATCGCGATTTTTGGAATCGAGAATCGAGAGTGGTATCGGCATCGAGATCGAGAATAGAGAAAAAGTGGAATCGTTACATCACTAGTTTCTTCATATTTGATGAACGAAACAAAACTACGATGTGTAAACACTGCAACAGCCGTGTTGAATGGCAACGCAAAGATACATGCAAAAACCATGTACAAGGTGATTCGCACAAACCAAAAAAATAATTCTACCTAAAAAACAATAGCACCCCAAAACAACTGAGCATTGCAAGTGCAATTTGATAGAAGTTGGATAAAGAAACAAAATAAACAAGAGTTTATAGTAGACTTCACGAAAATGTTGCTCGCAGCCAACATACCTTTTGAAAAGGCAGACGACGAGTTCTTGAAAATTGGCTTCGAAAATATGTACCAGGTAAGCATGTAAATGCAAGGTTTTCTTCTATCTGTATTGTTTTTTAATATTTTTGCACAGTAATTCAGACGATGGTTTCCCACTATATGAAAAAAATATATCTTCATAGGTTACCATAAAATCAACATATCCTAAATGTAATAAACAGACAATTATCTATTTTGTGATTTGAAATCACGTTTCCACTGTAGACCTACATGTCAAATTTTTAGGTTCCTTTATCTATTGCTATGAAACATTGATTACAAACATAAACCAGAAAATAGAGCAATTTGTCTGAATTTTTCTTACAAAATTCTGTTAATTAGATAGAATTCATAAGTTTTAAAAATAAAGAAAGAAGTAGGCCTACCCAATTTCTAACATTTATTTCAGGTTCGCGAGATATTCCAACGGCCCAGGTCCTGAGGGAAAATTATGTCCCAAAAATCATAGAGGATCATTTCACTCAATTAAAGGAGGCTTAAAAAAAAACAAGACCGTTTGTATCATGTGTGATGAAACCACAAATAGAATGGGCTGCTGCGTATTTGTTGTTTTGNAAAAAAAAACAAGACCGTTTGTATCATGTGTGATGAAACCACAAATAGAATGGGCTGCTGCGTATTTGTTGTTTTGATGCGTGTTCTTTCAGACTTGGTGAACAATGTGGGTTTGTTGGTGGCATAAAAGAGCTGGAGAATGCTAATGGCACTGAGTGTTCACGAGCAATTTTGTCTGTGGTAGCACAGCNTAAAAGAGCTGGAGAATGCTAATGGCACTGAGTGTTCACGAGCAATTTTGTCTGTGGTAGCACAGCATGAAATTAAGTATGAAAATGTTGTAGCCGTGGTTAGTGACTCTGCACGCTACATGACTAAATGTATGGACTCTTTGAGGGTGATATTTTCCAAAAGCATGGTTCATGTTCAGTGCAGGGCACATAAACTTAACATTGTAGCTAGTTTGTGGAGAGTTGCACTGCCACAGTTGAGTTCATGTGTTCAAAATGCCAAACAAGGATTTCTCAATGCTCATAAGAGACAATGCAGATATGTATCTTTCCTGAAGGAAAAGTATCTTGGTGGGGAAAAGAAAGCCATCCTCTTCCCAGTACCAGTGATGACCAGGTGGAACTCCTGGTTTCATTCTGTTGAGTACATTGCAGAATATCTTGAAGATCTGATTGAATTCTTTCAGCAAANAATATCTTGAAGATCTGATTGAATTCTTTCAGCAAACGGAAGCTGAGGGTAGTGCTACAGATATTTCAGTAACTTAAGTATCACCGAACGTGACACTGTGAAGTGCTATGCACTGTTCTTAGTAGAACACTGCATTGAACTTATTGAGAACATTGTGGAACTTGAGGGCTCACAGTACATCCTATGTCACAAATTATACTCGCTATCAGAGCTAGAGAACACCTTTTTGTTAGGCAGCACAGGCATATTTAGGGAAAAACCCTCTGCTGCTATTACTCAACTGCCAACACAGGTTAAGCAGTGTGCAATGAAGGAAGACCTAAAAAATATAGGTTTGAAGTATCACTCCACATTACACAGTTTTAAGGATAAAGACACTGCAAAACAATTTTATGCAACCACTGACCAATTGTTTGGTGTCAGAAATATAACAAACAACAATATTGATGAAAAATGGTTTGCGTCTGTAGGAAGTCTGCCTTTGCTGAACACCCTCACGCAGACAGAATTCCTGCAAGGCTATCTTGCTTTCCAGCAGCAAGTTTCAGGAATTTCGAAAGAAGTGCAAACTATTGATGTCCTCAATCGTCTACGTGAGCAACATTCAACTTTTGTTTCACAAGCTGTGTCCATGCTGTGGATTCCCACATCAAATGCAGACAGCAAGCGGGCTTTCTCTGCATATGGAGACATTTTAACTGATTTGCGGACAGGTCTAAACCTGAACAACATTGAGCTAATGCTTGCCAAATACTTTGTTGCTAGCACGTAAATTGACACTGTTCTGAATAAGATATATTTATTTTTGTGATAGGATTTGGAATTCTCATTTTCAAAACTTAGTGGTGAATAATTGTGTGTTCTTAAGTTAGAAGTCTTAATTTTTTGTGTCTACATATATTGGCATTTATCAATTTGACACTTGTTTCGGTAGTGTGCCTTGTTTGTGCAAAAATGTTATATATATTTTTATGTACTGCATCTTTTACATTTTGTAGTGCTGTGTCAAAATGTAATCAACAGATAATATTTTTAATATAAATTAAAATATAATTTTTTAGTAGCCAGTGATGTAAAATGTAAAAATCCTGATTTTTTAATGAATTATTTCCAGTTTAATTACCTACAAGACACTATTTCATTGTTTTTTAGTTTTTTGCACTGGTTTTCAAACNAATGAATTATTTCCAGTTTAATTACCTACAAGACACTATTTCATTGTTTTTTAGTTTTTTGCACTGGTTTTCAAACATTCATGACGAACAGTAAAGTTTTTATTTGTCACCTTAATGTTTTTAAGTGAATTTTTGTACCGCTTTTAATAGTTTTTTATGACAAAATTTGGACATTTTATTGGGAGAAACATAAAGATCTGTCTTCAGTTTACTAACCTCAATCCAATCCTGCGCAAGTCTTCTCTCGTCACATAGAGAAGAACATCATTCAGAGTATATTCTTCAATCACAAACTAGAACAATTGCAAAAAAAAAAGGCATACATAATAGATTTTAATAAAAATACATAATAAATAATAGGTGCACAAGCAGCATAGCAATTGATAATAAATGGTATGGTTATAGTGATGGGACGGTTCCACAATTTTCCGGTTCCGGTTCTTCATTTCGGTTCACGGTTCTCGGCTCTGATACCGGTTCTTCTACTGGCTGACACTAAACTTGCAAATTCACTGTTCAATCTTGTTTAAGGACTTTCAGAATAAGTGAGCAACCAACTACTTTTTTATTTTGTCTTAAGATTTCTGCCAAAACTGAGTTTTTCACCTTTATTAAAAATATTTTCTACCACTGGAGGTAGACAAAGTTTTTTCACGACGATGTGTGTTGCATGTTAACATGTTTTTTGAGCTTAGAATTGCTTTATGACATGCCACAGTGATTGCAAATCACATATTTGACATCNGCATGTTAACATGTTTTTTGAGCTTAGAATTGCTTTATGACATGCCACAGTGATTGCAAATCACATATTTGACATCACTAATGTCAACCATTAAGTTATTCCACAGCTATGACCTATTTAAAATTTATCACGGTTCCCAAATTAATTTATTCCATGCTGAAACAAAATGAAAACACTCCCTTGTGATGGCGNGTTTAAAATTTATCACGGTTCCCAAATTAATTTATTCCATGCTGAAACAAAATGAAAACACTCCCTTGTGATGGCGCTACACAGTTAGGCAGTAGCTCAAAGTCATATGCACTGTTGCGAAGACGAAAATTTATAATGTACCCTTATACAATGAATTCCCATTTAAGTTCCAGCCTCGGACCCACAAAATTTATTTTAGATTGTGTGTTGTTGTTGATATAGCAAAGCCTTTGCAATATTGAAACATTTTTCTATGTCACATTAACATTATTCGCTTACAAAAACACAATTCAATGATTATAGCAAGAAAACATTGAATTGTGTTTAAATACAGTCAGATCAGCTAACACACATCCAGCAAGTCATAACGAAAAAATATTTTTTCCTGCAGCGAGTGAGAAATAATGGCACACTGTACGGTGCAGGATTTCTACAATAAATTACAAAACAGATTACCACACTATAAAATGTGTTTCAAAAGTTTCAAATACCGAGAAATACTAATTTACGATCGCNATTACAAAACAGATTACCACACTATAAAATGTGTTTCAAAAGTTTCAAATACCGAGAAATACTAATTTACGATCGCATATCTTGTATAATTTGTCGAATTGAATCCTCTGGCTGTACGGGCTACATCGAGACCAACAGTGCTCTTTTACTTTGTTACATTCCCACGTAGCACCAAACTACTCGTTGCAAAGTGTAACGACTGCACTACAGACGTGGGTACATTTCAATTAAAACATTAATACACGAGGATGCATAAATGTTGGTTTTATTTCTGTGTTGAACATAAACAAAACCTGAAACGTANGCATGTTAACATGTTTTTTGAGCTTAGAATTGCTTTATGACATGCCACAGTGATTGCAAATCACATATTTGACATCGCTAATGTCAACCATTAAGTTATTCCACAGCTATGACATGTTTAAAATTTATCACGGTTCCCAAATTAATTTATTCCATGCTGAAACAAAATGAAAACACTCCCTTGTGATGGCGCTACACAGTTAGGCAGTAGCTCAAAGTCATATGCACTGTTGCGAAGACGAAAATTTATAATGTACCCTTATACAATGAATTCCCATTTAAGTTCCAGCCTCGGACCCACAAAATTTATTTTAGATTGTGTGTTGTTGTTGATATAGCAAAGCCTTTGCAATATTGAAACATTTTTCTATGTCACATTAACATTATTCGCTTACAAAAACACAATTCAATGATTATAGCAAGAAAACATTGAATTGTGTTTAAATACAGTCAGATCAGCTAACACACATCCAGCAAGTCATAACGAAAAAATATTTTTTCCTGCAGCGAGTGAGAAATAATGGCACACTGTACGGTGCAGGATTTCTACAATAAATTACAAAACAGATTACCACACTATAAAATGTGTTTCAAAAGTTTCAAATACCGAGAAATACTAATTTACGATCGCGTATCTTGTATAATTTGTCAAATTGAATCCTCTGGCTGTACGGGCTACATCGAGACCAACAGTGCTCTTTTACTTTGTTACATTCCCACGTAGCACCAAACTACTCGTTGCAAAGTGTAACGACTGCACTACAGACGTGGGTACATTTCAACTAAAACATTAATACACGAGGATGCATAAATGTTGGTTTTATTTCTGTGTTGAACATAAACAAAACCTGAAACGTACTGTGCACGATAGTGCGAAAGAGAGCGCACCGGCATAAAGCCGTATAAACGCAATTCNACTGTGCACGATAGTGCGAAAGAGAGCGCACCGGCATAAAGCCGTATAAACGCAATTCTCCTTTAAGGCAACATACAACAGGAAAACCAGACAATTTATTAATGTTGAGTTAATTTATCATTAAAGGGCTGTTATAGTACATTACGATGATACTGCTAGTACAAATTCAGACCTCATTTAGCCCAGAAAATAAGAATAAACGACTTTAATACAAATGTGAGACTACCTAGTAAACAAGTTAAGGTTTGACTGATACACAGAACCAACGGTTTCGGTTCGGTTCCTTCAAGAAACGGCGGTTCCAAGGAAATGAGGAAACAATCATCCCATCACTAGTTATAGCTAATGTACGCTCTTCATGGTTAATAAAGCACTTCGGAACTCAATGTTTAAAACATGCCTCTGCCCCTAGAAGCACATATGTATTATAATGAGCACTCACTGGCATGTGCCCAGCACAGTACGTAACAATGAAGGGAATGTAGTTCATGCTCTAATGTGGAAGTAAATGTGTGAGCCTAGAAATTTTTGTGAACCGTGAAATAATGCGAAATTATGAGAAAAACTGAGAAATTATGTTCATTTGCAAAATTCTGAAATAAATCCCATATTCGCGAAACATTGACGAAATTGCTTGCTTAAATGTATCTACAACCACAGTGCAAAATTCTTTTATCGAGAAAACTATTACAAAGATTAAGATTTACTATTTTCCATTTGTTATTGATGCGTGACACTTCATACTCATTATTATTATTATTGACTCCGCATCATAACATGCCCACCACATGCCCTCGAGGGAATCAAAACCAGACTGGCCGCCTCCAAGGCCAATAATCATGTAATGTTAGGAAGTCACGTGATCACCCTGGCAGTTTGTAAACCCGCTGAGAAGTAGCAGCATGAATGCAAAAGTTTGCCCCTACGCGAGCAGCGGATACCGTCCACAACACCCAAACCTCACAGCTGCCACCCCTCCAAGAGATAGCAGCAGCGGCAAACTCCCGGCTCGAAACCGAGGAGGTGGCGGCCGAAGATTACCAAAAACGAACGAAGCACGCAGGAACCCTCCAGTCGAGGGGAATATAACACCGGGGGCCCGGCAGAAACGCCAGTTATCCACATAGCTCACCTCACCACAAATTGTGCTAAGGATCTTTACCACATAGCCATAGTCCTTCTCAGGACTCTCCAAGCCNACATATCTCACCTCACCACAAATTGTGCTAAGGATCTTTACCACATAGCCATAGTCCTCCTCAGGACTCTCCAAGCCCTTCCAATCGTCTACCAGTTCTTCAGCCAACGACGCCTTCCCTCACAGCAGACGAAGATTCGTCGCTACCCCCCCCGACACTAGCCGTCAAGCGTCACCACTCCCAACACGTACAAAACACGTGCTACCACGGGAACCTTCATGACTCCAAGCCACAATTAGGGTACAGTTTTTTTCACAACTACTTAATTGTCAACTCTCATCCCCTCTTCAAGCCACGCTTCTCAAGCCAACAGGCACCTTCACCTGTCTTGCTCTTGTACAAAGTCTGTTGAACACCAAGCAAGTGTGTGTAGAGGTAGGAGGTAGTATGGGTCACCATGTTTCTATTCTCTAGGGCAAAATCACGTAGTATAGCTAATTTCTGTCTTTCCTTGCGCTGTAGTGAATGTGTGCCTTTTCCTCAACCTGGTAAGTGCCACACTTGCAGGGAGCGGCAGGGGACCGTGAATTGGCAACAAGTTTCAGACATAGAGTAGGACTGTGGACAGCCTCTTACCAGGACTGCACGAACTTCACACACAACAAGTTCGATGGCCACTCTTCTGTGGATCCGGTACGTAAAGGTATCTGGTGCGCAAGTACGGGTTTCGCCTTTCATGGATAGAGTTCTGTCAGGTAAACAGTTGTAGATCAAGCTGGTTTCATCAGCATTGTAAATATCACATGGCTTGTAACCTTCTGTCAGCTTGGATACCTTCTCTAGCCACTGTTTTGAAGTTTCTTCATTCACTGGAGCACTTTCTCCAGACAACTTATATACCAAGCCATGGCAGTCTTTGAACCTCGAAATCCAGCCGTTGGATGAGTGAAATTTTCTATTTCAAGGCAAACAGCTAACTGCTTGGCTTTCTCCTTGATTACAGTGCAATCTACTGGAATATTTGATGCTCGAATTTACTGGTACCATGCATAAGGAACATTCTTTAACTCGCTAAATGTTGATTCCCTAGAAGTTTTGAGTTTCTTACAATTTTGTTCAAATTTGCTTGCTTTTTAGCAAATATCGTCTTTCCTAGAAATTATTGTGTTCAATGTAGATGGTGGAAGTCCGAGGCGCTTGGCCACATCAACACATTTTTCACCTGGGTTTTTTTTCCACTTCCTCAATAATTTTAAGACGTTCTTCTAGTGCTTTGACTTCTTTATTAGGTCGTGACATTTCATCCACCACATTTAAGATAAAATAAATTTAAACTTGTTAGTACCACTTTCGACTTAAAAGTTAATTTTACCACGTGAGAATGCAACAGAAACAAACAGTAACCGAAACTAACAGCAACGGAACTAGTGTTACAAACTCCAATTTCGAAAATTTGCCAAATGTTTACATAAAATTCACTAAATTTCTGCCAAATGTAAAAAAAGTGGCAAAAATCAAACAAAATTTATTAAAAACAATAATTTAAAATAGAAACGTGAAAATATTGTTAAATATAAAGTACAATAATAAAGTACGTAGTTACATCATAATAATGCTGCATTTTATATTTTTTACTCTATTTTGGAAGCATATTTAACAGAGTTTATTAAGTTTTAAATGTAAAAATCCCATTTTTTTAATTATATTTTACTCCACTAAAAATTCTGTTGCCCACTAAATGCTTTTTGCCAAATTAAACGGAAAGTCTGCTAAGTTAACAACACTCACCATCTTGTGTGACAGTTGATATCACTGCATTACTCTCAAAAAAAATTACTAGCATAATTTTATCTTAACAGAATTAGTCAGTGAAAACATACTGTGCCCCTTTAATGCTTGTAATTTACATGGTTATTTGCCGTACTGACCTAAAAATTATTGTGTTTCCTTTGTGGAACTAGAGTAAAGTTCAAATCTGTTCCATCCATTATGAATGTTGGGTTTTGGTCCGTACCACATTCATTATATACAAGTGTTTATTTGCGCGAATTTTCGTGTGCTGACTTGAAATAAAGAAATGCCTGCAATTATTATTTTTTACCTGTTTTTCGACGTGAGTAATTTAAAACAAATAGTGATTAAATTATCAACAATAAATTACACAGTTGTTAACAACTGCAACATTTCACAACTAGTAGTTGTGTACACTAGCATTTGAGGTTAGAGCGTGTCTGTTTACCTGTTCTTAGCGCTATTGAATTTTGGTAATACCAGTTTTACGATAGTTATGTCACAGATAAACAATTGTTCCGAATAAATTATGGTTTTCGGACAGAATATCTGATCCATGGATGCAGGTAAATAAATGATTTTAGGGTCGTAGCATGCAGGTTTTTTTAAACATTGTTCACATACGATAATTGTTGGGACCACCCAAAAAAATCGACATACGGGTAATCGGCATAAACGGGAACACAACGACAAGGTTTCACTGTACAAGATTTACAGCACAAAAATTACTATGACATAACAATATGTGTTACACGACAAGCGTGCTCTCGTAATGTTATAGTGACGCGCAAGGAGCTCATTCTCTCACCTAGCCTCGCCACAGCCATGGCCCCATCCTAAGAAGAGCTGTTAAACTGTACACGCCACAGCATGCCTCCAAGCCCAGTGTTGGCTTGCCCAGCTGTTGCCGCCTGCTGCGCCGCAACCCACTTCGCATCACATCGCCGCTCTCTACCCCTCCAGCAATCGGGCGTGTAAGGGGAAGTAGCCACCAGCTTTGTCAGCTGCCACTCTAAGTCTTCCCTCTCTCCACGCCCTGCAACCCCCACACTGGCCCTGTGCGCCCCGTATAAATAGGACTCGCAGTCCTCAGTTCAAGACTGTCTTGCGCCAGTCTAGTTTCAGAACGGCACGCTGCCCGAGAGCCGTCAGACACCGCATCTACCTTCGCAGAACGTCACTCTACACGTGAGTCAACCGACTTCTGCAAGTCGTCACTGCCATTCGCAGCACTGTCGATAGTTCTACTCTGCACGATGCTGTCTCGCTACCCACCAGCACACTGAAGCCTGCCGCGCTTCCAGCTACCTTGTAGCACACCGGCACTAGACTCAAGTATGAGTATCGCTGAATTGGGGTCGCCCTCACCCCCCGCACAGCAGCGTCTTCCGAAGCTATGTCAATTACCAGTTCGCAACTTAGATTCGACTCTTCAGGTCCTAGTCAGGGTACAGGCTGGTTTATGTGTGTTTAATGAGCAATCAATAAATTTACATAAATCTGACTTGTTGAGTTGTCTCTTCCAGTACTATATTCATTCTCCACCTTGCACCCACTATTTCCTGTTTCGTCACCACTCCAAGATTTCCTGTTTCATCACCACTCCTAGTAAGACTCTAACAGGGATAGTCACGAGCCGAATCCCCATCCTCTACCTCACCCTTTTGGGAACTGTCTCCAAGTACAGCTTAGGAAGCTTATCTTCCTGGGCAACCACCTACCTTCGCTCAGCCTACTAACGTCCCCAGAGTGGTCAGGCCACTTGTCACACCCACCTATACCCACACCAGGGTACCCACTCGCCCATCGCTCGCAAGCATGCCTCCTAAGGCACAACACTCTATTATAGAAGTGGCCAAACCCAGAAACGTAGACTCCAAGAAAAACCCCCGTACGAGTGGTGACCACAGCTTCACCATCAAGGAGGAAGGAGGAGGGGGGAGAGCCTTGGCGCCACCTACCACAACTGCCATTCCAAACACTAAGGGTGGGCGTCAAGTGAATAGTTTCATATTTTTGAATGTTTTCCACTTAAATATGTATTGAATTAAAAGAGTAATAACTAATTCCATTTAGTTTGAGTGATATCATTACAAAAACAACAGATTGACGTTTTAATAATAATGCATACATTGTTTTGCTATAAAATTTATTTGACCAAATTAAAATATTTTTTTAATGAAATGGTGAAATTTTAATAATGTAATCAGCTCATTTTATTTACTGTAAAAGTGGGGCCCTACATATTAAGTGTAGGCATTACCATACTTTTCAAACAATTCTGAGTTTCACTTCACCGACACATGAATAAAGTGATTAGGCTCATGAAGTAGAGAAGTTTGGGCAGGCAACTCTTAAAATCGCAGTCTTTATGGTGAAGCGAAGTGAGCAAGAAGCGGCGCCAGAATACAAAGGTGGGTGAAACGAGAGATCCACAATAAAATTTGTCAACCAGTAGCATTGTCTGGCATGATTCCAACATGCAAAAATCCAGAAGTAACCCCAAGGGATCAGACCCATGGCAATGCTAATTTTACATATGGTGTAAGAATACACAATGTGCTTCCAAAGTGCTCAGTTTACAGTGAAGAGCCTATAATAAGCGAGAATAAGTGATGTGCACCAACCCTCTCTATGGATCCCTGGTCCAGTCCTAAACTCTGGAGCCACTCCATTAGCGCTGGGTCCGCTGAGCTGTCCGTTACACTGATCTGTGGAAGAAGTCCGACGGGAGACATGGCCGGCTCCGACGTTCCACCAGACCTCTGTGAACTGTACCTGAAACAACCAACAGTCAACCATAATGTGTGTCTTCTTATATTCTCACACGCTTAACTTTATCTAAGTGTAAACAATATTTTACTATGTACAGGATCCCGGGTCGCCTCCTTTTTCCCATTTGAAAATTCCATGACATTTCCCTGATTCCCAAAAATTATTTTTTCACCTGGTTTTTATGGTTTTACATTTTTACACACCAATAACTACTCAAACCTTGCAACACAATGCACCTGAAGAAAACACCTCACAAATATTGAAAAGAAAAACTAAACATTTAAGTTACAATTACCAAAATTGTATTTGATACAGTTCTGGTAGAATACACAATGCATCTGAGGTAAATGAAAGCCATGTTTGATTGCACATTTTATAAAAACTTCTTTCCATTGGAATCATACCATAATTAATGAAAATGATTGTCTGGCTGAAAAACGTTTTCTGTTTATTCACCTTTGACAGAACGTAACTTAACGGTATCGTCATTGTACAACAAACTGGTTGCAACATGCCACAAGTCAAAATGGCAATATGAAAGCTAGCCATGCTACTAAAATAACCGTGTAAAGTTCAAAATGACGGGAACCACAAAATGACTTATACAATTAAAAAAATTCATTCTAGCATGGGATGCAATGTCTTATTTTCATTTGGTGCATAATTTATGTTGGAAAGGTTAGATATAGCTTGAATATCACAGAACTACCCGACATTTCCCTAATAGCTTTCTCATTCCTAGACATTTACCTGTCTTCCAGATTTTCAGACAAGTGGTACCATGACAGTAACTTAAAATTTATGGTACAGATACCACTTGAAATCAGAAAGCCCCAGTCACTTGGAAACAGTGTTTGTAATTTATTTCATTTAATCAATTACAATCCTTGCTCGAGTATAATTACCTGCTTATTTTTTCTTCACTGTATGTATCGTAAAAATCTTGCGACGAGTTTCAAATAATAATCCCTCGAGTACAGTAAATAATTACCTGCTTATTTTTTCTTCACTGTATGTATCGTAAAAATCTTGCGACGAGTTTCAAATAATAATCCCTCGAGTACAGTAAATAATTACCTGCTTATTTTTTCTTCACTGTATGTATCGTAAAAATCTTGCGACGAGTTTCAAATAATAATCCCTCGAGTACAGTAAATAATTACCTGCTTATTTTTTCTTCACTGTATGTATCGTAAAAATCTTGCGACGAGTTTCAAATAATAATCCCTCGAGTACAGTAAATAATAAAAAGGATCTAGAGCAATTCCGTTTCTTGTGTATCTTTTCTACCGATTAAGTGTTTAGCATTATTTCCAACACGACCTTGAAATGAACAAAGTAAAGAGACTCAACAGTGGCTTCCAGGCATATACATGTGTACAGCACAGGTACATGGTTGGGTACATACTGATATGTTATTGCAGAAGTAATGAAATATAAACGAGAAAGTGAGATTTACATTGATTAGACAAGGAAGTAGTTTGTGTGATCACGTAAGTTTACACGAATTGTGGCTTTAAATAAAACTTTCTTTTATACATCTCTGCTGTTCTGCAACACTACAAGCCATAAGTGTCCGTGTATTACCTCAAATAAAACTATGTTTGATTTCAATTTTCAATGCTTAAATCCCTCATTAATGTCTGAAATCTAATCAAGTAACACACTTAACTATCAACACATGCAAAGATTCCAATTTACTTCTAGCTAAAGTACCATGATGTTGAGAATTTTGTATCATTGTTTTGTCACATAAATGACTCATGAAAGTGTACCAATGAGCATCAAAGAATAGACTGCAGGGGGAAAAAAAACTCTACAGTCTAAGATGAAGCACCGCCTATTACCGCCATTATATCCGCTGAGACAACTGATCGGAAGTTGCAGACCGTCTCACATTTGAATGGTAGGGGTGTGAACACAAAAAAAAATTTCAAACTATACGTCACAATAAAAACAATTCTAAGGGGTAGTATTCACTAAAATATACTGAGCAATAGCTCCATTAAGACCATCTTATTTGATGTCTTAAGTTTGTATTTACATTTCATAAACATTGCTCAAGCTTGTCTCAAGCATAAGTACACATAATTGTCTTCCTGAAGGCAGTCTTATTTTTGCATGTCTTGAGAGTGAATATTTATGTCGCGAAGTCAGTGCTCAAGATAGCCATTTCTAACGTTTCATAGTCACTGAGACATTGCTTACAACAGAAAATAAGCTCATTCTCGCCACTGTAGACATGACTTGAAACAGTGCTTTTTTTAAATGGGAGACACAAATTGTTTAGCTTCATACTTCAAGCTAGTGAAGATTTCTACAAAATGGCAACAACCATGTGGACGAAAATCCAGTTTCCTGCTATGTAAAAGTATTATACAGAAATTGAATTGTATACACACAATACATTTTCAAATGTAATAGCACTGCAACTAGACAGTGCAAAATGTAACAAAACTTATTTTAAAAAATTAATTTCAGTAGTTCTATAGTGTCAAAGTATTTTATTATAAATATACACATCCAGTAGTAACACACAAAATATACAAACACTAACTGTACGTTTATTTTCAAATTGCAGTTAAAACCACTGTATAAATAAATACATATGTTGAAGCATGACATCTATTAGAAATGTCAGTGACGCGACTGTCGGACAAGGGTTCTATAGTGCCGGTCAGAGGCACTGGTGTCCCTTTACCTTACCTGGGTCTCACCCAGGGTAGATCCTGGCTCAGCGACTGCTGGCTGGAATGAGGGCCTTGTTCTAGGGCAGCTGCTGGGCTGAAGACTGGTGCGGATGACGTCTGGCAGGTTTGTGGCAGCGCCTGGAAGTGCAGGCTAGCACGACTACGATCTGGTGTTGTTTTCCGGCGATCTTTGCTGAAATGAGGTGCTAGGGGGGAGAGCTGGGAGGTGAGGCATCGCCGGACATCGGGCGGCTTGATCTCAATCCCGTGAGAAGGGGCTGCTGTGGGTAGAAGGCAATGAGTTGCAGCGCAACAGACGAGATTTAGAGGGAGTAGCTGCCTTCTTAACTCTCCTCCTTGCACTGCTTCTATGGGTGAAGGACATACAGGAAAGGTACTATGGTCTACCTCACGAAATAGGAGCATACTAAAGTGTAACCAGAAGAGGTTAGGCCACCCAGAATCAGTCCTATCACTCCAACTGGTGAAGTACAACGCGGCGGATGGAGTGGGTTAGCTGATCTGGATGTCTAGCCGCTTCGTCGTGTGTATTCCTAGTGGTTGTGGCTCTACCTTACAGTGTTCCAAGTACCAGAGTACTTGGTTAAAGGTACAGGTGGCCATCGACTGGGTTATAGTTGATGACGTACGTGCACCCGACAAAGGGTAGCCCACAGTCCTACACTAGTTTCGGCTAAGTGGGTTTCAAGACGCTGTCTCCTGCTTCTCCTTTGTGGGTTTGACATCTCCGAAGTCTGAAGTCACAATCAATTTAGAATAAGCACACTGGGTTAGGTAAGACTATGTGTTTATTCCCCAGAGGAATACACATGATGGCCCGTACTATCTCCTAGCTATAATTTGTACTAAAACCGGCAGAAGTAGACTACGTTAAACCAGGTGAAGGAGATCTGGGGAAAAACTAAACAAGAGCAGAAAATAAGATAGGTAGTTATGACAACAACTGACCATAACTAATTTCTACTGCTGTTCAGAAGGGACTCGGGGTCACTACCAAAGTGGCAGTGAATGTAAAGGGAAGAAGACTTCTTTGGGGGTCGCTGGACGCTGGTCTAGAAGGTTTCTGGTAGGTAATGGCGGTCCTTCGTGAGGAAGGTGGTAGGCAGAGAACTCCAGTATATGAGGTGGTGGAGGGAGCTGCGGAGTATACAACAAACATTTTGGGGTTGTGCGCCGGCGTATATAGTCAGCCAACTGCGGGTGCTTCAGCTAGTCAGGTATCTTTGGACGTGAGATCCTCTCTTAATGGCGCATGATGTATTCTCTCAGTGGAAGCTGGAAGTGCGTTTTTTTTGTGTACGGGTTGCATCACTCCCGTTAGCTTAGGGGAAGCGCTGGACTTCGTGGCTGTCTTCTGTCGCACGCAGAGGTGATTACCGGACACGTGACATCTGACATAATGGCATAGATGGCCTTGGCTGCAGTGTCCTTGCCTAGGGGTGTGCAGGTTGGCTCTGAAAGCAAGTCGTCCTGGGTTCAAACCCCGCTCCCATGACATGGTGATGAGACTGTCGTAAATAATAATTATTCTAGTATGCATCACGCATGAATATTAAATACAGATTATTATAAATAATAAATTTATGACAAATATTTAATTTTACAGTTGACTCTTGTTCCGAAAACACATGTACCGATAAGCTGTATCCACAGTTAATTTCCAGTGGTCCTGGCAAATCTCATATATAGATAATGACAAACCTATCAGCTTGTATCGTTTATTGGATGTTAGGTCAATCAATGTATATTTCGGTCCCGTTACCTAAGATTTCCTGCAACAATCGTTTTTAAGCAGCTTGTTTACGCAAACGTCTAGGAACTGGATGTGAAATACGTCACGTGTGTCACTGTTTATCACTGCTTTGCGGTGCGTTGTCTGTCTTTCCAACACGTCTGCGACGTGCAAGTCTGGACTGCTACCTCCCCTTACACGCCTCACGAGAGGAGAAGTGGTTACCTAGCAACCAGCGTGACGACCTAGCGTTCTCTCACTCTATCACCCCTCTTTCTGTCTTCTGTCGCGCACCTTCCTTCCTCCCCTAACATGCCATCGAGAGAGGAAATTGTTGCCTAGCAAAAGAAAAGAGTGTCCTCTTTCTCTGCCGTTACCCCTAACACGCCTCGCCTCAGTGGAAGTAAAGTGCGCCTGGCAATCATAAAAATTTTATCAAGATTTTCCATCGCTCAAAATAATTGTAGGTACGATCACTACTATTTCAAAGCAAATAGTTTCGCCTGAAAATGTTACGCTATACATTTTAACAATGAATTATTATTTGCAAAGATGCTTTCCTTTGTGATTATTGGTTGGTTTTTCCCGTAAAGTTTGTTCTTTAATTGCATCTGACATAAAATTAACATAATTTTACAACTAAATATTAATTAAACTCAATGGACAGCATCTTTGCGAATAAAATTATATGCCTAGAAGGTTATACTTGACCTTCCCTTGTCACCAAAAAATGTTTGAACATCAAGCGACTTGTATTAACAAGTGTAAAGCTCATTTTCAGTATCACCCAGCGGGAAAATAGGAGGATTTATATTAATTTATTTCGACAGACACACATCTTTTGATAAATTGATATTCTGTAGGGGCATATTCGAGCCTTTTTGCTGTCTAATAATGGATGAGCACCGAGCCCGAGTGCAGCTTAACTTGTGACAGGGAAAATCAGAGGATGTGGTTTTGAATGATTAATTATTAAAAACTGCGAATAAATAAATTTTAATTGCCTTATTTATTCTTTTCTGTCTCAAAATTACAGTTTTTCGTAGCGTGGAGAGATTGTCGATCGGGCAGCGTGTGCACAGTGGGCGAGACTGCGAAGGGGAAGCGGCGAGAGGGGTGAAACAATGTACCCCTCTCCTGCGCTTCCCCTTTGCCGTCACGCCCACTGTGCACACACTGCCCGATTGATAATCTCTCCACCCGCTCTCAATTGATCGAGTGCATGCGGGAGATTCAAAATTTGCCTTGCATTCGGTGTCATATTATTTCATTTTCAGAGGGTTTGAAAGTTTTAGGTAGGCTTGTATTTGGTGTCAGATTACAATTATATGTGGTATGTTAAGATAATATATTCTTTATTTAAACAAGTTGAGGCGAAATCTTATTTAATGTATTATTTACGGTAATAATAATACAGTAACACTTTTTTTTTTAAATCCCATTTTTATTGTGTTTATTAGATAAACTTTAATTACAGATAATGTACAACTCTCATTTTAATCAAAGTAAAGCATAATAAGGTCAGAAATTGTAATTTATTGATGTACATGTCAGAACCCTCATCTACTGAAATCCTGCGTGTAAGTTTTTAGACAGTCNCAGAAATTGTAATTTATTGATGTACATGTCAGAACCCTCATCTACTGAAATCCTGCGTGTAAGTTTTTAGACAGTCCCCTGAAAAACGGTAGATAGGTAGTCGACTCTATTTGGATTTTAATTATCATAGTTAAAATAAATACAATGAACTCTCCTTTCTAAGACCTTGGGAATAGTGACCTTGAAATAACATTTTTCACAGAGCCATGGAAAAAACCAATTAAAAATGTTTTCCAATAAAGACACCTTTGAAATAACAACCCTTTTCCTGGGAACCATAAGAGGTCAAATAATTCAGAGTCGATTGTACTAATAATTATGTGCTCAGGTACTTCCTGCAGCATATCCCTGAGGAAAAAAAAAATTCATAACACTTCAGTGAATTACTGTCACTCTGTTTCAAATCATGTTTTTAAAACCCTTTTCCTGGGAACCATAAGAGGTCAAATAATTCAGAGTCGATTGTACTAATAATTATGTGCTCAGGTACTTCCTGCAGCATATCCCTGAGGAAAAAAAAAATTCATAACACTTCAGTGAATTACTGTCACTCTGTTTCAAATCATGTTTTTAAAACCCTTTTCCTGGGAACCATAAGAGGTCAAATAATTCAGAGTCGATTGTACTAATAATTATGTGCTCAGGTACTTCCTGCAGCATATCCCTGAGGAAAAAAAAAATTCATAACACTTCAGTGAATTACTGTCACTCTGTTTCAAATCATGTTTTTACGTTGATGGACATGCCATCTAACCTAGAACCATAATCGCCTGGACCCCTTCCACCTCAGATAGACGTGAAATGACTTGAATAGGGGAAGTAGATGCCCTTAAGCGGAAGTATATTCCACACGCACAANATATTCCACACGAACAACCACCAGTTACCATTTCGCAACCTGGCCTAGCTTGGTCGACACCCAATACAACCCCCTCTCGTGAGTAGTCAGCTTGCGCAGCTGCCATGGAGTNCAGAAATTGTAATTTATTGATGTACATGTCAGAACCCTCATCTACTGAAATCCTGCGTGTAAGTTTTTAGACAGTCACCTGAAAAACGGTAGATAGGTAGTTGACTCTATTTGGATTTTAATTATCATAGTTAAAATAAATACAATGAACTCTCCTTTCTAAGACCTTGGGAATAGTGACCTTCTTGAAATAACATTTTTCACAGAGCCATGGAAAAAACCAATTAAAAATGTTTTCCAATAAAGACACCTTTGAAATAACAACCCTTTTCCTGGGAACCATAAGAGGTCAAAGAATTCAGAGTCGATTGTACTAATAATTATGTGCTCAGGTACTTCCTGCAGCATATCCCTGAGGAAAAAAAAAATTCATAACACTTCAGTGAATTACTGTCACTCTGTTTCAAATCATGTTTTTAAAACCCTTTTCCTGGGAACCATAAGAGGTCAAATAATTCAGAGTCGATTGTACTAATAATTATGTGCTCAGGTACTTCCTGCAGCATATCCCTGAGGAAAAAAAAAATTCATAACACTTCAGTGAATTACTGTCACTCTGTTTCAAATCATGTTTTTACGTTGATGGACATGCCATCTAACCTAGAACCATAATCGCCTGGACCCCTTCCACCTCAGATAGACGTGAAATGACTTGAATAGGGGAAGTAGATGCCCTTAAGCGGAAGTAGATTCCACACGCACAACCACCAGTTACCATTTCGTAACCTGGCCTAGCTTGGTCGACACCCAATACAACCCCCTCTCGTGAGTAGTCAGCTTGCGCAGCTGCCATGGAGTGGGGGTAAAAAGAAGCAGTGTATCACCCCAGCTCACCCCTGACCATCACCTTAAAGGTGTTTGGAGGCAGTGATCAATATGCTGTCTGCCTCATTGCGATTAGATATGTGACTTCGACTCGATCTATGACTTCAACTCGCACACCTAAATTTATTAAACAACTAGAGCAGAGTAGGCCTCAACGGGGGGTATTCCTGTCGTAACTTGATGCCCGGTGCTGTGACTGTTCTGTTTGTCTTGGTTGGACTCGAGTCCTTTGAAAGACCTGAGATCAGAAGCTCGCACTAGGTCATACACAGGTGAATTCCAAGCTACTGTCATCTCCCCACAACAATCCAGCATGCCACCATGATTCACCACCAGGTGTTGGAATTAGAAGGATCTGTGTGAGTAGAGTAACTGAGATCCTGGCACCGACAGGCAAAGAACAGACACTGAGCTCACCCATCCACTTCTGTACATTCCATTGCAATTCCCCACTGGGTGCAGATGTCTGGGGACAGCAAGAACCCTAACTGATTCTGATCCTGATCTACGACAGGAGGAGAACACTAGTACACGCCGCAGAGAGATCCCTGTACAACTTCCAGACCCCCCTCTCCCCTTTTCGGATGGCTTTCTCCAAACGAGGGAAAAAAAAAAANAAAAAAAAAAAAAAAAAAAAAAGATAAAGTCATTCCAACTCAAATGGTGTATACAAAGCAGAGGGAGTTCGCCCAGCTCACGCGTCAGTAGCAAGATAATGAACACCCTCAATACCAACCCGGGATCTTCAAGCAACCCATCAAGATCCTGGGTGCCCGCAGCCTGATGGCAGCACATGAACAAACGTAACACAGCTGAATGAGACCAAGCCCAATAGGAACGCAGGTACATGTACACTTAGAGCCAGCAATCCCCCAGAGACAGTTCTCCCCACCTACCAAGATACCTGGATCTCTCAATCCCTGGACAGGGCTAGAGGTACNGCAATCCCCCAGAGACAGTTCTCCCCACCTACCAAGATACCTGGATCTCTCAATCCCTGGACAGGGCTAGAGGTACCTAGCATTCAGTGACCCTAGTACGTAATTGTTGACTCTTAAGCTTGAGATCCAGAATGGCCACAAACTTGAGTGAGTGCACGGTGTTCATAGTCAGCACCAAAAGAGAAAATGTATGATGTGTCCATAAGCCATACCTACAGACCCAAGAAATTCANCGGTGTTCATAGTCAGCACCAAAAGAGAAAATGTATGATGTGTCCATAAGCCATACCTACAGACCCAAGAAATTCACAACTCACGAATTCACTAAAAATCTTAAAACTGTTTTAAATAGTGGGGAACGACTTACAATGCATTTTAGAGTTGTTATTAGGTGTTTTCGATTCGTGAATTACTTGAAAATTCCTTAAAATTATCTTGTATCCACGAATTTTGACATGCATTTGAGAATTTCAATGAATTTACAGATATCAACAAATCATTAAATGTGCGTGGCAACGTGCGGTGGTATCGCACTTGGCTACAGAGAGAGCGAAAGATGTACGAGTGTGTCGGAACTCGTGGGTGACTTAGTCGAATTTGGACAGTTTCGGGTTGCAGAATTTTATCTGATCTGTTTAATTCTACCAAAAATAAATATTGACGAAAGAGTAAAGCAGTTTTCTCAAGAAGGCATGGTTAATTCGGGAGACGTCATGATATGCCGTTTTTGCAATAAAACTGTAACGTGGGAAACCTCCGACAGCGTCAAGAAACACGCGCGAGGTTACGATCACGTTGAAATTTTGTCGTCCGTAATTTCCTTTGTTCAGTGTGACCATGTAGTCACACTTCCCTTCCCCTCGACCTGCGGAAGGCAAGGCCATCCCTCCCTCACTCTTCTTTGTTAAATGGTTCTTCACCCCTTCGTCATTTTCATCTTGTCACCTCTCCTGCTTNTCCCTCACTCTTCTTTGTTAAATGGTTCTTCACCCCTTCGTCATTTTCATCTTGTCACCTCTCCTGCTTTTTTTTTTTGTTCAGGGTACCCCTCCTCTCATCAATTTTCATTTTCTTTCACACCATTTGCAGAACTTATCCTGCCACATTCACGTTAGTAACGTCACATTGTTCCATTCTCCTTTGTGGTCTAACACAAGTTTTCGCCGCTATAATAGATTATTTTATGCTTTATCCTTGTAATACATCCGCCGTCTTTGCCTAGTCCATCTCAAATATCACATCCTATTCCAGGATGTGTAAACAACTTGTTTGTCAAAAGGGTGGTTTTAAATTCTGTTTTCACCCATTTTAGGCATACCCCCCTCCCCTGGCACCCACCCACCATAATCTGCAGCAGAAAAATTAACGCTTTGGCTTTTTTAATTCAGAAAGCTGCTGCTTCCAAAGTAGTATGAAATCAATTTTATAATGGCACTCACAGTGGAATCAGTTTACAAATGATTCATTCTGACCCAAACTCGCACAAAATTTTGTTAACAAACAGCAATAAATACAGTTGTACCGAAAATGCATCTACCGATAAACCGTATCCACAGTTAATTTTGAGTTATCCTGGCAAAACTCCTATATAAATAATGATTAAGCTACCTGCTTGTATCATTTATCGGATGTTGCATCGATCAAAAGTATATTTTGGCCCAGTCACCTTAGATTTCCCACAAGGATCGTTTTTAAGCTGGTTGTTTATGCAAACGTCTAGTAACTGCTCAGTGATGCGTTGCCTGTCTTCCCAACATGTCTGCCTCTGCGGCGTGGTGCGATGTGCGAGTCTGGCTTGCTACCTCCCTTTACATGCTTCACGAGAGGGGAAGTGGTTACCTAGCAACCGGCGTGGTGATCTAGCATCCTCTCTCTGTTTCTATCAACCTCGCTCCTTCCTTCCTCCCCTTATACGCATTAGAGGGGAAGTTGTTGCCTAGTAAAAGAAAAAGTACGCTCTCTCTCTCTCTCTCTCTCAGCCATACATGTTTGCCTTCACACACTGGCTGCAGAGCAAATAAACTAAGTGCTACTGACAAACGTAAAAATTTTATCAAGATTATCCGCTACCCAAAATAGTTGCACCTATCATCACTTGTATTTCAAAAGTAATGGTTTCCCCTGAAAATGTTACACAAGACATTTAAACATGCAAAAAATTCTGACCCAGGAAGTTACCAGCGCCAGACTTCAAATTCTATTGTCAAGAATTCAATCTCTGCGAGACTTATTACTTGATGAGGGTGTACATGTGTACGTAGAGCTCGTAGAGAAATTGAAGACACACACTAATATAAATGTCTTGGAAGCACTCAAATCCATGGAAGATGACCAGAAGGCCTTTGTGGTGGGAGCCTTAACAGATTTTTGAATGTGAATGTAAAATGTGGACTGTGAGCTATTCTTCTCAAAATTTTCTTGTGTTCATACAAACAGGAGGACAAATCTGAGTGACGAATCTTGAACTTGAACTTCTCTTTTCCTATGCATATGAAGGAAAATTACATTTTTTGAAATCATAATTTTCTTGTTAGAAACTTATTTCAAAAGATCTCTAGGAACACTTTTACTTTTTAAATATAATTTTTTTGTTAGACCTGCAAGTAAGATGCGTACACATCAGCATGCTGAGCATTATATTTGAAACTACTTATTGCAGGGTTTTACTGCAAAACAATTATAACATCTAAAATCTGTACAAATGTCTAGTGAGTTTCTTAAGTTAGCTTTTTATGAGATTTTTGAAAGTATAAAATATGTTTGTGTACTTAGTTTTGTTGTAATTAGGGATGGGTCAGTTTGGTTCTTCGGTTCCAATTTATACCGGTTCTTGAGGTTTGACTCAGAACCGGTTTTACGTTAACAACAATTACTCGGTTCTTGGTTCTACACAGCAACGGCAAAACTCTGTTGTTACAAAAATAGCTATGGTATTTACTTATGTATAGCGCGCCCTTTTTCCCCAACATACGGAAAACAATTAAGGAGTGGTAGTCGTAAACTGTTCAGTGATTTTTGGAGGGAAATGTAAGGGATGTCTGTTATCTCATCTCTCGCTCTTACATCAACACTCCTCTCCCTTCTCTCTCTCTCTTAACTCTCAGCCCTCTGCCATAAACAACACTGCTAGCCGATCGATACATTCCTCCGAGCCTTCTTTGTTTGGTAGGATGGCGGCGGGCCCTGAGTAAAATAAGAGAGGAAGAAGAGACTTTTTTTTTCGGGCCGCCCACCACAGCTGTTGACCTTCTTTTAACAAACCTTTGTAGGTTACCTGTATCTTACAGCACGCCACAATGTTTTGGTTTGAGGGCCATGAGTTATTTAATTAAAGTATTTCCCAAACATATCACAATCACCACATATTAATGTAAAAAAAAGAGTAATTTTTTACATATTTACTAATCTTAAATAAATTTAATACAACAAGTTTATCTGTATACATTAAAACTTATTTTCACACTTTGTTATTGTTTAATTCTTCCATATAACGGTTAAATAAAACATTTAATGAATTTTACCTGCATTGGTTTAATCAAGTTGCAAGCAAAAGGCAAATATTCAAAATACATAGAACCGAATACTGGAACCGATATTTAAATTGTAGAATCGGCACCAGAACCGGAATCGACATTTTTGGTTATTCGACCCATCCCTAGTTGTAATTTTTTGAATTTCAATGCCCCATTTTTATGTTTAAAATATGTATTATTGGCACAAAACGAATCCATTTTACTCAAAAATTTTGGCGTTTTCACTCAAGAATTTTTACCTCTCTTACTCAAGAATTTAAGGACATGTTACTCAAAAAATTCTCGGGTCTCTAGCCATATCTGGGCAGTTGCGAATGTATTGGAAAAACTCAAGAAATACTTTTTTTATCTATTGGCATACAATAATATACAGCTATTACATCACGGTGACCAAAATACATTTTCATTTTTTGTTTGCGACTAGCTGCCAAGTTTTAATTAAATTCAAAACTGTGTACCACACCCTAGGCTTGTGCTTGGCCAAGCCGGAAGCAGTAAACATTAATCTCTTGAGCCTGCCTTCTTCACAAAGATTGTGTTATTTGATGACTATGAAATGGGAGTGAAAATAACACTGTCTTCAGAAATAAGATCACATTTACCACGACTGTTTTACGCTCTGCCTTGAGACTTTNAAGTTTTAATTAAATTCAAAACTGTGTACCACACCCTAGGCTTGTGCTTGGCCAAGCCGGAAGCAGTAAACATTAAGCTCTTGAGCCTGCCTTCTTCACAAAGATTGTAATAGGAGTGAAAATAACACTGTCTTCAGAAATAAGATCACATTTACCAAGACTGTTTTACGCTCTGCCTTGAGACTTTANGGAGTGAAAATAACACTGTCTTCAGAAATAAGATCACATTTACCACGACTGTTTTACGCTCTGCCTTGAGACTTTATCAGATTACCACCATAGAAGTCATTAGTCACAGGTCCACAAAATATGTATATATATTGAAACCACATCACATGCTAACAAAAAAAATGTGATACCTAGATTTGTGTAATCAATAATAAACTTTACTGATTAAGTTGTATTTTACAACACCAGTGACTTTGACTTGCTTTACTGGAACCTTATTTCTTTTCCACACAAAGTACCTTCATAGCTAATGCTATTTTTAAAAAAATGTTACATGTATTTTTGGGTGTGTCAAAATGACGTTAATTATCAACTAAGGTGATGTACCAATACCCACACTGAACAAAAGCTAGTCACCTCTCATAACGTAGACAAGTAAGGTAGCCATTACGCTACTGGGTCTAATGGTTTAGAAGGTGCAGATGGTACACAAGAAAGTACCTACCAAAACACAGCTTAGTGGTAAGAGAGAGAGGAAGGCGATGGCTACAGACCCGGTGTCGAGGCGGGAGCGGTCGACACACAGCGGGCCCAGCTGCTGCACCAACTGAGGAAGAACCTGCATCTGCAGCTTGCCGTCCTCTATTTGCTGCCTGAGCATGGTCTGGTATGCCTTCTGCGTGTCCACCAGCTCCTGCAGCAGCCTGCCAACAAGTACAGTGCAAACACTAACAAAAACCACCTTAATACAAAATTCCCATTAATACACGGTTGTCTTCCTTCTGCTTAGAGCAAGATAAGAATGTTAAGTTAAGTTTTATGGTTAATAAAAAATTTCGTCAATTTGTTTTAGAACGTACTGTCTAGTCCACTGGAAAAAAGAAGTCACACTGGTGATAAGAATTTCTTATATTTTAGCATGCTATCTCACATAGTTGAAAATTTTAATTTTTTTGAACGNGTCACACTGGTGATAAGAATTTCTTATATTTTAGCATGCTATCTCACATAGTTGAAAATTTTAATTTTTTTGAACGTTAATATAATTATTGCAACACCTCTTAAGTTAACACAGACCTCATTATTACAAACTGCAGAAACTTCAGGTCCCATGAGGTTTGTATTAAAGAGGTTTCACTGTAGTAGCAAGGCCTGCCCTTACACACTCCACACACCATCAGTCATGCGCCACACTTCCCTGGAATTTGTGACAGTAGTGATTTTACAACTACATTCACAGGAATCGTTAAGAAATATAACAACATTTTAAGAAAAACTAAAAAATTGTACGCAAAAATACGAGAAATCTTTATCAACATTAAAAACAAGTACATTTCTCACCATGCAACGGTAAAACATTAAGGGCTGTGTAGCTACATAATTGGTAGGCCACAACCTGTAAAACAAATAGTTCTGCAAAATTTTAACAAACAGTTTGTCTCAACCAAGGACCCCCCACCCCCACTAAAAGGATAATTTTCTTGAATGTCTCCTATATTTTTTACAACATGCTGTGTCCATATGGACACACTAGGCACATTTGTGATAATTTTTTACCCACATAAGTCAGTGACATACCTTTTTTGTTTTATGTTGTTTACATTCTGTTTACCATATGGATCAACAATTCACATCTTATAGATACCCTAGTAAAATTTAATGTTAACGAGTCACGTTACAACAAATTTTGTACACANTCAACAATTCACATCTTATAGATACCCTAGTAAAATTTAATGTTAACGAGTCACGTTACAACAAATTTTGTACACATGTTTCATGTAAGAACACTACCTTATATTATTCACCTAAAGATTCATTTAGGCACTGTATGATAAGATTCGAAGCAGTCCAAACACGAGCCGATATCACATTTACTGCACTGGGTATGCACAGCAAAAAAATTTTTTGCAGCAACCTTCACCAGACATTATCTTTTCTTCAGAATCTTTTTCACCAGTAAATCCAGTATAATCCCAGAAAGTACATAATACCACGGCTTTATATTTTGCACTCGCACATGCACGCACACACTCAGGCACAGATGCACACGCACACACACACACATGCATGCATATACACAGGGAGCTGAACTCTGGCTGACCTGACATTCTCCTGCTTTATGGCAACCAGCTGCTCCTGGTACTCCAGCCGGAACTTCGAGTCTGAGAAGCTGTCCACCGTTTTCTGCGACTTGACCGAGTTGACCGTCGACATGGACGTAGAGCCCTCCCCAGTCGCATCTGTTTCTGCCCCGCGCAGTCGGTGCGTTTCATGTCCCGCCAAATTTGCACCAAGTTCTGAAACAGCCAAGCCATACGGAAATGTAAAAAAATCTTACTCCATCACTACTGATAGATAATGAATGGATATTATAAAGTTGAAGAACACAAACCCTTTATCCAACTGACTCTGATAAAACACACTGATTTAATAAGCACAGTTAGGTACTTTTACCATAATGGAGAAACAATTGCAGAACAAGAGTTTAAATTCTCTATGTTTCAATTACTGTTAAACAAAATCTCATTCCCACTTATCAGTGACCAAAGTACCCACTTTACAGTTTAAATGCAACACATGTTGAAAAAAAAAAATTTGCGGTAAAGTTAATTTACCAAAGTGCACATGTTGGTGAGTGTAATATAAAACTACACTTAGGGAAGAGTTATCTTGATACACAAAACTGTATTTTTGTTTATTGTAACACATTTACAAAATATGATATACAGTATTCCAAGTGGGCTCATCTCCAAAGTTGCCAGCTGGTTGTCACACAATTAGAACCAACATTGCAGCACAGCAGACTGCTAATGTTACAACCCATTACTGGATGATCAATTAATTTTTTATTGATAAGTTGCTTACAGTTCTATGTACATTTGTGTCATTAATGAGCAATTAATTTAAACTGAAACTACACAAATCAAATTCCTTCTAGTGAACGTTGCTTGAATAAACAAATGCACTTGACATTACGGAGAAACAAACCCTAACATGTTGAATTCACTTGTTTTTCCACTAAAAGTACTATACATCACAATTTTTGAAATAACAACACACATAAATTACTCCCCATTTTTTGTTCAATTGTTTGGCTTGGTTCATGATGAAAAAGAGTACTTAAATCAATGTTTATATATAGGGACACTTGTTCTTTGCAAGGTGCAAAATCACAAACATTTCGCAAAATTGGCTAAGTTATTTGAAACCATATAAAAAGCAAACACTTTCTGAAAATACAAAATAATTGTGTAAAATTGGAATGTGAAGCAGCAAAAACAAGTTGGTTTGAGTGAACGATTCTGATAGATTGTGCTGAATTGATTCTTATAATATATGCATAATTGATTGCTTGTTGGAATAACATTCTATAGTATTGAATGAGATGTAAAATAGCTTAAAACGGCATTTGTTTAGATTAATGGAAAGAGTGTTGATTCATGAAACTGGATTAAGTTTTTGATAAGCAGTTAAATTCATTGGTAGAATTTTACATTTTTCATAATATAAATGTTGCAGTGTACCAGGATTACAATAAACACCAAGTATTACATACTTACAGCAACAGCACCGCACATAAGCAACAACAGTATTGGTCTGGCACAACTAAATGCTTCACTAACGTACACAGCAGNTATAAATGTTGCAGTGTACCAGGATTACAATAAACACCAAGTATTACATACTTACACCAACAGCAACAGCACCGCACATAAGCAACAACAGTATTGGTCTGGCACAACTAAATGCTTCACTAACGTACACAGCAGCGTAGAATACCAAAATCAAAATAGATAAATGTGTTATTACAACCAAACTGACTTTTATAGTCAGAAACATGAATGATTACTATAAATTTTTTAGTACACTTTTCCTTTATGATTTCATACCCTAAAAATTATGTAAACAATGGTACATAAATAAATTTAACCAGTTTTTATAAGTTACAGGGATTATGTTATTGGAGTCAAATTGTTAGGCTTATGCCAAATGTGGTATTCTGATGGGCGAGATGAGCTAAGGCAGCTGCCATTCGTAGTACCTCCTAATCTTCCCTAGCTTGATGTCATGCTCGAGCCTCGTGGGAGCGGGAGGAGGGCTGGCTTCCTTACTGGTTTCAGTCTTGGCGAACTCCTCTAGCATGGTGGAACGTGCGGGACATGGTCCGTGATAATTAAATTAATTAGGTGGAGGATTACTTGCAGGCCGTCAAGCGGCATGTCTCTCTGCACTAACTTTCTCCTTTAAATGTTTTATTAGAGCAAGAACATAGGTGGGTGGAGAAGCTGACAGGAGGAAAACACACTTGTTAGTAGGTAGTTTCACTGGGTTTTATTGACCGCACTGAAAACGAGTACAGTTTACACAAATATTACACTGGCTTAGCAACACTTGTTTAGCAACACTTGCTTACAAATACACTGTAAAGCACTGAAAGCATCCTATCTACTCTAATACCGCGACCGCGTGACACTGAACGGGGTTTATACGACCGGAAATAGGCGGTGGCGCACGCGACAATGAGCACTTGTTCCGGCGAGGCATGGTGTGCCTTCCCAACATCCATGTAGGCCTGCACCCTGGTTGTTGGAGTAGGAGGTGAAAGGATGGCCGCTGAGCGTGATTCGGCCCCTGTGTCAAGGTATAGGTTGATAGTTGAGCGTATTTCGGCTCCGGCCCCACTGACAGGAGGTTTTGAGGTGCATCCTGCTACCACTGAGCATGTTTCAACGCCTGGATAGCAAAACAAGGTGTAAGGGAAGGTAGAAATACTCCATTGCCACCGAGCGTATTTTGGCCCCAGGCAAGGAATATGGGTTAGCGGTACCGACACTGATCGTATTTCGGCCACTGGTCGTTGGGAGGGTGAGTGGATGCGGAGAGCTTGTGGACGTTGGAATTTCCACTTCGGAAAATGCTCCCCAACGCACTCTCTGCTCTGCCCTGCCTGCGAACTGCTTATATACCCACCCAGCAGGGAGAGGGGCTGANATGCTCCCCAACGCACTCTCTGCTCTGCCCTGCCTGCGAACTGCTTATATACCCACCCAGCAGGGAGAGGGGCTGATGTCACAAAATGGTGGCTGCCTAAGTGGAGGGGTGGCACGTGAACCCTCTTACGGCCAAGGTAACAAAACAAAATGCCAATGGACACTGCTCCCAATATAACAAATAAAATTTCAGTACACAAAAATATTTCACGTTAAAAGAGTAACAAATAAGTTAAAGAATTAATNTCAATATAACAAATAAAATTTCAGTACACAAAAATATTTCACGTTAAAAGAGTAACAAATAAGTTAAAGAATTAATTAATTACAAATTTCAACATGGTTATAATAATTTAATATTATTATTTATACACTATTTTATCACGGGGAATGATCTCTTCAATACAGGTAGCAACTAATTTTTCTCACTGGAAGTTTTATCTCTTGAAATTACAA
This sequence comes from Clitarchus hookeri, assembly GCA_002778355.1. NCBI lineage: Eukaryota > Metazoa > Arthropoda > Insecta > Phasmatodea > Phasmatidae > Clitarchus > Clitarchus hookeri. Next base: position 539,925 of record NQII01000205.1, on the reverse strand, counting down.
TTACATAATATTTCTTATAGGCATAATTATGGAAGCCATACAGACATAGTAACTTCCTCAATTATGATAAGATTAAATATTATTATTGCGGCTTAAAGTTCATAGCTTCATTTTAACCAAGACATTAACATAAATAAATGCTGCTTGTCTGCTTCACAAGATGTAAATACAAACTCCGCTTGTCGGCTTTACACACAAAACAACCTATGGTAGAACGTGATATTTTTTGATAGGTCTAAAGCTAAAACATAGGCATGCGTCACTACCCATTTGATGATGAACATTTTAACTTTTATTCCATAGTTATTAGAGCTGGACAATTACTGATGATGATAAGTTGACAAGCATTTATTTTGGGTCGCGCTAAAAGAGGGTGGCACCAAGGCTCTTTCTTCCCAGGAGACGGTGAAGCAGTGTTCGCCACTCATACAGGGTTTGGCCACTTCTATTATAGAGCGTTGTGCCTTAGGAGGGTGCGCTTGCGAGCGATGGGCGAGTGGGTACCCTGGTAGGGGTATAGGTAGGTGTGACAAGTGGCCTGACCATCCTAGTGACGTTAATGGGCCGAGTGAAGGTAGGCGGCTTCTTCGGAAGTGTCTGAGGAAGCTGAGAAACTGCACATGGCATGGGCCAGATGAGGTTCAAGGTTGAGCTAGACATGCTGGATGTGGACCCTCTCTGGCGAGCAGTATCCTCCTCCTTCCAAGTGTATACCTGACCGACACCTGAATCTCTACTCTCCAGGATTACAGCCAAAACCAGCCCCTGCTTGGCTGCTTTATGCAACCCAGCCCTATGATGAGGCATAAGGGGGTGACAGATCACATAGGCAGAAAGTGGGGGACAAAAAAGAGGTAGGCCTGGTCTAATGAAGAGTACGGCGCTGGCTGTTGGTAGGGTAGGTAGACTGGACTACTGGCCTTCAGTCTAGTGGCTTGGCGAGCAGGACATTGCTGGCAGAGCAAAGTACCAAACTGAGGATTACAGTATCATGGCTACTTGGCGAGCAGAACGTCGCTGGCGGACTCAAGCATCACGCAGAAACGGGGCTCCTTGTCAGGGGTTGGCCTGTCTTTCTCCAGCAAGTAACCTGGCAAGCGAGACATCGCTGGCGGAACCAGGCACGTACTGGAGGGGCAATAGTCCAAAGTGACAACTGCTTTGGTGTTGCCTAGGAAGACGAACTTCCCAAGCTCCACTTCGAGACAGTTCCCAAAGGGTGAGGTAGGGAACGAGGTTCCGGCTTGCGACTATCCCCGCAAGAGTGTTACTAGGATCGGTGACAAAACAGAAGGTAGCAGGAGCAAGGTGAAGAAGAATAGAGTGCTCAAAAATACAACTCAACCGAGGCAGATTCATGTCTGTTTATTGGAGTTCAGTAAACACACATAAACCAGCCTGTACCCTGACTAGGGCCTGATGGGCCGATCCTAGATTGCCAACAAGTAAGTGACCTAGTTTCGGAAGACACAGCTAAGCAGAGGGTGAGGGTGACCTCAAGTCAGCGGTACTTTAACTCCAGTCAACTTCCAGCTACGAGGTAGCCGGAAGCGTAACAAGCTTCGGCGCGCTGGCGGGCAGCAAGGCGATGTCATGCAGAGTAAGACTCTCAGTGTTGCGAATGGCAGTGACGACTTGAAGTATTCGGTTGACTCTCGAGCAGAGTGACGTTCTGCGAAGATAGATGCAGTGTCAGATGGCTCTCAAGCAGTGTGACGTTATGCAACTAGACTGGTGCGAGACAGCCTCTCGGTGTGCGCTTGGGCNTGTCAGATGGCTCTCAAGCAGTGTGACGTTATGCAACTAGACTGGTGCGAGACAGCCTCTCGGTGTGCGCTTGGGCTTGCAGTCGCTGCAATGAATGCAATTTTAATAAATAAAAAACTAATTTTGATGATAAAATTATAAAAAAAGAACTAACTTCAATTACATTTTTCCCCATTCATCCTTTACCGAGCATATCAAAAGAGTGTGAATAATCTCACCACCTAGAAACTGTTGTAAACGATTCCCATAAAGTCTCATAAAAAAAACACTGCGGCACCTGTTAAGTTGGTGTCATGTAAATCTTGAAAACATAGAAAATATGGTGACTTGTTTTGGTTACTGCCGTTTCAAATGTTCGTACGTGCGTATTTTAGCACTGCCTAAATTCAGTTGAGAATTGTTGTGGCATTTAATTATATTTGTATATTTGTAGTTCAAGTTTTATGGAATTTCAATTTGAGTTCCGTCCGGTAGAGTTAAATAAACTAGGATACGAGTTGAGCAGAGTTAAAGCTACTTGCTCAACTCTGCTAGAAATTTAGAATCACGGTCCGTCTCTACTTAAAATAAATATTGTTAATTTATTTTACAATGTAATGTTAAGTGTATTGGTAAAAACAAGTGGTGCTGGTGATAAAATTATATTTATGAATATGCTGGATCACAAAGTTAACATTATATCATGTTTGAAAGTTTTTACGATTATTGGAAACGCGTTTTAACACAAACATTATTACCAACTTCAAACATTTATGAGCCTCGAGATTGGTATTAAAGAGGTTCCACTGTATCCAAGCTTCCGGACAGAAGACCCAGTTACAGTGAAGGTGAATCAGATGCATGCCAGTGAAGGAGTCAAGGTATGAAAGGGGAGNACCGGACAGAAGACCCAGTTACAGTGAAGGTGAATCAGATGCATGCCAGTGAAGGAGTCAAGGTATGAAAGGGGAGACAGTGGACAACATGTGGTCTTCTACTCACCTGGAGATAGCACTGTGATAGCTGCCTGGACGGCATTCCGCACAAGATTGTCCAGCGCAAACATCCAGTGGGGCTTGATGCTGTGCAGTCGCAACACTACATTCACCTGCACACACAACATACTAGGGAATTACTCTAGTTAACATTATTGCTTTTTGTTGGTTTTTCCTGCATGTAGACATTGTATAAAACTTATTATACAGTCAATATTTGCGCACTCCTTCCAGCATANTTGTTGGTTTTTCCTGCATGTAGACATTGTATGAAACTTATTATACAGTCAATATTTGCGCACTCCTTCCAGCATACGTTTGGGAAGAAAACTAATAAAACCTGGTACTTCCAAAGAAGAGGACAGCCTCATAACTTATCTCGTACTCTCCCNCGTTTGGGAAGAAAACTAATAAAACCTGGTACTTCCAAAGAAGAGGACAGCCTCATAACTTATCTCGTACTCTCCCTCATCTCTTCCCCCCTCCACTTCCACCTTGCTGGACTTCACATCATCAGCAAATTTCATTCATGGAGATAGACTAATCATGAAAGAGAAGGCTGCCAGGTTAGAACAAAAACAAAGGAAGTGCCGATTTCTAGCCCCATGTTCCTACCCAAGTTTAAGGGGGAAAGTTATCCTGCCAGTGTCCGAAGGTAACAGCATACAAGATGACTTGGAATTTTTGATCATGGCTGAACTTTAAGAGAAAGCCATTATCGGGATCCCCTGGTTGCAGGAACAGGATGGGGTACTACATTTCCAGACTCGGAAGAGCTGTTTGGGAACCCAGCAAGATATCACTAAACTATGGCCTCGCAATCAAACTGACTCTTCCCACAGAGAAAGTGCAACACAAGTCAGGGACTGAACACATTATATCCTCNATGGCCTCGCAATCAAACTGACTCTTCCCACAGAGAAAGTGCAACACAAGTCAGGGACTGAACACATTATATCCTCACATGCCATACTGGTGTATTTTCACCCTGGAAGCAACTATAACAAACCAGTGCTATTAAAAATGAAATTCTGCTTAAGGCTATTCAACCTGTCTGGTCAAAACAGGATCACCCTACACCTAAAAAGTAANTATTAAAAATGAAATTCTGCTTAAGGCTATTCAACCTGTCTGGTCAAAACAGGATCACCCTACACCTAAAAAGTAATGAATAAATAGCATGTGGACTCTGCGAAATGGTAGTGCCTGATAGAGGCAGCCATTTCACTATATAATACCCAAGTGGTGTCAGTTTCCAAGAAAGCAGGAAACCTGGGATTCTGTGTGGACCATCATTCTTTCAACAACATTACATACAACACAGTGCTGAGCTCAGTAAATATAGCCTACACACCTGAGGACTGCGGTCAGACAAGTGAAACATCTTTGATACAAACCTCATGGAACATGAATTTTTGTTCTGTTTGTAATAATGAGATTTGCATTAAGAGGTGTTTACAATAATTGTAATATTTTTTAATTTGAATTATGAGGAACAGAATATTGGAAAATAAGATTTTCTTGTCACAAGCGTGAGTGACTTCTTTTTACCAGGACTTGATATTATGTAATAAATATTAACCAGTACTTTTCACTTAACAAACAAAGTAACTGTTTCTAATATGGACTGTACAGGATGAATTGTGCACTTTAAATGAACTATGCGGCCAAACTGCTGTAACAAGTCCGAAACAAAGCGAGTCCTTTCCCAGCAGCACAGTAAAACAGGCTACAGGCTGTTCACTGTAAAGTGAGAACTTTTGAAAGCCCTCTCATTTAGAATAACAGTCGATAAATATTTTTTATTTTAGCCTTAGATATAATTTTTGAGTGCGGTGGAATATACACACTGTGTTTATTACTTACATGGCAATATTTATTCAAAAAGGTAGTTAAATGATACAAAATGCTAGAAAGGAAAAAGTAACTTAGGGCCTCAAAAGTCTTCACTTTAACATGAACAGCCTATACCATAGCCGCCAATGCTAGCAGCCACAAGTGGCGTAGACCACAAGTGGCGTATTCCACTGTGCCAACATGTGAAATTAAAAAGAGACAACAATTTGGTAAAACATGAACCACTACACTTCTGTATTTGCAACTGTTCACAAATTCGAAAAATTAATATCAAATTCCCCTATTTCACTCTTAGTGGGAAGAGACGACTTTCTTCACAATGAGATATTTGTATTAAAGAGACTTTTATGAACAAGGTTTCACTGTAAGTAACTAGATATGCATAGTGGGTATTGGCAAATCTCAATGCATCTTTTGTCATATCACTGCACAGTATTCCTCAAACACAATGAGAAGACCCTCCCACTCAGCATGATGCCCTTATGACCAAAAAATGCCTCAAGCACTTTCCAGCTGTTAATGTGCACCAAGATACTCTCAGGGTACACAGGAAACTCTTGTTGTGCAAGTCTGGTTTTAGAGTATCTCCAGCATCACAAAATTACATCCAGCCTCCGTAGGTGCAACTTTGAGATGAGCGAGGTTGAATATTGCGGCCATATAAACACCCCAGAGGGAAATAAGGTGAAACCCACATGACATCACAGCAATTTACAAAANCCCCCCGGCCCACCTGCACAAAAATACAAGCAATTGCAAAAACTCTTGGGGACATGTAATTGGCTAAGGGAATAAGAATCAAAGTTAGCAAAACTAGCAGCCTAACTGAATGATTAACTTATAAAGGTGCATCTTCTTCAAAGCCTTCAAGCAAAGCCTACTGAAGGTCAGAGAAAAGAGCCACTGCACAAGAGAATTTCTGTGCTCTAACATTTTGGAAACCCTCTCACTGCATTTGATAATATGCAATAATGCTTAGGAATTCAAATTAAATCCCATACAATTCCTGTTTCTTCCCCAGGCAGTGGAATTCCTGTAGAATTCCCGGTTTTTTGTTTCTCCCAGTTGTCGGACACAAGGACCCAGTACCTGGCAATTAGTTCTGTAATAGGACTGGAGGAAATTCACTAAAATTTTAAAGAATTTTCTGAATATGTTTAAAAAGTAGGTTAATAGTGCCCTTAACTAATAAATTACTGTAATCTCAAGAGCAACTTCAATAAAAGAAGAGAACAAGCCACTTACAGAATCCTGGAACAAGTATATGGCAAAATGAAGCTGGTTGATAGCATCAGCATCAAAGTCCAACTCTTCCCTCAATGTGTGGATAGCAGCTTCAAGGGCTTCCTTATTCTGATCAGAAATGTAGTCTCTCAGGCCTCTGATCAGCGTCTCCAACAGGGACTGTATGGCACACACCAAGCAGTGAGCTGTGTTCCAAAGCAACACTAACATACACAAACATAGTACATTCAAGCCACTATACAAAGCCATCTGTAACTCAGAACCTGTAGAGTAAATACTATGTTAGGTGTTGTGAATAAAATATGAATTATATGTGTATAATGGGTGTTTGAATGTACGTGTCCTCAACGAGTATGATTAAGTGGAGTGGGTGGGGACGTGAAGCATCATACATAAGAACTTTAACAAAATTCTTCTGCGAAGTTGCTTGACAGCAAAGAAAACTATATTAAACCACAGCATGCAAATTACGATAACGTGTAACAAATATCATACACTTGTACCAGAAATAGCACTTTTTGCACAAATCATAGCCACTTAAATGGTAAGTAGAATTGGTTTTTAGCTTAGTTTCCTGTGGCATAAAGTTGCTATAACAAAACATTCGTGGAGATAATAAAATTATTACCAATCTTAATTCTCAAATACTACACAAATTCAACTCTGGTATAAATTTTGTGAATGGATTTTATTACAGTGTTTGAGAAATTCTGAACAAATTAGTAGGACGTACAACAGAAGTGAATCCTTAAAATAACCAGAAAATTATCCAAATTCAAAACCAAAATATTTTGGTGATTAGAAACTTGTGTCTATTAAAACATTTTCATTTATAAGTGAAACTAAGGTTCTTGATATGAATTTTCATTCTCAAAAATTTTACTCTAGTTGAAAACTACTGGAATTAAATTCAAAGTCCTTTCAATTATCTTATCGTTGAAATTGCACCGGCTAACATATTGTAATAGCAAGAGTTTTCTCATCAGGATCTCTAAAAAGTTCTCATCATACTAATTAAATTTAATAAGAAATTTTTTCAAATTTTTGAGGTCAAACTTAACGCATTTAAAGCATAGGGTATACCTCGGAACCACATTTTTAATGTAGAGTCTTACGAGTTTGATAGCTTCTGCATTGATGGTGTTGCTTGCATCCTCTTGGGACACCAATACGAAGGTATGAGACACTGAGAAAATTAAAGTACTAGCGCTTTGTGGGCCTCTTCTTTCGCCCGTGCACATTTCAAGTACTGACGATATCTCTCCTCCATCGTCACCTCTGTTAGAATGTGCGGTATAAAAAATTTTTAAACATAAAATGAGTAGGTCCTAGTCCAACATGACCAACCACTGTAGAAATTAGAGAGAGTGAATTACAGGGGCTACAAATGTAAACTCATATTCTGTGAACTACCCAAAGAATAATTAATTTCCAGATAAGGAAAGTTTGTCTATAAAGTTAACACAGGTGAACTCTTAGCAATTAAACTTATTAGTATACGTATGTTATATCAGGACAAAGAGAGAAAAATCTAACTGAAAAGAAAAATTCACATATCTCTGTAACACTAAAACATTCAGTAAACAAAAAAATTNAAGAGAGAAAAATCTAACTGAAAAGAAAAATTCACATATCTCTGTAACACTAAAACATTCAGTAAACAAAAAAATTAGAAAATTTATGGCAGATAACTAAAAGAAACCATGACAAATTTTAAATTTAGCTTTCAGAATGTAAACAAACTGGAAAAATGTTCCACTGGCAGATACAAACATTGGAATTAAAATCACAATATTTACCAATAAAAGAATCAAAATAAAAAAGTAAAAAACAACCAATTCTGTACTGTTATGAACCATACTATTACGTAAAAATGGGAATAATTTTCAGATCTGCAGTTTAGTCTAAAAATTAACCACAGCACTTCCACACTACTAGGCAATTTTTCCTTCAGTTCAGGTCACAAGTAGGCTGCTACGCTACCAAAAAATATATAAAACGACAGGAATTCAAGTACTCACAGTCTAGTATTTGTTGACAAGCACACACACACAAAGACGGACAACACACTTTTCAAGCTGTTCAGTTTTGTTTCATTCAACCATAGTCAACAAACTAAATTGTGCATATCTATNTGGACAACACACTTTTCAAGCTGTTCAGTTTTGTTTCATTCAACCATAGTCAACAAACTAAATTGTGCATATCTATGATCTTCATGGTTTACAAAGAGTTATGTCGAAATTGTAGAACACAATGTAAACTAAATATTCTCCTACAATTTTGTCAAATAATTTTTAAAAAGTAACAATTTACATAATGACAAACTAGTATCACTTTAACTACATTGCCATAAAATAAAATAAAAATTATGCAAATATTTTTGAATTGTGTAACAAACATACACTGGTCAAAACAACCTACGAGACTTTGGCCAGACCGATATTGTACATCAGCAATGGCAAAATTGTGGCTCGCAGGCCAATCACGACCCACAAGTTTGACTTGAGCGACTTGCTGCCACTTTCCAAAATAACATTAGAAATGGTCTGCACTTGCCTACCAAACATTTATTTTATAAAGAACAATGCAATGTTGCAATGAAGTAAACTACCACATTTTCTTGTGTACCACCATCCCCCAAATAAGACTACATCTAAAATTATGAATACTATCCTCCATGCGCCCCTCGTTCGCCACAGCCCTCGGAGCAGTATGTAGGTCGCGGACCGGCCATTCTCGAGGCAGTTAACTGGGAGTGGCTCCCCAGCCTCAGCTCTGCGACTCTAGTACTGTTGTTCTCTTTACGTATGTCTGTTACCGTTAATAGGCAGTTCACTGGAGTTGCTCCCCAGCCTGAACTCTGTTGTCCAGTTATCTTCCTTATGTACGGCAGTTACTGCTTACTCAAGAGCTGACTGGGATTAAGTCCCCAGCCTGAGAGCCGTGTTGCTAGCCAGCTATTGCTACAGTTCTGAAGTTCAGTGTGTTTGCAGTCAGCCAGTGCTCGCCACGCACCTACGCCGTCATGNGCCAGCTATTGCTACAGTTCTGAAGTTCAGTGTGTTTGCAGTCAGCCAGTGCTCGCCACGCACCTACGCCGTCATGCGCCATACCTTACGCTTGGTCCTCATCCGTCAGGCTTGTCTGGGCATAGGTCGGGAGTCTGTGATCGGCATTTTGCCCATAAAGACACTTGCTCTCAAGTTAGCCTTCTACGTTCAGAGCTACCCTTACCTACCACTATCCTATATTAGACTCATGCACGACTTTGCAGCAACGCGAACCAACATTATATTAAGTCCAGAAGGAAGTTCCTTGTGTTTGCCAGAGCTGGGTGCTTGGCTGCTAGCAGGTCACGCCGCTCTCGTGGGCACTACCTTAGCAAGGGTATGGAANCTAGCTCCTCGAGAAAACCATGACAGCACTCCCCTCTGTGATTGTGTGTAGTTACCAACCCTCAACTCAACAGTAAGACTTGAGCAAACCACAAAGAAAAGGACCAGCGCCGAAAAGTACGCCCACAGCCGGCAACAAACACTCCCAAGACGTCGACGACAGGTCGTCATCATGAGTCACTGCTGGGGAGTTGACAACTACAAGAGCCACTACCGCAGAAATTTACAGGCCACCGAGGGAGGCCACCGAAGGGAGCAACGTACATTTAGACTATACCCTCCACTCCATCTAGATACCAGCCAGCTAGATCACCACGAGGCAGTTCCCAAGCCAGTTGGTCTCAGCTCTCATGGTGATCACCCCTGGACCACGAGCCTCGGCTGACGCAGATACACTTATACTCCACAGACGAAGCAGATGAGCCCAGCAATGACGCAGTGCCGGACGGCAGTGCCGATCTGTCTCATCTAGACAGGGCAGAGGTGCCCGACCCCGCAGGCGAGACCCAAGGTGTTATCCAGCCTTTGCCTCCGCCTCACATAGCAGCTGAAGCAGATGAGCCCAGCCGGGTAGCAGAACCCTGTCTTGCAGGCGAGGTGCAGACGGGTACAGAATCCCTACCTCCGCTCAACCAGGATGAAGCTACCGTGCTAGATAAAAGTGCCCCTCACGCGCCTGCCACACCAATTTTCAAAATCAAGGCGGCAGGTGCAGAGAGACTAAGTGGAGGCCGACCAATAAATTCACATGGTCTTACCCTAAACATACAGTTTTGTGATCGCAGAGACACACCAATAAGTGATTGCAAAATCAATAAGGAGGGATAAGTGAATGTCANAACATACAGTTTTGTGATCGCAGAGACACACCAATAAGTGATTGCAAAATCAATAAGGAGGGATAAGTGAATGTCATGTAAGAGAGAGAGAGAACTCGAAAGTGACTATAGTGACTTAGTGTTATAAGAAACAAGGCGTTTGTAAAAGTAACGTGCTGACCAGAACACTGCGATTGTTCATAAAGTGATAAGAATCAAGCCTGTTCCCGAAAGAACATGCCAACCACGACAGTCTCCAGTGGCGTGCCCGGGAAAAGAAATGTAAGTAGGTCAACTACTATATACGCAACAAATATCGGCNAACATACAGTTTTGTGATCGCAGAGACACACCAATAAGTGATTGCAAAATCAATAAGGAGGGATAAGTGAATGTCACGTAAGAGAGAGAGAGAACTCGAAAGTGACTATAGTGACTTAGTGTTATAAGAAACAAGGCGTTTGTAAAAGTAACGTGCTGACCAGAACACTGCGATTGTTCATAAAGTGATAAGAATCAAGCCTGTTCCCGAAAGAACATGCCAACCACAACGACAGTCTCCAGTGGCGTGCCCGGGAAAAGAAATGTAAGTAGGTCAACTACTATATACGCAACAAATATCGGCNAACGACAGTCTCCAGTGGCGTGCCCGGGAAAAGAAATGTAAGTAGGTCAACTACTATATACGCAACAAATATCGGCAGGTGCCGAACAGGTTAAGAAATTACTGTAAATATCACCCAACAGAAATTTATGTTCATTGTAAATTGCGACAATGTTTTATTTACATATTTGATGTTGTTTTGAAATGCTATGAATTTTTAGCTTATGTAGGTGACCCGTACGTAATTACAAGTAAGTTTAATTTTTTTACATTATTTAAAGTGTAACTCAAATTGTTGAACAGGATTGTACAGTTTGTAAAAGGGGAAAGTACCCTGCTCAGGTCAGGACCCAGTGCCACACATAACGTGTCCCTGCCATGCGACACATAGGATAGGCAAGAGAGAAGCCCACTTATAACTTCGCCCTCAGCACCATAGAAGGAGACAGATATATAAACAAGTCCATGTGAGTTTGGGCTACTCCCTTTATTTCCCTGAGTGTTNCAGCACCATAGAAGGAGACAGATATATAAACAAGTCCATGTGAGTTTGGGCTACTCCCTTTATTTCCCTGAGTGTTCAACAATATTTATCACATGCAAATTGCATCTTTTATTGCAGGAAATCAACTGTTGTAATTTGTCCTTTATAAATATCCACAACCCTCAGCTGTTCAGTGTGAGCGACACACTTTCTTTTCTCGACCTTGAAGGGCTGGTTCACTCACCCGACTCCCCGCCGCATAACCTGCCGAAGATAACCCCAGGAAATGGGAAGAAGAAGAGGTGGAGCCCCGGACAGAGCCCGAACCAAACCGCTTCAGAGAGCCCTAAACCCGACCTTCCAGAACCCGAACCTGCTCCGAACCCAAGACTCCAAGCCAGAAACCTGACAAAGAGAAGGAGGTGGAGAAGCAATCATGAGGGAGCGCTGCACCCGCGTAAACCTACCCCCCNTACCCACTGCACGCAGAATTAAGAAACCGCAAAACGAGTGCCTTGCCTAAACACCCGAACCCATAGACAGTGAAGAAGAGGGGGTAAGAAAGCCGTAAATAGATTTAACAGAGACAGTGACAGTTAATCAACGCCAGTAAGTGTCACGCCAAGTGTAAATATTGACAGTGTGTAGAACAGTGCATAAGTTGAGACAGCAGTGAAACTAACCAGGAAGCAGTAAAAGCTCTGTAAAAACAGTGACAATGTAAATAAATTTAGTGTTAATAACGTTAGGGTCAAAAGCCACGATGACAGAGACATCATAAACATAAGGGTAAATAAAGTGAGACCGTAAGTGTTACCCAGTAGACAACAAACAGCGCGTTTCCTTACGTGAAATAAATGTAGGTCAGTGTGACAGACTACTCCAAATATGCGTACCCACTGAACAGCAACCCTGAACTCATGGCGTATCCAAGACCTGTCCCNGTGTGACAGACTACTCCAAATATGCGTACCCACTGAACAGCAACCCTGAACTCATGGCGTATCCAAGACCTGTCCCGAATGGGAAAGGAAGCACGGACTACATGAGAAAGAAGGACTACGAACAGGTAAAAGCCTGCCTATGAGAGACTGTCCAGAACCAGAAATTATTGTTGCAAATAACTTGCNGAAGGACTACGAACAGGTAAAAGCCTGCCTATGAGAGACTGTCCAGAACCAGAAATTATTGTTGCAAATAACTTGCAAGTGCTATTATGTGTCTTTTGAGTGTCATGTTTTTTTTCTTCCATAAATGTAGGTGACCCGTACATACATATATAGTAGATAAGTGTGCATATAATAGTGTAATTCACGTTAGATTAGGTTAAGTAACAAATCTCTGGGACATAAGGTTTGGAAAGCCTTATGCTCCCTCNATAGTGTAATTCACGTTAGATTAGGTTAAGTAACAAATCTCTGGGACATAAGGTTTGGAAAGCCTTATGCTCCCTCTCCAGAGTCGAACCTGTCACATGTAAAGTGCACACTGCCCTCCGACAAATAGAAGGGTACAGAGAAAGCCGCTTTTGCCACACTTTCAGCGCCAAAGAAGCGGGTAGAAAGAGAGATTCACCACACCCCATGTGATTTCGGGTTTGTAAATACCCGANACTTTCAGCGCCAAAGAAGCGGGTAGAAAGAGAGATTCACCACACCCCATGTGATTTCGGGTTTGTAAATACCCGACTAACCCCCAATACTTAAAAGTTACGTGAACGCTGTGAATTTGACTTTTCAGGATAAACTGTAAAATGTTTATGTACGTAACCACAGTCAACTGTTTCTGTGAGCATCACGCCTTTTTGCTTTTCTTGAAGGACCGCGGACACTCGCCCGAAACAACCGTTACTCCCTCTGCTAACACCACACCACCCCAGGGGGCCGAAGCCATTAGCGCGCCACCGGCCTAGCAACACGAGCGGTGGAGACTGACGTGAAAACTGCCCACATAAAGGCGACAGTCCGACATCACCTACCCTCAACAATTGATGTGACGATTCACCGTCGCAAGAGGGGGGAGGGGGAGGTAAATGATGCGTGACACGTATATAGGCTACTACTTTTTTTTTGCAACACCACATCATTACGTGTGTGCTACGTGCCTACAAGTGATGCAACCCTGAAAGGCAGCAACCAATGGCTAACATTACGTCTCCTATAATAAGGTGAAAGCCTGGAGACCTTAATGCACCCAAAGGAAGAATATATCAAATTGTCCCTGCCTTAAATAAAACCCGTGAAAAATGGGACTATACTAGGAAACCACGCCAGACGCACAGCCGATGCAACCCCCCAAAGAAGGGAAGCCTGCTTCCCTGCCGCCATGAGAGATGGCAACAGAGTTCATCTCTGCCTACAGAGGGAATAGCAACCCCCGCCACCACCAAGCGCAGGTGAATATATATCCCCGCACCGCCACAGAACGGCAGTTCACATCAGCAGCTCGCCTTCACAGAAGTCGTGCCAAGGCTTTCTGCTCCGTTTTTCTCTCTCCCGCTCTCCTCACAGGAGACCAACGGTTGATCTTCAGCTACCAACGTCAGAGTTCTTCCTGCACAAGATGCAGCCCAAGAAGAGTCATAGTTCCCCTCCCCCCCACTTAACACTTGGCATTGCCGCCAACACCCAGACACCATACTTCCTCTAAGTCCCTTCAGGACTTGCAGTTAGCTTCAGTTAGGGTTTAGTTGTTATTACGGCTACCTAGTTGTTGCTCTGTACTCTTTTGCTCGCCCTTCAGGCCACACTCTTCAAGCCGACAGGTGCCTTTACCTGTCTTTCATTACCTTCCGAGAGTTAATATGCGCTTGATATTAGTAGGAAAGTACGGGTCACCGTGTCTTATTCTGGAGAGAATAAAACACATGTCCAAACGGCATTACTTTTAAATGCAAGCTATGAGCTGGCCTGCCCCGTACAGTTCTCATCAAGAGAAATGCAACTTGCAGCAACGATAAAAAAGTGCAACAAATTTATTTTTCAGCAGATTTCCCTCAAATTTTTACTTTTTTACCCAAATTTTTCACAGTTCCTCAAAAGGAGTTCTTATAAAAAGACATTTGCTTTAAATGGGGTCGATCTACTGACACGTGAGGTGTCTAGAATTAAAGGCAACCGGCTACGTCAAGTTTTCTATTTGTACCAGGCAGAGGCACAGGTTAATATATGCTGGTTATAACTGGCTGTGAATTGGCTTTAGGCCGTGGTATAATGTCGGGAGTGTGACTTTCCTACACAGCACAAAATCAGGTGTGGGTTTTGCTATTCTCAGCACTATGGATGTGGGTGCGTTCACTGATTTAACTGATTGGTGGTTCGTGACCCAGGGTAGTTCCGGGTGTGGTGGCAGAGGCTGTGTATGCGGTGGCTTCCTGTATATAGCCTACTGTCCTTGGGCGGTGGTGATGTAGCCCCAACTGGTGGAACTAGCTGTTCCACGCGATGGATTGCTGGCTCTTGATCCTCGGAAGTAGGGACTGGCAATACCCAAGGGTACAGACACTCCTTGACGGAAGTCCTCTATGATGGGATGTGGATGGCCAGCTGTTTTGTGAGGTGGCTGAAATAAGGATCTTGGTGGGACTGGGAGGTAAGGCCTCGCCAGTTGTTGGATAGCTTGTGCTTGTTCGCGAGGGGTTGGGCTGCTGAAGGCAGTCTGCAAGAGGTCACAGATCACTCTGCTAGGTTTGTCAGCAGTAGCTGCCTTCTTTGCTCGCCACTTCGTACCACCTCTGTTCATGAAGGGTATAGGGAGAGGCACTACGGTCTGTCGCGTAGAGAACAGCAGGCGACAAAAATTCCTAGCTAAGTGTAAAGCCTGTCGTGGCCAGGCCAACAAGAGTTGGACCAGTTTACACCAACCAGTTAAGTTCAACTCGGTGATTGGAGCGGTGGGTTTTGCTGGATGATGGACAGCGACCTGGGTGTGGTCCAAGAGGGGTTGGGCTCCTAGATCCAGTCTAGTCACTCCAACTGGCAAAAATACAACGTGGTGGATGGAGTGAGCTGGTTCATCTGGTTGTCTAGCCGCCTCGTGGATGGAGTCTCTAGTGGTTGTGGCTCTACTGTACTTGTGCACCAGGTGCACAGTGTGGGTGGCCGTCTAATGTGTGTGTTTACAACGTACGTGCACCCGGTTAAGGGAGTTTGCAGTCTTATGCTAAGTTCTGCAAAGTGGTTATAAGCTCCTGGTCTCCTGCTTTACTCTAGTAGGCTGACGTCTACAAGGAAAAAATTCACTCTTAGAAGTAAGTACTTGGAGGTTAGCAAAGAGAACAAGTTTATTCCAAGATGATTAGACCCGGTCGCCCGTACTATCTCCTCACTTAAGCAAGTGTGCTGGAACGGAAGTACTCTGCAACTCCAGGTCAACGGAACCTGGTTCTATCCTAGACAAAGGCAGCTGATTCTAGGTAACTATAAAAATAACTAGACACTAACTAACTCTAATGCCGGTTGTCCAGAAGGGACTCGGGATATCACCACCAGAGCGGTGGTGAGTGTCTTGGAGGTGTCGAAGTAAGTCTTAGGGGGTGGCTGAAGATCGAGAAGATCTGGCTGGTAGAGTTGGTCCTTCATGAGGAAGGCGGTGAGCAGAGAGCTCCAGCACTAGAAAGTACTGGAGCGAGCTGTGGTACGTCAAATGGTGTCTCTCTGCCCGTGCGCTCATCTATATAGAAGGCCTGCTGCGGGTCCTTCGGCCGGTCTGGAATCTTCAGCTGTGGCGCTTCTCTCTTAGCGGCACCTGCCGCGATCTCTTGGGAGAGGTTGGAATTACAGTTTTCTTCATTTGCAGGTGTCACAGGTTAAGTCGTGCCCGCGAGCTTCGGGACGCGCTAGGCTGTTGGGCTGGCTTCAATCACACACGAGGGAAGGGTGACTCCAAACACGTGACATCTGACAAAAGTCATGAATGGCCTTTCTGCTGTAGTTTTCGGTTCCCCCGCGTCTAGGAGTAAGCTGGTTGGTTTCAGAAGCCAGTCTTCCTAGGTTCAAACCCTGTTCAAGGTGACGTGATACCACAAGATGATGAGGCAGAGTCGTGTAATTTAGTATTGTCAGTACATGTCAGCATCAATACAAAGGTTCTACTGTACAAGGATGGCCGCACAAGTCATCTTAATGGTATATTTTCTGTAAATTTATAATAAAGGTATTTTACATATTACTTGGATGTGGAAATTACTCTTCCTAGTAAGGATGGGATCAGTAAAGGTGTATGATGTAAAAAAGTGCTGTAAATAATTGTCCCAGGATGCAAATATGTATCTTACACCTGGTAACTTGTGTAACAGTAAAAATTCATAAAGTGGTCTGCTGCACTAAATTAAGATCTGGAGTTGACTTCCATGCAAAAAAGTTTCCCCACCCCTGCTGAAACGAAACAGATATGGACCAAATACTGAAAATCTTTGCTTCCTGGTCTTTTGTACCGGGTCAACAAGTACTTGAAATTTGTTGAGAGTTTGTTTGATAAACTGTGACAAGACAGGGAGTTGCAAAACTGACAAACTTACCAAAGTGAGCACAGTTTCCCCAACATCGCGGTGGATGTTTTTCATCCACACATCGCAGATCTTGCGCTCGTCCTGGCTGAGCACACGAGACAGTGTCATACGGCGCTGGGAGTCTTTCTTGAGCAGGTAGAAGCCATCCTGCTCTGCCTTGGCACCAGAGCCCAGCTCTACCTCCGGAGAGAGCAGGCCTCCCGAGGAGCTGCGCCGTGTCATGCTGAGCCCCTCCTGGTCTGACTCACACGTCATCGTCGAGCTGCACACATGCACACACTGCCTGCTTTCTCACTTCACTCATTTTAAATTAAACCTTACCCTGTGTATATTAAGCCCAGATAAATTAAACCATTTATTTTCAATAAATATTTTTATAATATAAATAAATATAAACTAAAAACATTTTTACACACACAATGCATTTTAGCCAATGACAAAAGAATTTGAAAAATTTTGTTGCTAAGAGTTATTACTGATGTAAATTATTGGTAGATAAATACAAATGAACCTCTCCAAAGGAAATATTTCACCCTTGTACAAGTCTCTAGACGGTACTTGCAGGGCGCACTTTGTGAAATAGCACATTCAGGATCAATTTATCATTTATTCGCATCTGTATTGACAGGTTAGATGTACTGTCTTACATAATTAGATCTGAATCAAATTTGTGCAACACAATATTTTGACAACAAATCACACATTTCTTGGGACTTATATAGAAAAATAAATTAAGATTAAAGTAAGGAAACAAGATGGGAGGTCAAGAGTGATATGGCAGTACTTTGGGTGGAGCATTAACATGACACAAGAGAAGCACTTAAAACTTGACTAAGTTTTGATATGTAAAACTTACCAGAGTTATCTGAAACCAAGATGACAGAAATGCAAGAGTATCTCTAATGTGCAACCTTTGTTGAAGAGGTAAAAAACATCAAAGAATTACTGAACACCCCAAAATACCAGCATCTGAAAATGTATCGCAAGAAAATTTTTTACAAGTTTGCCTGCAGAGCACGAAAATTCTCTTCCAAATGTCTGAAACAACTCTTAATGAGTGAAAGCAAGACAAATTACAAAGTTTCTAACCTTTCATGTGGAATAACATCCTCATCTTGCATTCAGGTAATTACGGTATATTGTTTTGCGCTCATTTGCAGCTACATGCACATTCAATTTGTGCATTATAAGTACAGAAAAATAGTAAAAAAATAAGCAGATATTAAAATACAAGATTTTAGGCAGCGGTTTTCTTTTATTTGAAAACACTGAGTATAATGTGATATAATATTCAAACATACTTGTGTAAAAATAACGAGCAAAAACAGGAGTATGTATCATGACAGCATAAGTATAACTACCACAATAACAACCATTCCTAAGCAAATGTATGAGTACAGCAGATGATGAAGCATACAAAAAATACTGCACATCCAAACATGCAAAACAACAGTTTAAGATGTAGCAATGGTACACACCTCTCTGGTTACCATTTTCTTTTTTGTGATACTTACAAAGAAAGTTTCTTTAATAATTGCCATTATCATCATAATCATTAACTTATGGTTCTGCAAACTGTAATCAAAACTCAATGAAGCCACTTTCCTACATTATTACTAAAATTGTTCTGATACTGAAAATTTTTTTAAAGTATATTTATTGAATACAGTATTGGTTTCAGAAAATACAAGATTATTAAAAATGATTAACCAGGTTTTTAAAATCTGTAATTGACAAAAGTATTTGACAGAAAATAATGAGTGATGCATGAAAACCACCACAAACTGTCCATGTTTTAGTCCACAAGTTTTTAAGATTTCCTACAAATGTTCAATGTGTGCTCCCCTTGACACACAGCACACGTCAAATCGTAGTCGAGTTCGTCCCCACACGCGTTGCAACATGTCCCTGTCGACGCCCATCACAGGTGTGGTAATGCGGTTTCAGAGCTCATGTAATGTTGTTGGTAATGGTGGCACTTAAACAGTACTCCTAAAGGAAGAAATCGCACTGCAAAAGGTCAGGAGACCGGGACGGCCATCTGAACAGCTTCAAGTCATCCGAACCACAGCCTCCAATCCAGCTATGTAGGGTTCTTTATTGAGGTAGCACGCACTTCTGTGTGCCAATTAGGTGAAGCCCCACCCTGCTGGAACACAAAGTTGCCGGAATCTTCTCTCATTTGTGGAAACAACCACAACTCCAACATGTCGAGATAGGACACACCCGTCGCAGTGTTTTCAAAGGAAAGAAAAAAAAAGAGCCCGTGCACCTTCGTCTGTGAAATTGCACAGAAGACATTCAGCTTTGGCGAATCCCGTACGTGTGTCACAGAATCACGGGGATTTTCTATTCCCCATATCCGGACATTGTGACGGTTCACCTTTCCACTCAAGTGAAACGTAACTTCGGCACCGAAAACCAGACATGTGGCAAATTCATCTTCCTGCATAGCTTCCTGCGTGCGCCCGCAAAACTGAAATAGAATAACGTAATCTTCTGGATGCAAGTGTTGCAACAGCTGTAAGCGTTACGATTTAGGTTGTAACTGTCGTCGCAAAATCTTTCTGACAGTTCACTGAGGAATTCCAAGCTCGCGACTTGCTCGGATAGTTGATTTTCATGGGCTACGCGTGTAACTTCCCCTCACTCTCTCCGCTGTTTCGTTAGAAACACCATGTCGCCCTCCTGTGTAAAACACAGGCATCCTGTGCCCTGGAACTGACGGTGCCACCACAGAATGCTCTGGTGACCTGGTGGTTCTGTGTGGTAATGCCCTCGGAACGCACGCTGGCAGGCAACAACCGACAAACATTTCACATATTTCAAAACACAAAACACTTTCTGTTACTTAGTCAACATTTTGTGAACAGAACTTGTGCTGCCACCTGGTGTGATAAAAGGAAGTTTAGACTTGTGAGTAAAATTAAGAGAGTTTATCGTTTGTTTGGTGGTTGGCACGAAACTTTAAGGTGAAAAGTTTATGAATTACATATATTTAAAACCCCATGAATCATTTATATTAATCCTGTAAAACTAGGGTCCTGGAAAATTGGCAGGTGTGAAATAATCACAAAAAATTTGGGAAAAGTTGCCCAAAATGGCTTGCCTTTTAACTATGACCCTGGCCATAGTATTAATGCTTTTGAATACCACAAAATTGGTGTGCATATATAAGACATCTACACCTATGACATTCAGTGAAACCACTATTTTACACTTTTAAAGGAACTGGGAACATTTTTTTACAAAATGCAGGGAACTGTAAAAAGAGGAAACTTAATGTAATGATGCAGTATTATTAATTTTCGGGACACGTGTTCCATTTTCTTTCGTTTTGCTAAGCTTCATAATAATTTTATCGGGTTTGAAATTAAAAGCCGCGGCGGTTCATTTTATTGTGACAGTTTGTTTAACTGGCATACGTTTGCCGTTTAACATTTGTCAGGCGTCCGGTTGCAGTTTTCAAAGTGTTAGCTTCAGTAGCGTCAACATTAGATAAGTTTTTTTCAAACTGCGTCGACAGTATTGCCTAACAAGTTCAGTTATTTTTTATCTGACTGACTGCACAGTAAGCGGAACACAGTGCAGTTTGGATGGCGCTGCTGGCAGATGCCGGCTGCCGTACCCTTATCTTAGAAGAAGAAAAAAAGGGGGGGGGGCCATAGGCCCGCAGAATAAATACTCGGGGTGTCTATCGCCTAAAAAAGAAAAAGTAACCAACAGTCAGAGAAGACGCATCGGGCGTGAAGAACTTCGCCCACACCGGCAAGCACCCGCGACCGCTACATCTTTTTTCACTTCAATTCTTTTCGGCTTGAACTTTAAATTCTATTAAATTATTTCTGCCGGTGTGGGAGGTCGCTAGGGTGCCAGGAGGAAATGAACGTCCCTCCTGCCTTCGTAACTTCTTGCGATGCAAGTTTTTGAGACATGAATAATTCGTAAACGACTGTGGCGCTGTTCTACACTTGTCTGTTTATCTGTGAACAGTTCGTACTCTGCATACCTGAAGATCGTATGTGAACTGTATCACTTGATTGGTAAATAAAAGTATACAACAAATACACCGGAACTTGACTTTTATTTAATTTTTAATTGGTGTCTCTTTTATGGAGTCTCGTGTTACTACCTCTGAGGTAGCAGTGGTAATTTCCAGCCGGCTATGACTGTGCGCATGCCACATTACATTATGCTGTAAAAACCGACATTCGGACCAAGAAAAGTATTTGTAAATTCCAGGAAAGTGTAAAATCAGGGGCTGTAATTCAGGGATTCCACTGCATTTACATTTATTATTACGGTGATCAGCAGTAATGCGGTCTGTCAAGCAGCACAAAAGTTAAAAAGTTCTGTTATGACGTGACCCAAACTTACGCATCTCTGCAACCGCAGGACAACAGTAGTCCCGGCTGCACAATGTGCCAACGACACGAACATCGGGCGTGGCCGTCAGCAACAGTATCTCGTCGGTGTTTGGGAAAGCACCCACTTCCCCCAACACCGCGTGAGTCAGCTGACGGTCCGACTTTGATCCGGCCACGTGGGCGACACCAGGAAAGCCTCGTGGTTAGGATCCAAACCCACTGGCACAAGTGCTCGCACTTAGCGCTGCGCCGTTAGGGCAGAACTTCACACATGAGGGCATGTGTAAAGGCGACACCAGGCTTCGTAGCACCCCTGATCAGGACTCTTGTAAAGAACGAACGCCATTGCGCAACACTACGTGTTCCGAGTGTTAGTGGCGCCAAAGAGCAGAGCATAATGATTACCATTTTACCCTAAGTGAAAACAACGAGTTTAAAGTGTTTTTCAACATTATTTCATATTACATCAAAAGCGAAGTGCAACAACTTCCAACTTGGGCCATGGGCTTTCCCCGTGCCGATCTAAGTTTAGACCCACAGGCATCACCTAACCAGGGGCAAGGCAGTTTTTATTAATTTCTTTATGTAAAGTAGGAGTAGAAGGGTATATGTTTTATTTTCAGCAGCAATAAGGGATACACTTGCATAAGACACGTTATTAGGCAAACGTCCACGTAAACCTATTAACACAAAATTAAGTTGTCATGAATATTATAGAAGTGTGTATAGATTCCAGAGCATGTAAAATTATGATAGGGCCAATTTCAAACCACATTTTAGTTAAGGGAATTTTCCCAACCATGCATTGTATCAATTAAAAGCTCAAACCAACTTTCAGTTTTTTTTTACGCTCACGCAATTTGCTACTTCCAACATCTTCACGGCAAGTGACCGGACAGACGCCGGCAGCCATTTAGTCTAGAGCAAGTATTCATCGGAGAAGACGTGCGGTCAGCGACTCCCGGGCACTTCACCATCTCTTTGTCACTCATCAAGAACAACAGTGTTTTACTTTTATCAACTGGAACATTAATTTAACGTTAATTTCACCACCCAGGAGGGATGCCACTTCACCTCCTGCAGTCTTGCAGCCCCATGAGCTTAATTACGCAACTTAATTCGGAGAGCACGAGCACAGTATTTCCGCCTTAGACCTTGATGGGCTTAGTGCATCGGGCCCGCTTTATGACAACGCGAGCATCGTCATCATGGTACATGCTGAGTCAAATGACCTGAAACCCCAGTCAAGCACTTTTGATTCCAGGCCTAGCCACTTAAAGGCATGTAGGGAGCCGGACCCAACAACCACCGTTTTTCAGGGTTTTTGTGTTTTTTCAGTGTAAAGTGTACTTTCATCAGTGTGTAATTGGCGTGTGGAGTGGCTTTAAAACTCCAAATTTAATTAATTCCATACCCTCATAACCGGCCACCTCACAACGGGTACCCACTACAGTATTGGGCCGACCGCGACTGCCCATGGCTAGCAGCCAAACGCAACGTAATTAATTCATCTTCAATTAAGACATAAAAGACCGGGAGAACAACTGAGCCACCTGGGTGTTTTGGCCATGACCCATCACAGCAGAGCAGTCAGTAAGCAACCAACAAGACACTTCTGGTAAGTGTTTCCCACCAGAACTTTGCACGAACAACAGTGCATCCACGACTTCTCTACCATCCTCTACCCCACCCTCATGTCAGTCATAAAATATGTGTGTGTGTGTGTTTGTGTGTGTAAGGGGGGTGGGGAGTTTTTAATGTGTTTCATTATTTTTCTACCTAAATAGTAACTATAAAATTCCATGAAAGGAAAGAGAATATAGGAAAGGAATACAGATTTTGAACACTTGGGTATGTTCAACAAAGTTGTATCCGAGTATCTATATCAGCTGCTGTAGCTGTACAGGAAAAAGCAGTATTGAAAAAGCGGTACCTGAACAAATGTAATTATTAACCAAAATAATCTAATCTTCAAATGATCTGAAACATGACCTTGAACACTACAAGATCAAGTGTACTTATTCTCTTACTTCCCTTAACCTCTTTCTCCAGAGACCATCTAACACCCACAGCCCATTGAAGGTGAAACAGAAAATACTATCTTAAGAAACTATTGAACAACACACTGTATGCTTCAAATGGTCTAAAGAAACTTACTTTTTTCTTGTAATTTATATTTATTACAGTGTCTACAAAAATTAGGGGGAAAAAATTGAGTCACTTTCTGCAACAATTTCCAAACAAAAATGCAGAATCAATAATAATTTTTCCTAAATTTACTTACCATTTTATTGTTAGGTCATTAAATACAATCTTCACGTACACATGCCAGCTAATCAATCATATATCAACATAATGTTTGTGGGACAAACAGTTAGCTGCTTCAAAATATAATATGTAAATACAAATACTAATATAGTTGAAACTAGCCACTTTTTGGGGTTATAAAATATCCACATCAAAAAATTTTTTATGAATAAGGATATTCAGGAAGAAATTATTGTAATTAACACGCACTAACAAGATATAATAAGATATAAGAGGTTTTAAGAAAATAAATATATTAAAACACCTTTAATGTCTGACCTAGTAATTAGAGAAAAGATATACGTATCACTAGAACAATATATCTTCACTTCTTTTGTTTTGAATCCTAAATCATGCACATGCATAAACAGCATTTTTCTCTAGTATTTTAGGTCCTGTCATCTCTTTTCTACAAAACTCATTTACTCTTTGTGTTGTTCTAATAGCTTACTGTTCATTTAATTTTGGAAGGGATCTCCAATTTGCTTCCACTTTTGTCATCTTTCTTCCTCTCTTTGTCAACTTATATATTTTATTTCAATAATAGATAGCACTGACAAATCTACACCTCAAAAGTAAATCCTAGTGATACATGATCGGTACACAGTGTGAAATGGTACCCGTATCAAAAAATGCACATAAAGAAAAATTTGTTGAGTTATTATTGACTTTCGTAACAATTTCGCTAATTATTCATTACATTCACTACCGAGGTAATATTTTCATTACTTTTTCATGACTTTAGTGACCTGCGGACACCCTGCATTGCCATTATCACTTACTCAACACTAACTTTCAGTTGTAGTCGCAATAAAAAAAATGTTATCTTATGAAGTACTTAAGGACTACAGTAGAACACCAACTTTAAAAACTCGAATTTTATGAAAACTGCAATTTTACATAGTAATTAGAGAAACAATAAAAAAAATGCTGAAATTTTACAGGTGGGGTTGTGGGAAGGGGTGGAAATGGAGGGCGGATGAAGGATTGTGGGAGAAAATAAAAGCTATTGCAAGGAAAATCAAATAAAGATACCGTACATTTGCTAACCCGGAGTGATAAAATACGTGGACCGCAATGTCGCTGTCATGGTATGCTGCAATGTAAAAAAAATTGGTTAAATTTAGTTGGAAACTAAGGCCTGCGTAAAGTAGGGGAGTGACCCACCCTTGCCCCTTGTATGGTGTGCCTTGCAAACAATACTTGCAACACAGAGGGGTGCTTCCTTATCTCTCCCACACCTCTCTCCTCCCCTACTCGCTCTTTTGCACATTCCTATGCTCCAACGCAGTACACACAACAGAAGGTGCCCATAACAGTGCGAGTTACACATNGTACACACAACAGAAGGCGCCCATAACAGTGCGAGTTACACATCCCAGCTTTCACCCCCAACAACATCCTTCCTTAGTCTCGTGACCGTGGTACGATTGCTGTCATCAACTTTGTCAATGTTTCGTTTTCAGATACATTTTACAAAAGTGCTATTATAACATCAAATTGGATTTATTTTTGGATTTTGAGTTCAAATTACATTTGAAACTGTCTGTATTGATTGTTTATAACCTAATCAATGCTACATTTATGGTGTTACAAGAATGCCCAAGGGGCATATCTGAGCTCGTGAGGGGTGGAGGTCTTAATAAAAATAAAAGAACTAATTTCAATAATTATATTTATTCTGAATGATACGAGTCAAACATCTGTTTTTTACCTGTCTGAGCGTCCTATTAACTATTATTGTTCTTATTGAGCGCAATACTTAATTACTATCTCCATTTAAAATTAAAATCTTTATAACAGTCTTTACTCTTGCTAATGTCCCTTAAACTGCTCCAGTTATTTCCACATGTTTAGTTAAAACTGTCTATTTCCATTGTCCCAAATCTCTTTTCGCTCACACATCCAGTCCACAGTCCCGCAGATCAGTCCAACTCTTCACTGCACATAAGCTCGCCGACGCACTCTCACCCATCGCTTCAGTCGTCCCTCACCGCTCCAGAATCGCCCAACTGTTACATAAGGTCGCACGAGACACCAAACTCTCTGCTCTTAATCACTTACTTTTCAGAAACCTGCACGTGGTATTTATATTTGAGTTAGGTGCCGTCTAGAACGTTCTCGACAATCCAAGTTGTTCTGGGAAAGGTAATGGTGATGACATTCCTGCGTGATAAATGGAGAAATATGAGCTTCTCAGGCTCAGCGAGGTGCAAGCTGTGATATGTTTATCAGCATGTACGGCGGCATCCTTTATGATAGGCCGCTCACCATCGTAGAACTGCTGTCCTTCACTTCCACTCACTCGTGCGGGATGCAAAGCAGCAAGCACGTAACAATAGGATTACAATTCTATGTTCGTTTTCAGATTTCTGTTTTGTGCTATTGACTTACTGATAACCCATCCACATACAATACATGCATATTTGTGTGCATTTACCATTTACACAGAAAAAAAAATGTCTAAAAAGGTTTTTAAAATTCCCTTCCACGCCCCTTCCCAAAAATTTGTATTTGAATGTCTTAAATGTGGAGTTGCCAAGCTGGAACAAATTTAATGGTGGGCAAATATTAAAAAATTTTAATAGTTGCGAATAGTAACTTACCTATTATTCACATTCAAACTTTGAATAACTCCAAGAAAATTGTGTATAATTTACATTCCCGTCTCAAGTGGGTACTTACTTGACATTATATGCCCACTCATTTCAAGTTGTTTATTTAAACTTTTATTCCATAGTTACTCAAGCTGCATCATTGCTGATCATGATAACTGGTAGTTTTTATGAAGTGATGCGCTGGCAAATCAATAATCTTTAGATCCAAGAAAGGTTATTTACAATGGCATGATATTGAAGGAAATTAAAGCGGGGGGGAGNTTTCACAATAAGCACTCATTTTCAACCACCTTAACAAACATAAGTCATGCTTTGTCAACACTCTTCAGGTATAGGCACGATGCTTGCAACCCCATCAGCCCTGCAGGCGTGTACCCAGTGAAGATACTTACTCTCTTTGTACTGGGGACTGGGGTATGATGGTCATCCCACCTTGGCTGTCCACAGAAGGGTAGTGCTTAACTTCTGCTGCCATCTTTCAGGGAGTAATTGATGTGCTAGCAGTCGTTCCGCTTTACTTAGGAACTTCAGAAAAATGTAGCAGTGATCCCTAGGTAAATTCAGTGCAAACTTTCCCACGGGGACATGGCATGCTAGTGGTCCTCCCACCCTACCTGCTAGCATGGGAAGGCAACACGTCGAACTAAGGGAAACACACCGTGAGGGAAGTCACTGCCTTCCGGGATGCCGACCCTCTCATCATCTAACTTATTTCACTGTACACTTATTTTGTTCCTACAGAGATGTACGTACACCTACGAACACACTAGCTCCCTCTCTCAATAGTCCTTATGCTGGGCGGTGGAAGGCGGCCAAGAAGGACCTTGCCCTGGCCAGGGAGGCTGTATGGCTGGAAGTTGGGAACTTGAGAGCCTACTCGGAGCTGAGGGAGGATGCCACCCGCTCGAGGAGACTTGGCGACAGCAATACCTCTTGCCCCGCTCCAGCACCTAACAGAACGTCCGTCAGCCAGTGTCGTGAACCATGATTACGTGTATCCCATCCAGCCAGTCTCCCCCTTTCCACCTACGCCATCAAAGGCTGCATACTCTCCTCCACATCCAGTTAGTATCGCCAAGGTCGTGCACCGGCAGGTACCCGAGACTACAAGCACCAGAGTAGAACTCTGCATCCCCTCCCACACCCGGCCATGAACTCTTATCCGACATGCTTCTACAAGCAATCAGAAGGAGATGACCAAGCTGCATCCCAAACCTGCCACTCTCCTCATTTACTGGAGGCAAACATTCCTATTTTCGGGTGAGGGTGGTTACAGAAGTTATTTTACATCCTTTACAGATGTCGTACTCTGTCTCTTATGAGACAAGCTATGCCAAGACTGGAAGACTTTGTCACAACATGGTTCACCAGGAATTGCCACAATTAGAAATTCCCCAAAAAAAAAATTAAATGAGAAAAAAAGTGGAATGTGGATTCCACACAGTGTTTTCATAAATTGAAACCTATGAATAATTATCTAGCAAAGTGAATTAACTGATGTCAGCTATGAAGAATGATGCATGACATCTATTAGGAATAGCACTGATGTCACCGTCTGATAAGGGTTATATGGTGCAGGTTAGGAGTGTGCGAAGCTTCGCATTTTCAAAGTCGAATTGAAGACTTCTGTACCTTCGACTTCATTTTCGAATTAAAAATCTTCCAGTGAAAAGTAGAATATTTTCACCAAGTATTTCCCAAACCCCCTCCTGGGTCTTTATGAACTTTGAAAATATTCCCATATAAGGAAGCAGGTCTGGAAAGGAAAGCCTCAGTAGAAAAGGTGCAAAACTTCCACAGTTTATCAAACAAATTTTGTAGTTTTTGTCCAAAGCTCCACCCCACTGAGATAACAATCTACCAGCTTGACATTGACTAGGGTCAGAACAGAAAAAAAAAAGTTTTTACAGCAGAGCCCTTTCCTTTGACTCTTTCTTTCTTTCTCCCTCTGTCTCTTTTTTGTTAGGCTAGCAAGAGGCCCAGCAAGATGCTGGGGAGGGGGGGCTCATGCCACAGTTGCTGTGCCTGTAAACAGAAGGCTGTGAAAACCCTTGTGTAGTGGTGTCAAGCCAATCCTCCTAGCCAATGTTCTGGTGTTCAAAGAGAGACCCATGGAGAGGCAGCTTAGGAGGGTGACAGACCATAACATAACACAAATACAATGTGGATTTTCTGTCTCAAAAATTTATGTTTCTTTGCCTTTCTAATTTTAACATCCCTATTTTGTCTATATGCTATTATTTTTATGACATTTTGCACCCAGCCCCACCCACAAACCAGACATTGAAGTGTGGATAATGATAAAGTTTGTATGCATTGCTTGTCAAAATGCATTATCAGTTTTTTATTTTGGTCCCTTGAAAAACTATCCATACAGGTTACAATGCATTTCAGTTTGACTTACGTTTATATTTTTAAAAAATTATTGTGTTTTTCAGTTATAAATTATTTTCCCGCAGGTTTTTAAGATATATTATTATACCATGTTTATTTTACACAGAGGCGACAAAAGTCATGGGATATCTCCTAATATTGTGTCGGACCTCCTTTTGCCCGGCAAAGTGCAGGAACTCGACGTGGCATGCACTCAACAAGTTGTTGGAAGTCGCCGGCAGAAATATTGAGCCATGCTGCCTCTATAGACGTCCATAATTGCAAAAGTGTTGCCGGTGCAGGAGTTTGTGCACAAACTGACTTCTCGATTATGTCCCATAAATGTTTGATGGGATTCATGTCGGGCGATCTTGGTGGCCAATTCATTCGCTGGAATTGTCCAGAATGTTCTTCAAACCAGTTGCAAACAGTTGTGGCCCGGTGACATGGCGCATTGTCATCCATAAAAATTCCATCATTGTTTGGGTACATGAAGTCCATGAATGGCTGCAAGTGGTCTCCAAGTAGCTGAACATAACCCTTTCCAGTCAATGATCGGTTCAGTTGGACCAGAGGACCCAGTCCATTCCATTTAAAAACAGCCCACACCATTATGGGGCCACCACCAGCTTGCACAGTTCCTTGTTGACAACATGGGTCCATGGATTCGTGGGGTCTGCGCCACACTCGAACACTACCATTAGCTCTTACCAACTGAAATCGGGACTCATCTGATCAAGTCATGGTTTTCCAGTCTAGGGTCGAACTGATATGATCAAGAGCCTAGGAAAGGTGCCGCAGGTGATGTCATGCTGTTAGTAAAGGCACTCGAGTCGGTCTTCTGCTGGCATAGCCCAGTACAGCCAAAGTTAGCCGCACTGTCCTAACGGACATGTTCGACATACGTCCGACATTGATTCCTGCGGTTATTTCACGCAGTATTGCTTGTCTGTTAACACTGACCATTCTGCGCACACGTCGTTGGTCTCAGTCATTAAGTGCAGGCGGTCGGCCACTGCGTTGTCCATGGTGGGAGGTTATGCCTGAAATTTGGTTTTCTCTGCACACTCTTGACACTGTTGATCTCGGAATGTTGAATTCCCAAACCATTTCCGAAATGGAATGTCCCATGCGTCTAGCTCCAACTACCATTCTGCGTTCAAAGTCAGTTAATTCCCGTCGTGCGGCCATAATCACGTCAGAAACCTTTTCACATGAATCACTTGACTACAAATGAAAGCCCAACCAATGCACTGCCCATTTATACATTTTGTACGCGATACTTCTGCCAGCTGTATATTTGCATATTGCTATCCCATGACTTCTGTCACCTCAGTGTATATTACTAAAGATTTATTATATTAAGTACTTTGCATATGTAAATTTAATATATCAGTTTTGTATATTATTTTAAGACGTGTACACATTAAGTTTCCCCCATATAGTTTGAATACAGAAAGTATTCCCTTCATATTCATTATAAAAAATGTTCTATTACATCAACTATTTCATTTATTACATTTTCATGTTAAATATTTATTCTGTGACATGCATTTATCTTGAATCTTCCTGTTCATAAACAAATATTTTATACCAACCCAAGTTTAAATCATCAATTAGTCTACATTTTGATTTTTGAAAATAACTCTGTTTTGAGAGTAGATATTTTGCAAGCAACAATAACCTTGTGTATTGCAAAACCTATGCATATAAAAAAAAAATACACCATTTTTGTTTTAAGCCTATTACTTGACTGTCAACAGCAACAAAACATGTAAACAGCCTTACGCATGCTTACTGTTTTCTGAGTTCAGAATTAAGTATTTATAAAAATATAGACAAAACATATATTTTTTTTGTCTTTACTTGAACTCTAGTCTAGTTACTATTTGGACACTGTAAAATGAAATAAGTTGAAAATTCCTTTTCGGTTTTATATCCCATATTAAACGATGAAATTTTACGTCCTGGGAAGCAGACATGGGAAAATTATATTTCGGTTTTTAATACTTTATATACATGTNAAACGATGAAATTTTACGTCCTGGGAAGCAGACATGGGAAAATTATATTTCGGTTTTTAATACTTTATATACATGTTTATTTCATACATATTTTCGGCAAGGATATCATCATTGTAGTTCCCGTAGTTTAGCAGTCACTTCTTTTTGTCTCCTTTCAGGTCATAATGCATCCCAGACTCATTTGTATAAACTTCATATAATCCCTAATCCCTCATGCGGCACCCCTAGCACAGATTTGACCCATCTCTTGTTTCAGTGTTCCACTGGCGGCGATCGAAGTTCGTTGTATGCCACCGTTCAACTGCTTTGTGTGAGGTTTCCTGTATCTTACCCTTCAGTACTTTTTCATGACCCTCAGGTAGTTTGTGACGTTCTTGCTCTGTTTTTACTTGAGCACGGTGATATTATCTGATTTTAGAAGTTTGGTGTTCTGTTAGTTGTCCAAGGTGACCGGCCCTCTCCTATACTCCATACTGTATAAGAAGGCCACTTTCTGACAGGTCTGCGAAAGTAGCGCCACTGTTTACATCTGAATACGTATCCTTCCACCATCAGCTGGTCCATCAAGTCGAGGCTGTATTTTTTATCAACACGCTGTCAGCTAATCCACTTGCCATTGTACTGTATGCTAAACACATTTGAAGATATTTTAAGACTGACATCTGTCTAAAAAAAATAAGATCCAATATTTTCATTTTTATATTTTACAACGTTTAAATTAAATATTTGTTAACTCTTTTTTAATTTGTCCGAGAAAGTGAATTTGGGTTAACATTTGGGAGACAATCTGTTGTATTTATTATCACACTTTGGACNTTTAATTTGTCCGAGAAAGTGAATTTGGGTTAACATTTGGGAGACAATCTGTTGTATTTATTATCACACTTTGGACGTTATAGCTAATATATTCGAGTTGGAAATATGTGACATGGAATAACGTTAGAATTCCCTAAAAACTATTCACGCGCGTCTCACTTTCTACGGAAACAAGGAGATGGGTTTCGAGAGAACAATATGGCGTATAATTTACGTAGACGAACGATTACCGGCCGAATATAAATTACTTTTACTCCAAATCGTTGTACATGAAATATATGTTACTTTAAAATTATGCAGAGCCCATGGAAAAATATAACTATTGGCATCTGTTTGTAAATTCGTTATATAGCTCGCAGGAAAGCGATTAATTTCTGGCTGGTAATACCTCGCATAACAACACACAGATGGCGCGCACAGCTCGCCACGGCAAAGTTTGAGCCGCTGTTTTTGGATAACAGATAGCGTATTTTTTAAAGTTTATTGTTCTTATATTATGGGCTGGAAATGTTTCAAATTCGTATCGTTTCGTCAAATTATTAGAAAAAATAATTCAACAATATTATGCAATATTTCTGTATGCTTTTGGAATTAATATCAAGGACGTGTTGAAAGCGAGGTTGGAGAGGGATGATAGGACGTGAAGAAGCTTTCTGAAGTTAGCACAACTTCAGAAAACTTTTCCACGTCGTATCGTTCTATTGTTCATTTAATTTTGAACACCTATACATAACTATGAAGTTTAGTTTTTAACNTTAGAAAAAATAATTCAACAATATTATGCAATATTTCTGTATGCTTTTGGAATTAATATGAAGGACGTGTTGAAAGCGAGGTTGGAGAGAGATGATAGGAC
The DNA here is from genome assembly GCA_002778355.1 of Clitarchus hookeri. Classification (NCBI taxonomy): domain Eukaryota; kingdom Metazoa; phylum Arthropoda; class Insecta; order Phasmatodea; family Phasmatidae; genus Clitarchus; species Clitarchus hookeri. The sequence continues at coordinate 507,908 of NQII01000205.1, read as the reverse complement.
GTGAAGAAGCTTTCTGAAGTTAGCACAACTTCAGAAAATTTTTCCACGTCGTATCGTTCTATTGTTCATTTAATTTTGAACACCTATACATAACTATGAAGTTTAGTTTTTAACACTAACAACCATTGTTTTGTGACCTTGTAAAATAAAATGTATTAATAAATCTAAGAACTCTTTCTTATCCGCGTATTTTCTGCTTTTCTGATGTGCATCGGCAGCGCACTGAGAATAGCAAACGTAATTTTAAATTTTGTTCGTTCGTGCATCAGCTGATACAGGATTTTGTAAATGGCACTTTGTTTGTTTCGTATACGTCAAGTTGCCGCTCACTGACTGTCAGAAAGTGGCCTTCTTATACCGTATGGACCATACCTTGCTATCCCTTGTTCCAAGGCCTTTCTTTCCCTCCATGGTTGATGGACCTCTAACCAGAAGAATAGTATTTGTGCTCCCGTCTGGTTTTGTTCAGTGTTCGTTTTTCCAGTGGTTATTACAGCGTATTTGTCTTTGCTCTAATTTTTCGGTTTTGGCAGTGGGCTTTGCTGTAGTAATAAATAATTGTGAACACAACAGAAAAATGTGGAGGAACCTCGATACATTGTTCCCTTATCCACTTTTATTTTACAGGTTTCCTTGAAATTTTCTTTTTAAATTGGTTATAAACGTCAGCCAGCATAAATCGTCTTTCATATATACTTTTAATGAATTTTGTATGCATGTATTTTTTTTTGGATTGTTGTTGAGGGCTGTTATCCTATTATCCAGAATTATGTGCGGCAATGACATAGCAGTTAACGTATTTTATCACGCGCAGGAGTTCGGCGGCACCAAATGGGACTGGATATATGGAGTACGGTAGTTTTTATAAAGTTTGTAGGTACATAAATGTATAATGATTACTTTCTTGCAGATTTTGATATTTTAATATTTTAGTTTTCAGCACTACAAGATAAGGATATGTTTTATTCCATTGCTCAGTGTCTAATAGGCATACATTTTTTTTGGCAGTATCAGTACAAATGAGTTGAATAAACTTGAAAACTGTAAGCCCCGATAAATTAATGTATGTATTTTTAAATCCTTTAACTTCGATTTTCTTTGAAATTCCTTCGCACGACGTAAGCTTCGCTTTGACTTCGCTTTGCATTTAAAAAAAGACCTTCGCACATGCCTAGTGGTGGTCAGAGACACTGGTGTCGCTTTACCTGGTTGGAACAAGGACCCTGTCCTAGGGCAGCTGCTGGGCTGATCACTGGTGTGAACGGCGATAGGGTCTGGTAGGTTGGTTGCGGTACCTGGGAGTGCGGTCTGGCACAGCCCAGGGTTACTGGTAGGCCAGGTCGTTGATGGACTACGATTGGGTGCTGATCACCGGCGAACTTCTGAGGGTGGTGAAATANTGGGAGGTGAGGCCTCGCTAGTCATCAGGCGATTGAGCTCGGTCAAGTGAGATGGTGCTACTGAGGGCAGACGGCAATGGGTTGCAGCGCAACTGACTAAGTTTAGAGGCAATAGTCACCTTCTCCACCCAGAATCAGTCCTGTCACTCCAACCAGCGATGTACAACGTGGTGGATGGAGTGGGTTAACTGATCTGGATGTCTGGCTGCTTCGTTACGTGTGTTCCTAGTGATCACTGCTCTACCGTATGTGCACACCAGATGCCTTTGCGTACCTGGTCCACAGAATGGGTGGCCATCTACTGAATTATGTTTTTATGACGTACGTGCACTCGGTTAAGGGTAGCCTGCAGTCCTACACTAGTTTCGGCTAAGTGGGTTTCAAGACACGGTCTCCTGCTTCTCTTTTGTGGGTTTGACGTCTACGAGGTCTGTCACCCTAGAATAAGCAAACAGGGTTACGTAAGAATAAATGTTTATTCCCCAGAGGAATAGACACTGTGACCCGTACTATATCCTAACCATCAATTGTACTGAAACCGGCGGAAGTAGACTACGTTAAACCAGATGAAGGGAACCTGGGGAAAAACTAAACGAGAGCATAAATTAAGCTAGGTAGCTATGAGAACAACTGACCCTAACTAATCTACTATCCAGAAGGGACTCTTGAGTTCACTACCAAAGCGGTAGTGAGTATAAGGTGGAGAAGACTTCTACGGGGGTTGTTGGGCAAAGGTCTGAATAACTTCTGGAAGGTAGCAGTGGTCCTTCATGAGGAAGGCGGTAGGCAGAGAGCTCCAGTACATGAGGTGATGGTGGTGGTGGTGGAGCGAGCTGCGGAGTATCAAACTGGTGTTTTCGAGCTGTGCGCTCGCGTATATAGACGGCNCTCCAGTACATGAGGTGATGGTGGTGGTGGTGGAGCGAGCTGCGGAGTATCAAACTGGTGTTTTCGAGCTGTGCGCTCGCGTATATAGACGGCCAGCTGCGGTCCTTTGGCTCCATTCAGCTGGTCGGATATCTTTGGGCTAGAGCCCTTCCCTTAACGGCGCAGGCCACATTCTCTCGAGGGAGGCTGGAAGTGATATTTTCCTTGTGTGCAGGTTGTGTCGCTCCCGTAAGCTTAGGGGCAGGGCTGGGCTGCGTGGCAGGCTTCTGTCACACGCGGATGTGATTACCAAACACGTGACGTCTGACAGTAGACGGCCTTGACTGCAGTGTCCCTGAGTGCCCCGTGCCTAGGGGTGTGCAGGTTGGCTCTAAAAGCAAGATGTCCTAGGTTCAAACCCCGCTCGAGGTGACATGACGTGAAGATGAGGCGGAGTCGTAATTAATAATTATATCAGTATGCGACAGGCGACAATATTGAAACCTTTTATTAATTCTGCACCTAACTTATGTCAAACAATTCAATTTTTTTTGTATTTTGTTTTGTTAAGATACAATATAATATTCCTTGGGTGAAACAATTATGAATTTATGGTTAGCCATTTTCATTATAGATGGGCCAGTTCCATCTGTCGGTTCTCTGTTCCACCAGTTCTTAGCCTTGAGAACCGAAACAGAGAACAAGAGGTATATACTCGTTTTCTTGGCTTTATTTCTAATGGCAACCAACATAGTTCCCACCAAATTTATATAATGTACAATAATAATTTGAATGGAAAATTTATTTGCCAGAAAAATAGCACACATCATGCAAACACAATTTCACTACTGTAAACAAACAAGTCAGCCAGCCACATCCATGTAAATTATTGATACACCATCAGTGGAAACTTGGATCATCACAAATTGGTAATGCATTTATGGCGTAAAGAAAGTATTTCGAGGTTACAAATGTTTTTATTACCATGAGTTTGCACATGGCATTGGTTCCAAAAATTTACATTTTTATTGTAGATGAGTTATTACTTTTATTTTCTGAGATAAAATGTATTAGCAAGAGATTAGAACCGGCCGATTTGCACTGAATCTGCACTTATAAATAATCTGAAAATAGCCTATTTATTCGGATTACTATCTTATTAATTCAAACTAATAAACAATTCGTTAAGCACTGCCGTACCTACAACAACAAATGAATTTCATCAACCATTATCGCACTTGGCTTTGATCCAGTGAAGGGCACATACTATGTTATTCGTAATTTTGCCTGTAGTGAAGAATGCCAAAAACTTACGCGGCATCTAACAATAACAATTGGAAAATTAATTTTCTATAAAAAAAATTTCATCACGAATCACAAGTAATTTAACTGAGAATGCACGCCATTATTATTTCATATCATTGACACTGTCCATTTTATATAAACAATCAGAAGGAAACAACGGAATGCACCCTATTGACCAATTTTACATGGAAGCCAACTGCAAATATTAATACGCTAATATGGCACATAAAGTGAAGGGTACTAAAAATAAATCTTCTAAATTATTACGTTTGTTGATTTAAAGAAAATTCCTGCAACTAAAAATCTATTTTGCAATTGTATTTCTGTTCTGGGGAGNTTATTACGTTTGTTGATTTAAAGAAAATTCCTGCAACTAAAAATCTATTTTGCAATTGTATTTCTGTTCTGGGGAGGAAAAAATGCAGTCAATCGAATTTTGGATAGGTACCTACTCAATGCAGTGGTACCGAAAAATTGTGTTCATGAATGAAGTTAAAGTGGGTAATTTTAGAATGGCGTTGGAATGAGAACATTTTCAAATCACNGAAAAATTGTGTTCATGAATGAAGTTAAAGTGGGTAATTTTAGAATGGCGTTGGAATGAGAACATTTTCAAATCACGCTCTTTGTTTCGGGTTAGTGAGAAGTTTTCTCGGCAACTGATATTTTGCGTGATGTTCTCTTGATGCACTTCCAGCTTCCAGAGTTAAAAGATAGACATTTTATGCGAGACATGCGGGCATGTTAAATGTTTCCCGGCTGAACAGCACACAGCGAGGCCACACGCATAGACATGAAGTGAATGCTTATTGTTTTACGTGACAAAAATTTGCAGGTTGTGGGGATTAACAATTGCAACGGTATTGTGTGAAATTATTTCTCAGAAACATGGCATTGTGATTGTCAAAAATTGTGAACTTTCGCACACAAATAACAACCCTTTTTTTAAGTTTGCAAAGTGTATGTAATGATGATACGTTAATGTAAGTGAACACACTGACATTTGAACCCCCAAACAGCAGTACAGGTAAACAGTACACACACTTTCTCAGCTTCAATTTCGGAGGAAAATTTACAAAAACCAATGACAATGTGTAGATTTACTTCCAATATTGTAGGATTAAGTTTTTACACTACTTAAGTCTTTTCAAAATGGAAAATAAATGTCTTTATTGTTAAATAAATAAGAGTGAATAAGATTATTACTCTAAAGCCCAAAACTTGTACATTACAAAAAAACTTGAAAAATTTATCAGCTGTACAATGAAATTTACAGTTTAAGAATTAGGTTTAACAGATTACATTATACAATCAAAAAATTAATAATACCATTTAGAATCAATTTTAATAAAATAATTGGAGTAAAACTGAATCGGAAATGGCAAAACTCTGAATCTGCAGTTCAAATCGGAATCAGGTTTTAAGTGAATCGGCACATCCCTAACTCTGAGTGAAAATTAATTCTATGCAGTTTTAATTATGTAAAAAAACTGATTTCTCNGTGAATCGGCACATCCCTAACTCGGAGTGAAAATTAATTCTATGCAGTTTTAATTATGTAAAAAAACTGATTTCTCAGGGTGAGTCAAAATCAACATCAAACTAAAAACACACCTAATGTAATAAATAACAATTTGTTGAAAATGGGACCCACAATTTTATCTCTAACCTAACACACAGATCACAGGTAAGCAACATTTTTAAAAAGTTCCCAAGTTTTTTACACTTTTGATAGAAAAAAATGAAAGACACATCCCCAATTTTCATGTCATAATTTCAATATCCAGTGCTAACTTTTCTACAACAATAAATATTAAAATACCAATACCCAATACCTACATTAACTGACTGCCTTTTGTTTGGTACCATCATCATCTCGTTTACAAGGACACAAGACTAACACAAATTTTCTGAGATTGTAAAACCTTTCATTTTCTATACAGCAATTTTTTTTGGTACAGTTGCTGCNCGGAGATTGTAAAACCTTTCATTTTCTATACGGCAATTTTTTTCTGTACAGTTGCTGCTTTCACATATGCACTGTGTGAACAAAGATGCAAAAATGTGAAATGAATGAGTAAAATCTTGCACATCACAACATAATACTGTACACATACTACCACATGGGGTATACCTTACTGTAATTTATAATGTCAATAGCTTTAAAACAATGCTCATATAATGTTTGTCATGATANGTGAATCGGCACATCCCTAACTCTGAGTGAAAATTAATTCTATGCAGTTTTAATTATGTAAAAAAACTGATTTCTCGGGGTGAGTCAAAATCAACATCAAACTAAAAACACACCTAATGTAATAAATAACAATTTGTTGAAAATGGGACACACAATTTTATCTCTAACCTAACACACAGATCACAGGTAAGCAACATTTTTAAAAAGTTCCCAAGTTTTTTACACTTTTGATAGAAAAAAATTGAGAAAAAAAAAACCAATATCCAAGAACTGAAACCGAACAGAGAACCAGAAAAAAATGAAACAGACACATCCCTAATTTTCATGTTATTTATCTCTAATACCCAGTGCTAACTTTTCTACAACAATACATATTAAAATACCAATAACCCAATACCTAAATTAACTGACTGTCTTTTGTTTGGTACCATCATCCTCTCTTTTATACGGACATAAGACTAACACAAATTTTCGGAGATTGTAAAACCTTTCATTTTCTNCTGAGACTGTAAAACCTTTAATTTTCTATACGGCAATTTTTTTCTGTACAGTTGCTGCTTTCACATATGCACTGTGTGAACAAAGATGCAAAAATGTGAAATGAATGAGTAAAATCTTGCACATCACAACATAATACTGTACACATACTACTACATGGGGTATACCTTACTGTAATTTATAATGTCAATAGCTTTAAAACAATGCTCATATAATGTTTGTCATGATAGACAACTCATAACTCTTATTTCAATTTCATTTTTCAATACTCTGCACGTTTATTCGTAATTTATTTNATTTTCTATACGGCAATTTTTTTCTGTACAGTTGCTGCTTTCACATATGCACTGTGTGAACAAAGATGCAAAAATGTGAAATGAATGAGTAAAATCTTGCACATCACAACATAATACTGTACACATACTACTACATGGGGTATACCTTACTGTAATTTATAATGTCAATAGCTTTAAAACAATGCTCATATAATGTTTGTCATGATAGACAACTCATAACTCTTATTTCAATTTCATTTTTCAATACTCTGCACGTTTATTCGTAATTTATTTACATGATTTAAACATAATATAATAATCGCCAAGAAAAAAAAATTTAATTTTGGTCAATCCAGTTTTCACAAACAGTGTGTGTACCAAAGCCTCAACACCAGACAGGAGCACGCAACACAAGCCCTTCAGAACCAGGAGACATGCAGACGAGACAGCGGCAAGCTTTACCTGGAGAACGAGAGCGCCGCAGGCATGGTGATGGGGGAGAGCAGGGCGGGCCCCCGTGCACTCGCAGGGTTCGACTTAGTATTGAAGCCAGGACTACTGCACGCGGGGAGAAACAGTGCCATAAAAACAAAAACATCAGCACAACACCACATCAGCACTAGCGCACCGCATGTGTGCAGCCACATCCAGGAATACAAACAATACTATCATGCGTGGAGAACAACGTGCAATAATAAATTATGCACAGCTAGCACTCATTCATAACTGTTAAATATGANTACTATCATGCGTGGAGAACAACGTGCAATAATAAATTATGCACAGCTAGCACTCATTCATAACTGTTAAATATGAATTGCAAAAAAAAATTAAACGTGAAAACAAAACTTAAAAACAAAACCATTATTTATTTCATTCATACTACATACAATATAAAAAATTCTAATTTCCAGACATGTGCACATTGCTCTTTTGTATATTACCGTTTCCAAATTTNACTACATACAATATAAAAAATTCTAATTTCCAGACATGTGCACATTGCTCTTTTGTATATTACCGTTTCCAAATTTCTAGCACACACACACACAAGGGAGTTACATCAAAGGTCNTACTACATACAATATAAAAAATTCTAATTTCCAGACATGTGCACATTGCTCTTTTGTATATTACCGTTTCCAAATTTATAGCACACACACAAAGGAGTTACATCAAAGGTCAAAAACTACAGGATAGGCCTACTTCTATTAATTACTACAAACAAATGAATCAGCAAGCATCAGCATTCTTATTTGACTTTCAAGGCACTAACTGGTAAATAATAATATAAATTCACTGACAAGTATCTCTATGGAGGAAAGGTAATTAATTAATCAATTCCTCCCCAACTGCAATCCACTACCATTCCATTGTGTCAAGTCTAAAATAATAACAAAGTGTATGTTTAATCTCAAGTTTAATTATGACTGGCAAATTTGATTTAAGAACTGACTGTGGGAATATTGAAAATGGAAAAATTCAAAGGAGTTGAACAAATGGTTTGCAAAGTATTTTTATTGTTGGTTGTAGCTTGACGTCTTGCCAAAAGTGAGATCATTAAGAAATGGTTGTGTGGCTCAGACACACAGAATTGTAAAAGAAAATGGTCACAGAGTGCATTAAGGAACCATTTCAGCATTTATCTGGAGTAATTTTGAAAAACCAAAATAATGATGGCCAGACATAGAATCAAACCTGAACCCCTAACGTACAATTTTTCTCTGGTTAAACTTATAATGTTTATTGGTGTAAATTTCTCTTAATTAACCTTTCCTGCATTATAATTTTTTTTCCCGACATCTTTGACTGGCTGTACTTCATCCAAACTTTTGATACTGTAAAGTTTTCACAAAAACAGAGTACACATTTCTAGTCACAAATATGACAGTAAAACCCCCACACACGCACACACACATTACCTCCTACATATAATTACTTTCATTCTGCAGCAAATATGTATAGTTTAAATTACTGCTTAAGCCCCTACCCTAATTAATAAAATTGAAGTGTGCAATTTTACTAAGACTGAGAAATATTTAGGATGAAAAATTAATTACGATGAGTCCAAATATTAACAAGCCTGTCTACAAAAACTTAATCAAATGAACAGTGATTTCAATTTTACTTTCAATTAAATATTCATTAAAATTTATTGCTACATATAATAAAATTAACTGTCATGAATATGACTCTGTGCACAATAATAATAAAACTGTATTCCTGGATGAGACAAAACAATACCACAGTACAAAATCAGAAAGCAATATTCAGAATTGTGCTCTTGCTACGTGGAAGTCCTACAAGTGAAACAGCAAAGCACACAAGCATAACTTCAACCCAAAATAAGTGGCATGGATTAAATGCAGCATTAGTAAACATTAGGTACTTAGCAAAACAAACCAAATAGCGCTCAGAGCAAACCACTTCATCTGCACCAGGCAACATTGCAAATATTTTTACTAAAACTTTTGTCACTTATTAGACATAAAAAAATACTTAAAACAGGAAAAAATCTTATGACACATAGGGAGGAAAGGTAATAGTAAGGCTTAGAAAACATTTCTTGATCTATCATAAAATGATGCCGTAAGTTTTGTTAACATGTAGCATAATTCATATTTTGTGTTTATAGCTCCAAAAGAATTCAATATGATATTGAAAACTTACAAACCACAATTTGTGGCTCACTAATAACCAATTGCAGAGATAAACATACTTTCATAAATTCAAATAATCATGTCATAACTGCAAACAGCTACTAATTGCCTAACTCTTGCACATTGGATTTGTGAGAATAAACCAACAAATTTCTACTAAACAGAGCTATATAAATAATTAAAATAAATAAATATATAAGTAAATAATTATTATATATATATTACACACATGCACACACACACATACTAAAATTCTAAACTTGTTTCTCAGCTGTAAAAAATATTCTTTTCAGCATTCTACAAGAAAAACAAGACTTAAGAGGGAACAAGTTCTATTTTACTAGCATGGCCTAGCAAACTACTTCAGTGACCTATTGTACATATCCAAACAAAGATGTTCAAATGCTGTGTGACACATGGACTCTAGTTAGTAAAACCTTATATCCCCTTCAAAGCAAAAAGTCAAATGGAATAGAACCTAGATTATTTTCTCTACTGTATGTAAACATTAAAAAATATCACTTATTTTTTGAGGGGTATAGTTTGGAGAAATCAAATAGAGTGCATACATTTTATTTGGATTTACAGCTGATTATTCTCCTTTACTTTTTTCATGAGGATAACTGACATGTATAGCATTTATCCAAGAATTAATTAACTTGCAAGTTACACACATAATATTTTTGAGTGAAATTGCAAGTACTGAACTTGCTTAAGATTCTGGTATGATATTCTGTCTCCCTGATCAAGTGTATTTTGCATCCTATATTATATGAGTACAACAAAACTCTCTCAAGTAATTCTGAAGAGACTGAAAAATTATGGCTTATCAACCAGGAAAACTTATTACGAGGGTCAAATTACTTTGGTGTTTATAGACCAGGTGCTCAATTATGTAAAGTTATTAAGCAGGAAAACTTTATAAATATAAAAGGGAACTTCTTAAAGTAGTCTTACTACTACTTAATATTAGATAACATACAGCCTCTTATAGAAATGACACTATTTACACGTTTACAGACCACTTAACTTAATTATGGTTAAGAAAAAAATTTATACCCAAGTTTTGTTTGCCCTGGATATGATATGTCTCAGGGAATAGACACGTGCTTTGAAATCAGCATGAATTTTCAAACAATAATAATATATTAACTATAATGGAAATATAATCAATCAATGAAAGCAACAACTCACAATTGTTAATTTTCATGACAATCCACATACAGTCTCCGGAAAAATAACAGCTACGTCTTGATTCACAATTTGAATAATGTTCCATCATTTTACTTTCATGTTTACAAATCAAATTTCTAGAATGAAGTATTTTACTAGGTACTGCAGAACATAATATGACTTTGTAACTGTGAAAATATGCTGATGTATCAAATGATACACATATGTATAGTAATGTGACTACTTGCCAACGATACTTGAATTTCCAGGTAGGAGTATCCAGCAGAACTGAATTAATAAAAACCATTTTTTTCAGAGAAATCACAGAAGCATCAATAAATCACTTGTGTACTTTACACACCAGAGCTTTGTGTTGTGTTTTACGCTTTATCTGGGTCACGCCACAAGATATCTCGCTGGCACATCCTGTAACCACTTCCGAGACTGAGTCATAACTCCACTGCTATTTTTTACAGTGGTTTATTTGTTAACATTTACAGTCCAGTTTTGTAGATATTTTGACGGTTCAAATATTTCTCAACATGTACTAGAAGTGTACGGTAATGTGATTAACCAACAAATTTATCAAGTTTAAGTATAAAGTTATACAGTAGAAGTGTTTATTTACATACCCTGAAATTACACTTTCCTCTGTTTTGGACACATTTCATTTTGTGCAGTGTAATGCTCATACAGCATAAATTTCCCTCTTTTTAACATTTTCCTCTATTTTGCAACATTGTACATTGAAATTTTTAAAAATGGGTTATACTCTATTCAAAAATTACAAAAGAAAATTGCAGTTTCACTAACAACTATTAATAACAGTAGGGATGTGCGAATCTTCACATTTTCGGAGTTGAATCTAAGATTTTTGAACCTTCGACTTCATCTTCGAATTAAAACATCTTCAAGTGAAAAGTTGAAGATTTTCTTAAAATGTTTATTCCACCGAAACTAGTATCAAAACCAGCAGTCAGTATCATTAAACACCGCACATGTTCCATAGACACTGTAGTATTCTCAGAAATAGAAAATAATGAACATTTTGCACATTAAGTTTTGCTAAGCGTTCAAACTTTTAACTTCACAGCGCCGTAATTGATTGGTTTATTTGCATTCCGAAGTGTAATTAAACATAGCTACGTAAAACAAAATCAAACCTAAAAAAACATAGCACTGTAAATTCACAATAAAGAAAAATACAGTTATGAATTGCCTTAGTATTAAAGTTTCTTCGAAATTATAATAAGTTTTATTTAGGGAAGTGCGCAATCGTGTCTTTGAGCAACGCAATGTTGACGCAACAGCGTGGTTAATGTAACATTCATAGTTGCACTGCGTATAAATGTTTACGTAGATCTTCCACTAAAAAAAAAAAACTAAACAAAACAATACTGCTTGTTATTAATATACTTCCGCAGTATTTCCACAAGACGCCAAGATTTATGAAACGATCGAAAAAGCCGAACATTAAGGGCCGCCATTATCCTCTGCATGGTTGACGGTAGTCCGGCCAACATTAATAAAGCAGCAAAACAAATTCTACACATGCTGTTCATTCTCTCTCCCCCTCCCTCTCGTGCTGTTTTTCCGGGCTTCTCCCTGAGCTGATGAGCTAGCTCTAAGTACGTTTGTTGACGTGTAATAGTTATATATGTTGATTTCCGCAACAGTAATTTTTACATTTGTTCTTAGTGAGCATATGTAAACTGTTTTTAGCGATGAACGAAAAGTCACAGCATGAGACACAACTGCCGAATCGGAATGTTGTATATAATTTCTTTGAGAGAAATAGTGATCACACTGCTTGTACATGCAAAGTTTGCAAGACAGTGTTATCCACTCCACGATGTAAGAACAGTAATAGTAATAAATAATTGTGAACATCACAGAAAAATGCAGAGGAACCGTGATATATCTTTGCCGTATCCACGTTTATTTTANCCAGCATAAATGGTTTTTCATATTTTATAAAAAGAAATTCGTTTGCATGTATTTTTTTTATTTTGGATCGTCGATGAGGGCCGTTATCCAGAATTATGCGCGGTGATGTCATAAAAGTTAATGTGCTTATCACTGCAGGAGTTGGGCTGACATACCTACCACAGCTTATACGTATTTATGGAAGAACTGCACACTTTCCTTTTAGGCAGTGAAAGTTCAGCCTCTCTTGCACTGAGGCCCTAATACCACCACCATTCAGCGAGATTATTATCTAGCCCGACATTGACAAGGGTCCCAGGAAGAGGCCAAATGTTAATAGTCGCCCACTTAAAAAACAGTGAGGTGGCAGCACCAAATGGGATTGGATATAAGGAGAGAAAAAAAAGGTTGTGGAAGGGGAGGGT
>NQII01000205.1:424796-495127 GCA_002778355.1 Clitarchus hookeri | reverse complement strand
TTTTTTAACAAGGGGCGAGTAGGAGTAATTTTCGATTTATCAGCTAAAGAGCTGATGCATAAGATTTGGCACCCAACTATTAGGCAAACCAGATGTTAACGTCTCGTCTCATGAAAAAGCTCTTAAGGGTCAAATCTCGGTGCATCTTTGGTATCTTTGGTCCGCACACACATTTTTTTCCCAGTCACTTGAAAAAACGCTCCATAGAGGTTCCACTGTACTTCAAAATCGGTAGGTACCATTTTGTGTCAGCAAAAAATTACATTGTTACAATTTGAATACTGGGCTTCAAACAAACAAACTGAATAAGGCCTATATTGTTGCAGCAACAACAGCTACACTAACTGATCACCCAAAGTGACATGAAACTGAATGGAAATAATATGTTGAAGACAGGAAGTTTCTGAATGAAGAAAACCAGCTCCAAAACAAACTGTTGAAAAGTGTAGACAACAAACAGTTGAAAATGTTTTTGCAAAAAGAATGAAATTTTCCTCCAGTGATTCAAGGACTCAGTCCATAACAAAATGCATTAGTTTAATGCTTACGAGAGGACTTCTCCCCTGCAGTGTTGTCGAAGAGGAGGGATTTGTTGACCTTATGGCGAACTCCAACGTAGCACCAAATTACCACATTCCTAGTCGCACCACATTCTCCAACAACTACGTACCTGCTCTTTCTGCAGAAATGCAAAACAAAATGAAATCAATGCTAAAAACAGACTACCCATCCCTACTGTCACTCAGCATTACCTCTGATGGTTGGACATCTGCAGCTGTGGATAAGTATGTGAGCATTACTTGCCACTATTTAACACCTCAATTTTTAGGCAACTCATTCTCCATGGATATCATTCTTATGAATGAATCCAACACCAGCCAGAACATAAATGCAGCTTTGTGCCATACACTGGAAGACTTGGGAATACCTGTGCAAGATTCAGACATTCCAATCTACCATATTTTATCGCATATAAGATGCACATTTTATTAAAAAATTTTTTATTGAAAATTAGGGGTGTGACCAATAAGTGAGAAAATGAACTGCATCCTCCAGCCCCGCACTAACTTTTCATTTACTCTGAATTCACGGCCCGCGGCTTGATTTCCAAACTCTTCAGCGAACAAAATCACTTTCATTTTGAAACCTGCGGTGTAAGTACTTCGCTTTTCCATCACGAAACTCTGTTGCACTTCTCACTGCCACAACATCAAAACAACACTACGTGCGTCGCAAAGACTATATAAGATGTTGGTCAAGGCTAACATTTGGTACTCAAGAACCAACGCTAATGTGCTGCAATCTCTGTGCATTCCACAGAAAGCTTTCGAGAATAATCGATTGTCAGTTATCGTATGGCAAGAATCGATTCCTTTTATTTCATTTCATTCTTTTAAAATTTCTGTTTCTGTTAAGGATTGCGAAGGGAATTACGTAACAGAAATATTCAAATGCCTTTCTGTATTTTGCACGTTTATTTAAAACTTCCAACGATAAACTGCAGAAATAATGGTTAGGTTTTTGCTTTTAACATACATCGTTAAAAATACTTGAAATATATAAAAAGAAAGCTCAATAAAATTTTTCTCAAAATATCACTTCAATTTAAATTACATGTTTATAAGTTATTCCTTCTTTCCAATAAATATATAAACTNGTTTATTTAAAACTTCCAACGATAAACTGCAGAAATAATGGTTAGGTTTTTGCTTTTAACATACATCGTTAAAAATGCTTGAAATATATAAAAAGAAAGCTCAATAAATTTTTTCTCAAAATATCACTTCAATTTAAATTACATGTTTATAAGTTATTCCTTCTTTCCAATAAATATATAAACTNTTTTTTCTCAAAATATCACTTCAATTTAAATTACATGTTTATAAGTTATTCCTTCTTTCCAATAAATATATAAACTCTGGCAGTCAAGGCTGCGTCTCAAGCGCTATATCTGTACATTCCAAAAGAAATGTGTCCAACAAACTTGCGATGCACTGTGACTGTGCAGTAGGCCTGTAGCTACGCTTGGCAACACCGCTTGTTTGCAAGGACACAGCTGCCATACGACCTTTGCCAAGGTCGCGTGCATCAGCCATCCGAGGCGCGTTGTGTTGTACACTATGTACAACCACAACGATGAGCGCAAGCTATAATCGATAAATAAAATTTTTTTTTAAACGCCCTTTGAAAATAATGGTGCAACTTATATGCGATAAAATACGGTACTGTGTAACTGACAATGGGGCCAACTTCAGAAGTGCTGCCACTCGTTCATTCACACCAGTTCAGTGGTTTGCCCACACCTTTGAGAATTATATTACTGAAGCTAAGAAAGAAACAGCAGGGATGGCCATGCCTTTTACAAAGTGCAAGGTAATAGTAGGTCATTACAAGCAGAGCAGTACAGCTAGAGAGTCTTCACTCTATGCAAAGAAAATTAGAACTACCAGAGTTAGAAGTAATCCAATATATTGACACTAGGTGNAGTCTTCACTCTATGCAAAGAAAATTAGAACTACCAGAGTTAGAAGTAATCCAATATATTGACACTAGGTGGTCAAATGAACACCAAATGTTAAAAAGGCTGCTGGAAATGCAGGCTGCGTTGAGTACAGAAATGGCTAGCCCAAAAAACACCAGCAATGTGCAAATGCTTACACCACAGGAATGGAGGCATACGAGTGGGATTGTAGAGATTCTTGAACCTCTTGCTGATGCAACAGAAGAGCTGAGTGGTGACAGCAATCCCACTTTGTCTATGGTAATTCCAATTTTGCATTGCCTAGAATCACACCTGACAAGTTGTATTCTACATAAAACAGAAGGAATTATGTTTGCAAGAAATTTGTTGAAGGCTTNCACACCTGACAAGTTGTATTCTACATAAAACAGAAGGAATTATGTTTGCAAGAAATTTGTTGAAGGCTTTAAAATCAAAACTTGGTACCTACAAGGAAGACTGTTTTTTTTACCTGCAATAATTGCAGATCCAAGATTCCCAGG
The DNA here is from genome assembly GCA_002778355.1 of Clitarchus hookeri. Taxonomy (NCBI): domain Eukaryota; kingdom Metazoa; phylum Arthropoda; class Insecta; order Phasmatodea; family Phasmatidae; genus Clitarchus; species Clitarchus hookeri. The sequence goes on along the minus strand of NQII01000205.1, from coordinate 492,124 downwards.
AGCTTTGGTTAACAAAGTAGTTGCTGCAGCTACTATGGAAAGCANCCTGCAATAATTGCAGATCCAAGATTCCCAGGAGCTTTGGTTAACAAAGTAGTTGCTGCAGCTACTATGGAAAGCATATTAAAGAAAATGAATGTAGAGGTAAACGTTTGTCAAGAACAAGTAATACAAGAACCAAGCAGCAGCACTTCTTCTCTCTGGTCTGCATTTGAAGAACTGCAAAATGAGTCAAAATGTGGTGATTGTGTTGACAAATTGAACAGATACTTAAATGAGATGAGCATAGACAGAAAAAATAACCCATTGCTCTGGTGGAGTGAAAACAAGAACATCTATCCAAAAGTGTCAAAAATTACGTTAAAATATCTGGGAATACCTGCGAATCAGGTCAGCAGTGAGCGGTTGTTTTCCACGGCAGGAAATGTGACGCAGAGGCGCCACAATCTGCTCCCAGAACATGTCCGCCAACAATTTTTTCTGCATGACAATGCTAAATACTTTAAGTAAATGAATGCTGCTCTTGTTTTCTTTACATAGGCTATACTCTTGAGGTTTCAAAATTGAAGAACAGTTTGTAAACATTGTTAGTTCTTATTTCTTTAGTGATTGCAGTAAAATGTTTCTTTAACATAATTTTCAAGAATGTTTTAATGATGAAATGTTTTCAGGTAAGTTAGCATTTATTTTCTTCTGCAAACTAAGGCATTATTTTTAACAATTTTACCAAATCTGTAAATAGTATAAAATTAATATTTATAGTGTAGACTTAGGTATTATTTTTAACATATTTTGTAGTATAGCAGTTCTTATAAAGTTTGAAGGTATCTAAATGCATAATTATTACTTTCTGAATATTGTAGCCCACTATAAATTAATATATAAATAAATATATTTAGAAATTCCTTGGACTTAGATTTTTCTTCGGGATTCCTTCGCATGATGTACGCTTCGCTTCGACTTCACTTCACATTAAAAAAAAAAGACCTTCGCACATGCCTAAATAACTGCTTGTAATAATTGGCTTCAAGAAGAAGTAGCATGGCTTCCTATGTAGCACTACATGACTGTACAACATGCAAAGTTCATTGAAAAATAGTACACACACTACTAAAATTGTCACAAAAGTATGATTAAGTTGCATATGAAAGAAGAAAGCATGTGCTTTGTAACAGTGTAAAATATTTCATTATTATTATTTTAAATTATAAAAATTATAGTCTATTTTCACACAAAATTTTAACATTTTCCTATTTTGGATGCTTTAAAAAGTACATTTTGCGAAAGAAAAACTTCCATCAAACAAGACTATCAATAATAAGTACTATAATTGTATGTAATANTTATAGTCTATTTTTACACACAATTTAAACATTTTCCTATTTTGGATGCTTTAAAAAGTATATTTTGCGAAAGAAAAACTTTCATCAAACAAGACTATCAATAATAATTACTATAATTGTATGTAATAAAAAATTTGTAATTATATTGACGCCCTACCTGTTCTGGGGTAACTTCAACAGGCACATCGAGTCTTAGCTTGGACCATAGAGACCGGGATGAAGGTGTCCCGTTAACGGGGTGGATTTACTTGAGAACAGTCTTGGTTTGGTCGAGACCGTAGACAGCCCTGTGAACTTTCACAGGTGCAGGTTCAATCACAGATCATGTGCTCGAGCAAGTCCGAGCAAAGGTTTCTCCTGAGAATTCAAGGCAAGGAGTGACATTGGCAGGTACAGATGTATGCGAGACATTATATGGAGGCTTTGGTGGCATAGGCGGTAGTGGAGAGAGACCTCAAGGGATATTGAAGCACGTAACTGTAATTTCCCCCTGATACTCTCTTCCTGTGGGTGCTGTAGCAGAAGGCTGATNCAAGGGATATTGAAGCACGTAACTGTAATTTCCCCCTGATACTCTCTTCCTGTGGGTGCTGTAGCAGAAGGCTGATGGGTAGTGGAGCTGGTCCTCTGTATTGCCACTTCTTCCCATCNTGCTGTAGCAGAAGGCTGATGGGTAGTGGAGCTGGTCCTCTGTATTGCCACTTCTTCCCATCGGTTGGAGTAGACCTTTCTGGCCCCCTGGTATGACTCCACAACCTCCCTGGCTAGAGCCAAGGCTTGCTTGACCGCCTTCTGCTGATCCGTCCTATGGCGAAGTATTCAGATGGCAGAAAGAGAGAGAGAGAGAGAGTTAAGTGGAATAGCAGGTGTTCCGTAGGGATCGGCACGGCTCTAGTTGGCAAAAAGAGGNGAGAGAGAGAGAGAGAGTTAAGTGGAATAGCAGGTGTTCCGTAGGGATCGGCACGGCTCTAGTTGGCAAAAAGAGGGGCGTGTAAACAGGGAGGTATGGGATTGCTTCCCAGGCCGCCTCGCAGAGGTCTGTGACTTCCCTCATGGTGCACTAGGAGGGATGTTCCCAGCACAAAGAGAGATATTAGGTGCTCAATATGCCTGAANCATGGTGCACTAGGAGGGATGTTCCCAGCACAAAGAGAGATATTAGGTGCTCAATATGCCTGAAAAAGTGAGAGAGGGTGGGGAGCATGTGCCTATTCCTGAACAAGTGTGTGTGCGGACACAAGTCGAAAACAAGATCAAAGTGGTGAAACCGGTTTAGAAAGAAAGATAGCTGATAGAGAGATACTCAGGTAGTTTATATCTGTTCTATTGGTAACCCAAAGTAAAACAGAATAAACCAGCCTATACCCACATCGGGCCTGAAGGGCCAGACCTAGGTCACTAACTGCTGCTACATATCTGGAAAGTTCTCTTGAGGTAGACTTAGACACCTCTTGGGGTAGACGTGGACACCAGTAGGTTGAGGGCGACCCCAAAGAATTGCAAACTCTGAAGGCGAAGAAGGACTATGATGGTGTTGTGGTTAGACTACTTATCTCTCCCATATATGCAAACCGGGTTCAATTCCCGGTGGGGTTGCTCCCAGATTTTCACATGTGGGAAACATAACGGACAATGTCGCTGGTTGGTGCGTTTTCTCAGGGATCTCCTGTTTCCCCTGTCCTTGCATTCTGGTGTTGCTCCATACTAACCTCACTTGACCCTCATCTGCTCTTAAGACCTTGATGTTAAGAGCCGCCAAAATATCTTCACTCAATCGCTCATTCAATCGTAAGGCAAGCATAATGGCTAAACTATGGCTAACAAAGGTGAAATTGACAGGGGGAGCCACGACTGTAGCGGAGGCTAGAGGATATCTGACATCATCCATACAGTGTCAAAGTTTCCACATATTTTAAATAACTGATTTTATGCCCAACTATTTCCGTTATAAAAATGATACATATCTGAAAACAATATCACTAATTTTTATTACATACAATTAGGATAGTTATTATAATAGTCTTGCGCGAAGATAATTTTTCTTTGAAAAATGTCCCCCTTAAAGCATTTATAATGGAATAATCTGTTACTGATAACTAATAAGCCTACTTTCCTCTACGAGGGTGCAAATAAATTTTAGTCAAATTCTTGAAAGCTTAGCTGGTAGGTAGGCATTGAGATCACATTGACAGCAATGTCATTAGAGATGAAACCAGAAACATGTTAAACAGTACAAAGACAACTAAAGTACAGGAGTGACATACCCNAGCAATGTCATTAGAGATGAAACCAGAAACATGTTAAACAGTACAAAGACAACTAAAGTACAGGAGTGACATACCCAGGATTCGAATTCAGAAAAACTCATAAAATTAAGCTAGCTTGCAATTAACTGCATCACGGAGGTAGGATTTGGAGCACCAACTAGATGTAACCGGTGTAATCTTTTGAATGATTTGGTTCACTAACCTGAAATATTTACTTTGTCATCATTTTAAAAATAATTGTCTGNCGGTGTAATCTTTTGAATGATTTGGTTCACTAACCTGAAATATTTACTTTGTCATCATTTTAAAAATAATTGTCTGAGCCATTAAAATACAAACGTTTGGAAGGCCTACAATAACGCTACCTGTGTGAAAAATTTTATGGAAATTGTTTGATTGGTCTCTGAGAAATGGGATAAAAACCTTAATTTCTTAAATGGAGCTATCCCAAAGCTGACTTCACACGCGACTAATATTGCTCTCCAGGCGCTTACTGCAGTGGGCATTTCAATACATCTGCAGCTATGGTTACTACCTTANTGACTTCACACGTGACTAATATTGCTCTCCAGGCGCTTACTGCAGTGGGCATTTCAATACATCTGCAGCTATGGTTACTACCTTAATATTGTGGACAAATGTGATTTTTGCACTACTCTACTGAAATAAAATGCACACAATGCTTCAAACAATTCAAAATTCAAAATATTTTGTCATTTTTATAGCACTGTATGCAGTATGTGTTATTAAAACAAAGTGTTCTCTTGTTTATGTTGTTCACCATAAGTGATTATGCGGTGTTTTTACATTTATTGAGTAAAACACAGCAAACTTATGTAGTTGGTGTAAACATTAAGCCTAAATTAAATTGTGTGGAATGTTTGTATTGAGATGAAGCAGAAAGATATGCAAATGCAAGACAGAAGAAACTACAACGGGATTTCAAAATTGCTCACTTTACCATAAACAGTCAACATATAGTGTGACAAGATGGATCTCTTTACAATCATTTCAACAAAATCGTAAGTCCACACAAGAGGTGCACGTTGTCAACAATTTTTAACAAAATCAAGGCAAGAACATCACCAAATTGGAATCCAAAAAGAACTATGCGTAATTAGTAGTATAAAACCAAGAGAAATCAAAGTTATAATAACACAAGCGAAGTGCGAAGGCAAGCCAGCAAGAGTACGATGACAGGATAAACACATAACGTGTGCGGAGACATCAGGCCGCCTGAGGAGTGAATGTTGGAAGGAGATGCTGAGTCAGCGATATTGGCTAGCACTAGTGACCTGGGAGGGGATGGGTTGTATCTACTTTTAGATATGGGCTACATTCAGTACAGTGCTCACCAAGAGAAACGAACACAATGTGTGGTGACCAACAAAAGTGCAACAAACTTATTTTTCTGCAGATTTACCTCAAATTTTAAACTTTTTTTACCTGTATATTTTACGGTTCCTCAAAAACGTATCATTATAGAAAGGTGGACGCAATAAATGGGGTCGATACAGAGAGACACTAATGTATGTACACAGTGAACAATAATAATCCTCAGATGCATTAAAAGAAAAGCAAAGTAAGTCACACGTTTTGTCCATCCCTACATATTTCTCTAAGTATAAAGAAATTTGTGACTGTTTCTAAGATTTTGTTAAGTAGAACATATTGTAATGAAACATTTGTGTAGAAAAAATATTGATAATCACTTGATACTACTAAAACTAAAATTTTCACCTCAAAATTTTTAATATGGTAAAATAAGACCAACGTTAATTTTTCGGAAATAAAACCTGGAACAAACAGTTTTATATTTGAGTAAATATGGTCTCTTTTTTTTTTGTTCAAGTTTTTATATCATATCGTGGGATTTTTGCAGCTTACAATCAAATGGGTTTTCTGCAAATTACAATTGAAAGCAAACTAATGAGTCAGTTGACACATGACAGAAAATGCATAAAAGCCTGAAAGGAACTATTTACCAGGAGTTTCAAAAGTTTTCAAATCACTATGAGTCCAGCTACACGTCACTCATTTACAACTTATTCCAAATGGTTTTAAATACCAGCCTCACATAGTGTGAAAAACACTTAATTAATTACTATTTTAGAGTGTAATCAGTGTGATATGTGCAAGAAAAATTAGCACTATAAAACAGGAATGTTATGTAAGCAGTACAAGCAGTGTTATTAACGTACATATCATTCTGTGAGGCCTTAGCTATCTAACACAGGTATGCATCCTATAATCCATTTGCAGTTACTCATTACTTTTCTGAAAGTTCTATTTTAACGATACTCCTCCGCCTCATGGAAACAGAGCTTAACAAAGATTAGAAAATTACATCAAACGGATAGCACACTGCATTCATGCACACTCATTTTAATAATATTTTGCATGAGAACTATTTCTTACTAGGCAATATCCACACACCTATTTTCTTACCGTTTTTATGTACATTTATTAAAAATGAATTATTATAAATAATAAGTAAGTATAAGTTCAGGTTACCCAAAATTAAGATAATTTTGTGTTAACAGAAACATGACGTATTTGGGAAAGAACCAAACATGTCATGCATGAAATGATTTTCCAAAGGTTTGATTCAAAATGTGTGAAGGCAATGCGAATAGACTATATGGTTCCATCAAGGACTTTTGTTCTGCCANTCAAAGGTTTGATTCAAAATGTGTGAAGGCAATGCGAATAGACTATATGGTTCCATCAAGGACTTTTGTTCTGCCAGTTGCTGTGGGTAAACAAGCACACACTCGCCGGCAGGGGTACTCACTTCTCGTCTGGGGATGTGCTGCCCTTTGGGCTACCTGTAGAGCCACTCGATAGCTTGTCATACCGCGACACCATGCGGTCCGCAGGGACGGACACACTGCGGCTGAACTCCTGCTGGGGTGCAAGCCTCGAACTCTTCTTCTTCCTGGCAAACAAGCAGCATTCTCACGACATTTGACTTTTTTCTTTTAAATTTATATCCATAAGATAGGCACATTGCAAGCAGAAAAGTTTACGCGAGTTCGTGTTTGGTTCGAAAATTTACCAATGAACTTGCTTCACCTCAAAGACGTATCTTGCTTTTTCAAATTAGAAGAAACTTGGCTTTTATATTTTGGAACTATTAGTGGTGGAACTGTGCAGGTTGTGTATGTTAAAAAAATTAGAGGTGAAATTGTGAATGTGGCTTTACATGTTTCTTTAGGTTACATGCTTAAACAAATAGGAGCCCAGCTGCGAAGGTTGTATGTATATACTATGTGTTTATTTTTTACACAACATGTTGATCTATTAAGGATGGAATTGTTATGGTGGTTATACATAGTTGTTTTTTGTTATATCTTTTAAAAATTAAGGGCTAAACTGCAAAGTCATATATGTGCGGGTAAGGTATTTGTTTAAAGTTTTGTTCAAGTTCAATGAATTATAGTTTGGTTCGAGTTTGGTTCGNTATATGTGCGGGTAAGGTATTTGTTTAAAGTTTTGTTCAAGTTCAATGAATTATAGTTTGGTTCGAGTTTGGTTCGAGTTTGGTTCGTGGACAGTTTTAAAGGTTCAGTTCAAGCTCAGTTCAATAAAAATATTCTAGTTNGAGTTTGGTTCGAGTTTGGTTCGTGGACAGTTTTAAAGGTTCAGTTCAAGCTCAGTTCAATAAAAATATTCTAGTTAAGTTCTAGTTCCGTTCTGTGTTAAAATCTGGGTTCATCCCATCTCTAATTATTTGGTATTCCACTACAAAATTCCCTAACTTTTCAAGGTTTCTTTCAGTCTTCATCACATTTTTTCCTCAATATAAATTAATGCAATACAATTAAAAGTTTTATTCAATCAAAGAATTGTACACATAATAAAAATGTTTCTATGAACTTATACTCTTACAACTATTCATTTAAAAGTATTCTAAGAGTCACGTAATGTGTGTATCAATGATGCAAAAGTACAGCACAAAAAGTATTTCCCTGCCACACATTTTGTGTGTGTTTTGTTGTTTTTCGCAAGGTATGTTATTTTTCGCGAGAAACTGTTTATTTCGTGTTTATTTCACGATTTTGCACGCCACCAAAAACAGTTGTGTCTACGCAGGACACATAGCTGGCAATATACCTTGAATGAATCTAAGACTTCAACTCAGCCCAATGGGAAGACATGACACACACAGTGGAGATTGAAACTGACTTCTATGTCCCGAAGATGATTACTAGGCGCCATTGCCAGTAACAATAAATGTGACAACAATCATACGCCAATGCCTTGCCACCCGAACGAAACAGACCTGCCCCTAACTAAGCATCAGATACCACCCGCAAGCACAGAGCTACCCCTCTGTTACAACCCACGCCAAGAGAGCACAGCAAGGGACGACGCTGCCCATACTGGGAGGAGCCGGCTGGTCGAAGATACCCGAACGGCCCGAAGGCAACCGAAGGAAGGCTTCTTTTATAATTTAGGGACGGACGAGCCCCCAGAACGTCAGTTGACGTCCAGTTGTCATGCATTAGCTTCCTCTGCTTTGGCAACCCAGCAACTTGCCCTACAACTGCAGTGCTAGGGCTCTCTACCTCAACCAGATATTCTATCAGCGAAGCGTGCTTCAACCCTCGAGACACCTACTCTACTTGGGAGTGCTTACCCCCGCCCTTTCAAGACTACACTAGGTGACAGAAGGGTTTGAGTCGTTTTCACAACGGCTTTGTATGTTGCTCTAGAATTACTTTTTGCTTTAACAGGTCCCCAACTTCTGCAGGTTGCTTGGTAACTACGAAAGCATAGGAGTTAGTAGGGGTCACCGTGTTTATTCTCCCGAGAATAAGTACGTTCAAGTCTACTTACTGCGTTCTGATTCCAAGGGTAATATGTGCCTTTCAACCACCCTGTAAACACTGTCCCCCAAGGGAGCGGCTGGTGACAGCGTCTTGCCATACTATTTCCGACAATAGAGTAGGACTGCGGAATTCCTTTAACTGGGTAGTACGTATGTCGCAAAACTCCACATGATTCGCTGGCCACCCATACTTGGCGCACAGGTACGGTAGAGCCACCTACTAGGTACAGTCCACAAGGAAGGAACTGGACCACCCGAGTCAGCTACCCCTCTCCATCCACCGCGTGAGATTCACCAGTTGGAGTGCCAGGTCTGACAAGATGTTACCTGGTAGCTTCTGAGCGGCTCACAACGAAGCTTTAGCACCATCCCAAGTCTGCTTAACTACTCCATCTACCGTGTGAGATTCACCGGTTGGAGCGCTAGGACTGACATAGCATGACATTGGATCCGTGTACTCTAGCTAGGGAATTTCTGTCACCTACCACTTGCTTGCTGTGAAGACCCTTAGAAACTGACTACATGCCATTCACTCAATGAGGAGGAACTAAGTGGGCAGATGAGAAGGCATCTACGGCTCCTATAGCCAACCAATCACCAAGTAACCAATCCCAGTCGTCCTTTAGCCTTTCCTCTGCTTGGAATCAGGCACAAGCCACCCGCCAAATGCCTTACTCCTCCGTCCCTCCCAGCCATTTATTTGAGCCACCCCAGAAGATTGACGAGACACCGCTTCCAGTCGTTGACCGTCTCCGGTTCGGACTGCCCATGGGCCTGAACCTCACCAGCTCCATCCACCAAGTGATGCCGCCCGCCACCGCCAACTGGAACCCAGCAGCATCAAGACCAGCCAGCTCCAGCCACACGCCAGCCGACCCCGGACGGGACCCAGAGAGTCGCCTTCCGCAGCCAGCCAACGGTCAGCTACAGTGCCGGTCTAGTAGTAAGCCAGCATCCACTGCCAACCACACCACCTTAAACGCCTGCGTAGTTTACCGCCGCCCGACCAGGCCGACTCTGTACACTGGCTCCTTAAGAGCCAAGGCGAATCCACAGTAATCAGCCCGTAAGACCACCTTGGGTTCTTGGCCTGAACCCTCTCAATAAATCCCCTGTAGACTAGATGACGTGCGAAGCATCCCGGCCATCACGAGTCATCCTCAACAACCTCAACTCACACAGCATTTTTAAGTTCACCTGGACGTACTCTATTCACACACAATATTTCTAGACGTGAAATTAGCCCGTAGCAATGGAAAAATTTAAAGAACTGTTCACATTAAACCCACCAACCACCTTCAATGCCTACATTTTGACAGCTACCATCCATTCCATGCCAAGAAATATCTGCTGCAAAGTCTTGCCACCTGAGTTAATACATCTGCTCCAAACAAAATAACTTAAAAGAGCAATGTGATATATTAGCCAAAGCATTCCTCGAAAGAGGCTACCATAAATCCCTAGTTCTCACACAAATTCAACGTGCCACTTCAATCACAGATCCTCAAACTAAGATCAGTAACTCATATTTCCATCTGGTTGTCTACCCAGAGGGCATGGATAAACTCAGAACCATTCTCAACTGTGGGCACAAACTTCTGGCCTAATCGCCACTCACTTAAAAATTGTTCTCCAAACCACCCAGATTGGTCTTCAAACGACTCCCCAACCTTCAAAACTAAATGGTGCACCCCAAATTACCACACAGTTCTACAATCCGTAATATCATTACCCCCCGGGGGCCTCATCCTCGCAATAGCCCACGTTGCAGCTCTTGTGCTATACACCACTCTTCCACCTCCTTCAACAGCAGGCTCACCAATGAGCCTTATCTATCCAGGTAAGCTACAATTGTGTAACAGAAAATCTAATCCACCAGCTACAGTGCATTGACTCCAATGCAGAGTGCATTGGCCTTACCACCAACACTCTCAGACAGAGAATTAATGGTCGTAGAGCAGACACCAAACAAGCCACAGCTGGGGTAAATGTAAATTTGCAGGAGAAGCCAGTTGCAGCACATGCAGCATCTCACAACCAGAACTTTGACTACTGTTACACAACCAGAGTGGTGAGGGCCTTAAGCCCTTCTAACAATAGTACAGAACTGCATCGCTGGGAACTGGTATACCAATACATCACCAAATCCTGACAGACACCTGGTATTAGAATAAGATAACTCCGTCACATTTCGAATTTTCCGCCTCACCCTAGTTTGCCTCCTGGCCACTAAGTTCACTGTTTGCCAACCACCAGTCAAGCGACTTCAGTGTGCCACCACTTGCCGCCAGATGAAGCTGGTCTAGTCAGTTAAATGTTGCATGACCACACATCCGTATGAAAAATGTGTTCGTCTGACTTTTGTTTGAGTGTGTCTATCTACAAGTACCGCCCTGCGAATACTTGTGTATTCTGTCAAATTTTTATAATGTAATGCGTGCCGGAACAGTGATGAGGCAGACGGGAAATACCATCTGCTGTATGAGATTCGTCAATGTGCGCCACCTCTCATCAAAATGCTGTGACGATGTCTGCCTCATCACTGGTAACGAACTGTGGACAACCTTGAAGCCTACTTTGAAGGATGTTAAACAGCTCGTACATGTATGATATGTACCCATTCACATGAGTGTATACAGTTTGTACGAGAATATATCAATTAAACAGTGATTTCAAGCAGCCGTGTTTGTTTTTGTTCATTGCCGGACATTCCTGCGCCCATACCCCATGTGGTGTCACCTTTAAAACGTACTTGTCATACACTTTCAACTGCTCATAGTAAGTTTCCTGTGCTAGATCATTTTCGGGAGATAAACAATAGTTGCCATGATTTCTGAATCAGCCCTCATAGTTGCCTTATATTCAGACCAATATGGTATTATATTGCATGGATTTGACAAAGTTATACTTAGTTTTCCCGAATATTGCAATATACAGGTATTCTTCAAGAACTTTTGTAACTTAAGTTTTCATAAATTTTGTTGCAACATAATACTGTATTCATTAGTGCTGAGCAAGTACCAACATTCAATATTAAAAACCAGGTGGTATTCAGAATATCAGAACCACCCCACCTGTTTTTTTTAAGGACTAGTAAACATTGATATTTTCCTTGTTAATATTTCTTTCACCTCCATTTGTAATGGGCAAATTGAGTTAATAAAAACATATATTTTTAATTAGTTTTGATTCAGAAGACACAAATTTTGATCCTTCGCATCACTTTGGCTACACAATTTAAAAATAAACATAACCGACAAAGCACTCATTACAAGCAAAAAAACACATGGAATTGTTTCAATATATTATTATGTGCAACAGCATTGCAAGATTGAAGTATACAATATATAGGATCGAAACTACAATCAATAAGTCAAAAATGTTGGTATGAGTGCAAAGGCAGCATAGCCGTAAATGTAATATGATAATTCCAAATTAGTTATCAAAATGCTAGTTATAAATTATTATGCCATGAACACAATTATTCCACATACATGTTTTGTTTAAATGCTACTCATACCTTCGAAAAATATTTCAAAGCTTAAATACAAAGTGGTTTAAAATCAAATGAAAACAGGTGATACCATCTGTTGGCCATCCAGTTTCCTCCATTTAGTTTATGTTTCAGCATCACTTTTATGCTGTAACTAAATGTTGAATTTTAATTAATCTGTGTGTATGATCAAAATTTTAATTTGTTTAAAGTGGAAAATAATTTGGCATGAATTGGAAAAGTGATGTGTGAAATTTCTATACAGTTAGCACCAGCAAAGAAAATAAGGAATTGTGCACTAATACTTACAAGTGTCTCATGTTTCAGTGCAGGAATGACAAATGACTTCTCCAATAATAATATTAAGTGCCACCTTAAAAAATCATATTTTTTACAATATAAAAAAAAATATTAAACTCTTGCTATGTGTTCTAAAGTCATCCGCAGCAACTTTGCCTGAAGCTTCAGGGCAATCAGCACAAAAATTTGACATTAAGTGAAAACCTGTCATGTAACTCAGAAAGTCCTGATCAAGTTATATCATAGATGTTAAAGAAACACATTCTTTTCCTTCCATCACACAAAAAAACTAAGGAAATAACAACAATAGTCATAAAACTGATTTTCATTGATTTTTTTTTTCCTTTTCAGCTTTAAGAAATCCATTTTATTGTTTCGGGTATCCACTATATCTGCACAAAAGTATCAGTTCGAACCAGTATTTGTAAAAATCTGTATCGGCTCAACTCTAATATTAATATTGGTAGCATTTAATTTTATTTCATTTTTTTTTGTCCATATGATAAAAATCTTTAAATACTGATACAATACATTTTTACAAAAAGTTGAAAAATGTGAAAATTTTTAGAAACCATATCATTAAATGTAATTGAAAAATTGAAATTTATAGCAAAAAATCTAAAAACTTTTAACTTGTGCAGAAGACTGACAAACATTTACATATTTGTAGGAGAAATGTCTGCTGACAGGAAATGTAGAACAAAACTCACTCAGTCAAGAAGCAATCTTCCAGAAGGTCAGCTGCTGTTGCCCTCTTGTCAGGGTCCGGCTCGAAGCATCGCAAGATAAAGTTCTTCGCTTTCTCTGAAAGTTCTGATGGTATCTCAGGGTGTATTTTATAATAGCCGACCTGTAGCAACAACCAGTATATGTACATATGAAATTAGTTCAAATGGTTACTTAGATCAGATACAGTAGAATCTCAATACAAAGTACACAAAGGGACTTGGAATTTTATAATTAAAGATGAAAAATACTTTACGCTGAACAAGTATTTAATGATGTTACATTTGCCAGGGATTTAAACAATGTACTTTAAAGTGAAAATTAATTTAAACTGTATATTGAGATTTTACTGTATTTATAATTGTATTTACCCACATAATTACATCACTGAATGTATATAAACTGTAGCCTCAAAAAGTGTAGTGCAATCATTACAAATATAAAGAAAATTATGAGGAAAATTAACTTATCTAAAACACCAAATTAAAAATACACACATAAAACCTACAATGAATGTAGTTATTTCTGTTTTACACTACACTTTTATAAGTGATACTACCATAAAATAGAAGAATAATATATAAAGTGTACCGAAAAGAATAATTTCAAAACATAATCTTATGAACCAAAATTAATTTTCTTTAACCATAAGACAAAATGGGGAAAACTAACGAAGAAGTTAATTTGTTCTGCACTGGCATTTTCAGAAAAGTACATAACATTTGGGTATTCTCCGCTTCGCTTGGCTTNACATAAAGTGTACCGAAAAGAATAATTTCAAAACATAATCTTATGAACCAAAATTAATTTTCTTTAACCATAAGACAAAATGGGGAAAACTAACAAAGAAGTTAATTTGTTCTGCACTGGCATTTTCAGAAAAGTACATAACATTTGGGTATTCTCCGCTTCGCTTGGCTTGCCGTTGCCGTCTTCTTGCCACAGAATGTTGCCTGAAATTTCCATCTGCTGAACTAAGATGCTCTGGTGAAAGCAATGGTGAACTAAGATGCTCTGCTGGAAGCAATGGCTTATCCATGACAGGTGCAAAGTATTTGATAGACTCCACAAGTCAATCATCTGCTACTAGCAGCCGAGAAAGTGCATCGACATGGGGAAGGTCTTTACCTGGTTTGTATGGGATTTCATAGTCTTAGGAAACAAACCCAATAGGACGGTCACCATTTTCTCCAAAGTGCGACAGAACCGCTCCAACTTCTGTTGGGGATGCATCAAAAGTCAATACGAGTGGCATGGCCGGGTCAAAATGGACGAGTAAACTAGACTGACAAAACAAGCCTTTACTCTCTTGAAAAAGTCTACTCATATCAACATTCCACTCCCAAGGGACATTCAGTTTCAACAACTCGTAAAATGCACTGAGTTTGCTGGATAATTGGTGGATAAACCACCCATAGTAATTAAACAAGCCACAATAAGCTCGTAGTTCTTCCTTGTTTGTTGGCTCTGGTGCCTCTTTGATCGCTCTCAATAATTTGTCTGATAATCTAATAACTCCTGTGCAATCAATTATACGCCCCAAGTAAGTCACCAGATACTCCGAAAATTGGCATTTAACAGGTTGCCTCTAAAACTATGTCTTTTGAACCAAGCCAATACCTTATCTCACCTTTCCCATGCCAGTTCAAACGTAGGGCCCACCACTAAAACATCATCCAAATAGGTCACCACTCCAGGAATACCACTGACAATTTGCTCCAACACAGACTGAAAGATGGCTGGGGCTGATGACAATCCAAACTGCAGCCTTGTGCTGGAAGGTAATATGTTTTACAGTTTTCTTAAATTATTAATATTTGTGTCTTTAGAAGAGGATCCAAACTATAATATTTAATTTTGAGATGATTTCCTTCCTGAATTATTTCTACAGCTATTTGAAATAATTCTGTGCTTGCTTTGGCAAGTAAATTCAATGGAATGATTTCCAAATCTATATTCGCTTTACATATTTTTGTTTATCACAAGTGTCTAATTTATTTTCCATAAGAAGTTGTTTATATTCTTGCCAATTATTATTTATGTATTTCGCAAATGTCTTGCGCAATTCAAGTTGTTTTTTTTTTAACTCTGATATATAACTTCCGCTAATATGTCAAATCAGCTAGACGCTATGAAATAGCAGCAAATGGCGTATTATATCTAAAAATTCATAATCCCAGTTGGAGATAAAAAAAACTAACACTGTAATGACGCAAAATTCTTAATTTTTTGGGACACAGGTGTAAAATTCTTTCGTGTGCATTTAGCTTTGGAAAGCTTCGTAATATTTTATCAGGTTTAAAGTTAAAGCCGCGGTGGTTCGTTTCCCGTGATAGTTTGTTTATCGAGCAGACGTGTGCTTTTGAAGGTTATCGGACGGACATCTGCTGTTTACGTTGTAACAGGAGTCCGTTTACCGTCTCGTTTCAAAAGTTGTTGTTTTGGTTATGCTTCGAAAGTTGTTGTTTTGGTTATGCGTCAGCATTATACAGAAACTTTCCGGCTGCGACGTGACGTTCGGTTCTCTGGAAGTGGACGGTGTCAACAGTTTTAGTTTCCTGTGACGCAGTTGCGGGTACGATAACATGTTGTGAGCGCGGGACACAGCGTAGTTTTGGATGACGCTACTGGCAGATGCCGGATGCCATGCGCTTATCTTAGGAGAAGGGGGGGATAGGCCTGCCTAATACATACTGGTGGTGCCTATCGCATAGAAAAAAAAGTAACCAACCGTCGAAGAAGACGCACCAGTCCGAAAGGGCATGGGTCGTTAGGGTGCCAGGAGGGAACGAACATCCCTCCTGCCTTCGTAACTTAGTCTTGCGATGCAAGTTTGAGACATTAATAAACTGTAAACGACTGTGGCGCTGTTTTCTGCACTCGTATAACTAATTGTGAAAGTTTGTACTAAGCAAACTGGAAAGTCGTCTGTGAACTGTGAAACTTCCATGATAAATAAAGTATAAAGCAAACTAATCTGGAACTTCTTTTGTTTAATTAATCGGCGTCACCTGGTACTGAGTCTCGTATTCTACCTATGAGCAAGCCGTGGCAACGTAAACATTCAGCAGTGTAATAAGTTCACAACGTTACAACATGGCGATCCAACGGTGAGGTGGTAATATAATAAACATTGGCCAGGTAACAATGCCGGAACATTACAACACTAGTACCACAATACTACGTGAATTAAATCATAGCTGCGCATCATGATTCATTAATAGGAGGCAGTCATTTTGGTGCTTTTAAAACATTACAAAAAATCAAAGAAGCTTATTACTGGGACTCTATGAACAAAGACGTAAAGGATTATATAAAACACTGCCCCACATGTCAAAAAATAAACCATTCCAATCAAAAACCTATGGGGCAGTTCCAAACTATCGAGCCACCGCCATTACTAAAAATGTGGGCGCTAGATGCAAAAGGGACATAACACAAATTCTGCAAAGGAAAACGCTATATTTTGCTAATGACAGAATTTTTCAGTCGATTTGTTGTAGCAAAAGCTAGCAAGCAATAAATGCGCAGACCTGTGCAGAATTTATTAAAGAAGTTTTTTAAGATACAGATGCCCTCAACAAATATTAACTGACAGAGGAACATCTTTTAATAATGAATTAATAGCAACATTGTTAAACCAATTACAGATTAGAGGCTCAAAACTACCAGTTACAACACTTCTTGCAAAGGACTGGTCGAGTCCATAAACAAGGTATTAGGACACCAGCTCTCACAGCATGTGTGCATGAAGACCCCGTTGCGTGGGAAAAGTATTTGAAATTTATTATTTTTAATTATAATACATCTGTAAATGCAAGCACAAAATTCACACCATTTTACGCATGGTGTTGAGGCAAAGCAACCATTGCATGTATTAGTAGATAAATATTCTAAAAGAGTCAGGATTGGTGTGATACACTGGTGAAAAATAGGGAACAATCTGAAATAAATTTACTTCAATCCCAACAAAATCAAAAACGTCAATTTGATAAAACTGATCGACCCAGCACAATAAAAGAAGACGACTGGGTTGGGGTCCGTAACAGATCACGCCATAAGGCCTTATTATTTCAATATGAAGGACCCTATTTAGTCACAAAAGTGATGGGATCTTCGACTATTCAAATCAAAATTGGAAGAGTAGGCAATTCTAAAACTGACACAATAAATACACATAATATAAAAACCGCACATGTCAAATAACACAATTTTGTTTTATTTCAGGTCAACGGGGAACCAAGATGAGAGCCATGGCCAAAGACTATAGAGGAAAATTTCACCTGTTCCTCTGGTTTCTCCTAGGTTCAACAGTGCACTCATTATTTCGCACACACTTGGGCCTACATTGGAGAGATGAAGGGACAAATTTTTATTACGAGTAAACAATACCTCTCCCATATACTATACTATTGCAAAAACTTAGCCTACTACAAGCAATTGATGTTTGGCTGCATAAAGTTTGCTCACTAAACATAACTTCAGTATGCGATAATAGCAAGGCAATATAGAAATGCATTGAGACAATGCATGTTAATTTGATAGCACAATTTTCAAATGAGGTAACAGTTCCCGTTAGAGGAAAAAGAGGTATTCAAATTTTAGGAGAAATTGCATAGTGGTGATGTAATATCCTTACAGAAAAACACTTTGATACGCTCATCTCTAATGATAAACATTTGGCATCAAAATTTAATGCACTGAAAAACATGGTTATCAAATAAAATAAAGCTATTAATATCACTATTGAGTCGATAATAAGTACAAAATCACAAACTGAAATCAGAATTAATGAACTAGCAGAATTAATAAATTCTCTTACTAAACACTAAATCTACAAAATCACTCAATAAATAACGTAGAACCAGCAATTATATTACAACAGCTTGTGATGACCATCATTTTACATATTATCAACAATGTAGTTATGGAACAAGAAATTCTAACGTACGTAGCTCACTGTCAATCAAATCATTTACCACACAAAATGTTGAATTAAGACCAATTATCAACAGATCTTGCCAACCTTGAAAATAAAATTAAGCATTTTCAACTAATGCTCAGTATTCCTCATACTAATAGTATTGGTCGGCTCTCAAGACCACGATGTTAAGAGCCGTCCAAATCTCTTCACTCACTCGCTCTACATTAGGTATCAAAAAACAGAGGTATGTACATTAAGCAATAATGACAATTTTGCAGGTGAATACACCAGAAAATTTTGTTGGAACAATACCTTGAAAACTGCAGCTTGAGGAGAACCCAACTCAATGAAAGGTGGTTTTCCGGTAGCCATTTCCACTATAGTTCCTCCAAGGGACCAAATATCAGCCTGGAAGTACACAATAAATTTTAAAAAATCAAGAAAATTAATCATTTGAACATTACATAAGGCCTACATTTTATCTGTAGATGAAATCAAACTAGCTATATAGAAATTAAAAATTAAATAATTTTCTGTTACACTGGCAGGTACTTTATTTGTTCAGCAATTCCACAGCAATAATGTTATTTATATAATGACTGAGCATGATGGTTAACATTAGAGAAGGGAAAATTGATTCTTCAATACGATACCCATCGATTCTATAGTATAAATCAAGAATCGCAAAATAAAAGTTGATTCTTTGCATTACCAACTAGCATAATAGCATCATGATTTTAAATGTCAACAAAGCATATTTTATGAATATCCGCAATACGGAACACACAAAATAACCAAATAACATTTTGTAATAGAATTAATTTTCGTAAATTTTGAACATTCGAAGTTGCACAGTTGTGATTTTCACCAACGGTAAATAAATTTCATAAACAATCCAACAGCTTCACTGGCTTACTAATAAAAATTCATACATAATTTTAAATTTTCAATGTTTTGAATTGATGGACCATAAATTCAATATTTTATATACCACATATACAACGTTTTTGCCGCAACCACGTCGCCGCAAAAATATTTGTTTTATTTTACATCCGTTCAAAACAGACAGTGCATTCACCAAAGATTGCGCGCATTAATCGTTTTTTAACACTGTGAATGCTAAACAACATTGATAACAGATAAGTGGTGCTATCCATAGTATTATATACATCTTACAACAGTTTTTCGTGTTCTTTTGACTATGTCTGTTCTCTTTATTATGTCTTTATTGCACTTATAGTTTGGCGACAGCGAAAAAGCATCTCGTGTCATTCTTCTTACACGTTTACTGTATTTGTACGTTGGCGACAATGAGAATGAATCACACCTTGTTATTGTGTAAATGGAATTTGGAATAACGTTATAGCAGTGGAAATCCCTGACAATGGTGGTATTTTGATGGAAGTGATTATTGTCTGAAACTATCGGTTGTGGGTTTGGTTAGAATCGTAAAGGTTTGAAAACAGCTCAGTAAGTAATGATTGATACAAATTGTCGCAAATAAATCAGTTGTGGCAATTTCAAGCAAGGGATTGAGCATGACTCTGCCACATAAAAAACAGTGGATGAAAACATAACAAAAAAAAATTTAACTTCGCTCAATTTCAATAATTGAAGTTCTTAACTTAAAGTGCCCTTTTGGCTTTGGCGACTTGGCCGCTTCCTGGGTTTTACTGCTGCACACTCTGTCTCGCGAGCCCTCTCTACAAGCTTGTTGACAGACTGCAGTCGGAAAAGTTGGAGTAGCAAATCAGAAAGCAGCCTGCGCGTAATGTTTCTGACGCAGTTTTCCTGGTTCCCTTCTGGGGAATTCTGTGGTATGGTGAGTCAACACTTCCTCACAGACAATATTACATTAAGTTCCGGCCAAGTATATACAAAACAAGCTGACAAAATGGACAGTGTATGTTTACCAGTACCGTTGCAGCCCTACTACAAATATAATAAAGTGGTCCCAGTTCATAAAAACGTGCAGTTTTTGTGTCAAGTGCAGCACCCCTTTATTGCTTTGCTGAGTCGGGCCTCTGAAAAGGTCGTGGAGTAGTTTCTCATTATTTACCTCGTTGGCTGCTCCCTTCTTCTACGTCCTTGCTCCCCTCTACCAGCTGTCTCTCTACTCTCCACCGGCTGTCTGTCATCCCACCCCTTAGCTATGCCCACATCGCTACTCTCATTTCCACCCTCCTCCCCCAAGCCACGCCCACACCGCACCAAGCTTCCTTCCTCCCTCCTCTCCCAGTGCTCCTACACCACTCCAAGCTCTCTTCCACACCCCTACTCGCTTTTTCATCTTGTTTTCTTCCACCCCTCCCCCGGCCAAAAGTCTTGCCTATCATCTGCATTCTCATCCTCTTGCTCCATGCAGCCCGGAATTTTCTTTGTCCTACTTTCCCTACCTTCATGCAGTGCGCGGCAATAGCTGTCACACTATTGTGTGCATGGGACATTAAAAATCTGGCTTGCATTCAGTATTATATTATTTTCTTTTTCCGAGGGTTTAAAAGTTAGAGGTTGGCTTGCATTCGGTGTCAACTTATAATCAATTATATACACTAGTGAAATGAACACCTGATCTGTTGCATGTAGATACGCTACATCTCTCTGGTCGGATTTCAATGACCTCATCCGTTGCGGTGGCGGCTTTGCCTAGGTCGGCAATGCCAAGGTTTAATTCTGACGTGTCCACTAGTAAAATTAAGCACCATGGGGTGTTTAAAGACACCCCAAAGTCTGGCTGGTTACTGGTTTGACACCCGGCTGAATACTCTTCATTCTCGAGGTCATGCTGCCCTGGCTATGCCTTATTATTCTCTAATTAGGCACAGTGGCCGCACTAATAAGTCTGGTGTGAGAGTAACTGGCTAACGTAGGGTTACAATAGGCACTGGTGCCGCATTACCTTGCTTGAGTCTCACCTGGCGTAGATCCTGGATGGTAAGCTGGCCAGTTGCGGTACCTTGACTGCAGGTTGCAATCTGAACGATTAGCTGGGTAGGGCAGCTCAGGCTCCCGGCTCTGAGCTGCTCTGCAGTTCTTGGTGGTAGTGATGGCCTGAAGAATGAGCACGAAATGGCCAACGGAACCTGCTGGCTCAGGCAAAGATAATCCACCAGAGGATGTGATTCTTTGGCGATCTTCTGGGGTGGCCGGAAAAGGGAGCTAGAGGAGACTGGGAGGTGAGGCCTTGACCAGTCTGCGGGCGACTTGAGCTCAGTCCCATGGAGAGGGGCTGCTGAAGGTAGAGCAACTGACTAGATTGAGAGGCAGTAGCTGCCTTCTTAGCTCTCAACCTTGGACCGCTTCTATGGGTGAAGAGCATACGGTAAGGGACTACGGTCTACCACGCGAAGTAGGAGCAGACAATGAGTTCCCTGGCTAACGCGTAACCAGAAGAAGTTAAGCCAACCAGATCAGTCCTATCACTCGAACCGGTGAAGTTCAAAGCGGTGCATGGAGTGGGTTATCTGATCTGGATGCCTAGACGCTTCGTCTCATATATTCCTAGTGGTCGTGGCTCTGCCTTACAATGTTCCAAGTACGGGAATACTTCGTTCAAGGTACGGGTAGCTGTCAAATGGGTTGTGTTTTGATGACATACGTGCGCCCGGTTTAGGGTAGCCTGTAGTCCTACACTAGTTACTGCAATCTGGTTCAATACGCTGTCTCCTGCTTCTCCTTGGTGTGATTGACACCTACAAGGTACAAAGGTAACAGTCACCCTAGAATGAGTACACAGGGTTAAAGTAAGAACATGTTTATTCCATGGAGGAATATACATGGTGACCCGTACTTTCTCATATCTAGTCGATTGGTGCTGTATCAGGCAGAAATGAGCTACGATAACCAGGTGAAGGGGCAAAAATTAACAAGAGCAGATAACTATCTGTTATAACAACTGAACCCTAACTACAGTATCTACATTGTTTCCCCATAAGGGACTTGGCGCACTACCAGAGTGATGTGTGAGTGTAAGGGGGAGAAGACTTCTTCGGGGGTAGTTGGTAGCAGATAACGAAAGCTTCGGGAAGGTAGTTGGTCTCTCGTGAAGAAAGCTGTAATAGAGAGTTCCAGTACACAAAGTGGTGGATCGAGCAGCAGAGTATTCAACTGATGTTCTGGTTTTTTTTTCTAACTACCCTATTACTAAGTGTTAAGTGTACTACCGGGGTAGGGACTGGACTTTGGTGCATCTCAGGGCTAGACCCCATACGCCTACAAGAGAGGGAATTTCATGCAAAGGGGGCGTGCATCGCGGCTAGAGGGATTTAAGGTAGCCATGGCCGCTATTGGGGCCATGAACTGCATCCCTGAGTGTTCCTATAGCTGAGGCTATAGCTAAGGAGGAGGGGAAAAAACCGGCATAGTCACCGTAAAAACCCTCCTGACAGGAAAGAAGTTCAAAACTTATTCATGCATTAATAAAAATACTAAAGGAGGCTGCAGGTGTGGATTTCATGCTTTTTATTGAGGAGTTGAAATCTAGAAGAGAAATAGGCAGAGCTGTGGGCGCAAACGCCCTTGAGGTGGAACTGCTGTCAATATTTCTGTGCAGGTGTGCCAGCACAATAATATTGACAGCAGCAGTTGAATGCAGGGCCCCCCCTGCTTCTCGTCGAGTGCGTCGGCGAACTGAGCAGCTCAGTCATGGCATCTACTCCATCCTCACTCTTCTGAGCTGACATCAGGGTCTCCACGCCGTGGGTGAAGGCGGAGAGCGCGCTGCTGGGAGCCACCCCATCCCTCTTCCTCCAAAATAGTCAGTCGGTCGGGGTGAGTTGTTGCTTTGTGTGATATCTTGGACCTCCTAGGCTGGGAGCGAAGCAGTTGGGCCAGGAGTAAAGGCTGACATCAGGAAACTTCCGAGATCCGACACATTCCAGGCTATTCCTCACGCATCCGCAGTAAACAGCCTGCAGAATCCAGCAGTGAGGTTTGCTACACTTTGCATGTTTCAGCACCTCGAGATCCCCCTCTCTGCCTTGCTTGATCGTTGAGCTGCCTCCTACACTATATGCTTGGCCATCTCGTACTGAGCTGCCCAGATCCTCGACGCCCATGACGACGGCGCTGTCACACCGGCCAGTTGGTCCGCGGGCTGGTATTCTAGTATTCCCAGCCACCCCAGGGCCTGGGAATTCCCTATCCGTCACCTGGGGACGCGACGAGTTACAGAGTAGTCGTCTCACCCAAGATGCTGCAGTCCCGCCACACTCGCAGAAGTCCTCGGTCTTTGCTGGTCCCAAGGGGCAGGCAGATCCCAGAGAGGGAGCAGCCTGAGCACAATGTTCATCCCACCGTAGCTCGGCTCGTTGATGTTCTGGGGTTGCGCGCCGGCGTATATAGGTAACTGGCGCAGCTCCTTCGGCTGGTCGGGTATCTTCGTGCGTGAGAGCTCCTCCCTTCGCAGCGCTGGCCGCATTCGCTCAGAGGAAGCTGGAAGTGGCGGTTTTCCCGTCGGATATCTTCATGCGTGAGAGCTCCTCCCTTTACAGCGCTGGCCGCATTCGCTCAGAGGAAGCTGGAAGTGGCGGTTTTCCCTGCGTGCAGGTTTCGTCTTCGCTGCTCACTTAGGAGCAGTGCTTTGCTGTAAACAGCTTTGGCTGCTGTTTCCTTGGGTGCTTCTTGCCTAGGGGTTGCAGATCAGCTCTGGAAGCAAGCCATCGTGGGTTCAAAACCGCTAGCATTGACGTGATGTTACATGTAGATAAGGTAGTCTCGTAAATAAATATAATGCCAGTACACATCAACCTAGTGTTAAGTATTGTATTTAAAAATATATATTTTGTCCCTTGCGTTTTGTAGGCCTCAATTCATATCTATGCAAATTTATGCCAAAATTTTTCTGAAGATAGCGAAAGCTTATTGTTAAAAAGCTGTTGGAATAATATTTTTCCTATAAAATAAAATAACTTCTACAACTTTTCAGCACTTTTTCACAGTGCTGTTTAATATCCAAGCATTTATAACATTTGTACGAATTTAAATATAATAGTTCTGACAGTGAATGCCAAAACAATTTTGTGTGTGTTAAAGTCAAATCAGTTGTGAATCGTAGGAATGGAGAATCGGAAAAGAATAAAAAATTTACACAGAATCGAGAATCGAGTAGACATCAAAAATATTGGAATTGTCCCATCTCTAGTTAAAATGAAAATAAACCAAAAATAAAACTAATTAAATTGTGTAAAAGTATACAGTATTGCTTCTACGTAATTTTTCTGACCAAGCATTAAAGCTTTTACAGCCNCTAATTAAATTGTGTAAAAGTATACAGTATTGCTTCTACGTAATTTTTCTGACCAAGCATTAAAGCTTTTACAGCCGAGTGGATCCATACTATAATGACAGTTCAACAGTTAATTATTATTGCTGTAGAGAATTACGTATCATTATAACCTGNCAGTGGATCCATACTATAATGACAGTTCAACAGTTAATTATTATTGCTGTAGAGAATTACGTATCATTATAACCTTACTTACCATAGAGCATCAATTTGTCAGAGTTATCATACACTTCCCTCATTTGCACAGTGTTTTTCCTTAATACTGTTATGCACTTCGAAACCAACAAGCTGATTGCAAAATAAAATGTAGCACATCTGACAACTATGCTCTGCATATGTGATCCTTGTTCACAAAAAAAAATATTAAAATTAGAAAAAAAAAATTACATTATATAACAGCTTGAAACCTGTGCATGCAAGTGTCATCTATGACATCAATTTTTTGTTTCCTGTGCCACTATCGATCACAACTCATAACATCGACCAACATACTGAAAATCCTTGATATTACGAGTACATAAATCTATCTTCAACAGTGACTTTTTGAATGGTGGTTTCAATTATCAATGGAAGTAAGAAGTAAATTTTTATATATAATGCCAAGGGTATGCTACATACTGTGTTTATAAATATATATATATATATATATATAAAAAGTGAAAATGACAATATTTGGTAAATCTTTAATAATTTGTTTGTTTTAACTTTGGTGCAAGAAAAACCGCACTGCTTGGTTGGGTTTATACTAAGGATTCGGGTCAGTTAGGTTTTGAAAAAAAAATGACCAGACCAAACTGAAAATTTGGTTAGCTGACCAGTCCTACTGTTAAAAATTATTTAACACTAAAGTTCTTATCCACAGAAAAGATTTATCTAAGTAAATGTCTTTACTACTTCTATATTCTTTATATGTAATCAGCAAGGTGCAAAAACTAACATTGCAATATGGCACACTCCTTTCATGATTCTANTTCTATATTCTTTATATGTAATCAGCAAGGTGCAAAAACTAACATTGCAATATGGCACACTCCTTTCATGATTCTAAATCAGTTCTACGAGGTGTACAGAGTAACATTTACCGTATTTTGGCGTGTATAAGTCTCAGCAAAAGTTTTTGATGAAAAATTGGGGATAATAAATAATTCAAGTATAGGTCGCACTGAATTTTTGTATTTCTGTAAATATTGCCGGGCCTCACCGTACTAGTGCGGATGCCACCCGGCACGACAACAGCAAACTACAGAAAAGTCAAACTAATTAGTTTGCTGTTGGGTATGTCGTTGCTGCGCCGGCTGGCCGGCTGGCCTCCGCACGTAGCCTGGACCTGCCAGTCTGGCCAGCTGTTGCCACTGCCGGGCAGGCAATGGTGCATGTGTCCGTGCATCATCACATACACATCGCTGCTGCTGCTGGCTGTCTCATTCCGCCACAGAAAGAGACACACACCATGAGAGACAAATCAGAGGGAGAAGCGGCATTCTAAAAATACCGGTAAACCACCCAGTGATCATAGCGCTTTCCCTCCTTCACATTTCTCCACCAACCACCGCCAAGCGGCTGTGTGGAGCAATGGTGAGTTAGAAGAGGGGAAAGAGATCCGGTGGGAGCAGGGTGTGAGCAGAAGGGAGTGATGAAGAACCCAGTCCAGTGAAGCGGGGGCGGAAGGGGGAGATGCCGAGTGAGAGGGAGAAAGAAAAGAAAGGGAGCGAACAACCTGGACTTACACTAAGTGGCTGATGATGAAGAGAGAGAGGGGGAGGTGGAAAGAGGAGGGACGCCGTGCGAGATGGAGAAAAAAAAAAGAGAAAGGGAGTGAGCCCACTGGACTGGTGCTGGGCGTCCCCGTATGGGTTTGAACATAAATGATAAGCTATTCATTTGTTCTTATTATGTTTTTGACTTCCTCAGAAACTGATTTTAAACACTGAAATGTACTGTATGTTGACAAATTTCTGNCGGGGGCGGAAGGGGGAGATGCCGAGTGAGAGGGAGAAAGAAAAGAAAGGGAGCGAACAACCTGGACTTACACTAAGCGGCTGATGATGAAGAGAGAGAGGGGGAGGTGGAAAGAGGAGGACGCCGTGCGAGACGGAGAAAGGGAGTGAGCCCACTGGACTGGTGCTGGGCGTCCCCGTATGCGTTTGAACATAAATGATAAGCTATTCATTTGTTCTTATTATGTTTTTGACTTCCTCAGAAACTGATTTTAAACACTGAAATGTACTGTATGTTGACAAATTTCTGAACATGTTTGAGGAGGAGGAGGGAATTTTTTAATGCCAATATCTCGTAAATAAATTGCACCCCACTTTTTTAGTAATTTTTTTTTGTAAAAATGTGCGGCCTATACAAGCCAAGATACGGTACATTTTAATTCTAAAATCCAATGCCTCTTGGCCAGTAGACTGGATTACCTCACTCCAGTTGTATTTCAATCTGGTCTGAGTATATTTAGTGTAAGTTTTATTGGTATTCTTCAATCCACTCTGGACTGAAATTTTACTCAAAACAAAGTATTGAATATGTAATGTAAAATCCAATAAAAATCCTACAAGGCTGGTTTCACAAAGCCTGCTTCCAAATCAAATGCAGTACATTGAAACGGTCTTCCTTAACCTAAATTTACTGGAAACAGCTTACCGGAGCACCATATCCTCTTTGTCCTTTGTCTATTACTTCTGGGGCCATGTACTGCAGCGTGCCAGTAAATGTTTCAGTGCTTGGGCACAGTCCAGCCAACCTTTTGCTGGTGCCGAAGTCAGAGATCTTCACCACCCCACTGTACGTGTTCACAAGAACATTGTCACCTAAAGTCACCAACAATCAACCCAAGACATTCCAACACTAAATACTTTAACATACTAAAAAATACATTAACTTACAAACTGAGGAAGACAAATTCAACTATAGTCAAAATTCAGTTTTAAAGGCACTCACACTGCGTCAGTACAACCCAATTGTCTGTATGTATCTAAACACCCATATTTTGACCCACGTTGCCTTCATAAACGTAAAATTTTTGTCAAAACCATTTAGATTTCTGCTTTGATAAACTAAGTCAAGTTTACACATCTCTGACAGAAAATTTAGATGCTCTATTCACAAACTGTAAGTAAACCTATTTCATCGCTTGACTTGTTCTAGGCACAGTAGATTCTTTTCATACTGACCCCATTTATAGCAACCCATTTCTGCAACAACTCATTTTCGAGGGACTATAAAAAAAATGGGTGAAAAAAGTTGAAAGTCTGAGGGTAATCTGGAGAAAAATAATTTGTTGCACTTCCTTTGGTTACTGCACATTATGTTTCCCTTGGTGATTGCTGTACTGAACTTAGTGTGCATCTAGAAATTAGAGTTGTACGAACATTCAGTTCACAGAACAAAAACAAAAAATAACAACTTTCAGTTTCGTTTCAGCATGAAATTGTGTAGGGTTGTGTAAATATTCTGTATACCAAAACGAAAATGAAAAATGACTACTTACATTTTTGTTTTGGTAAGAAATGATGTTACCATAAATTGTAACGAAACCAAGCTGGCAGCCGCAAACTTCAAATGGGGAATCAATGTTAAATTCCTTCTGATTGCATAAATTTTAAATATAACTATTTCAAACAACAAACATTTTGACGCAACTTACTCAGAGAATGTTCCTAATTAAATTATTTTTTTAAAAATTAATTCATATTTTTTTTAGAGTAAATTTTAATACTACATTTTAGAAAAAATATATTAAACAAAACAATTGGCAAAATGTCTTAACATTGCAACATTCCTTACGAAATTTGACGTAGAATACTTTCTGATTGAAATAATTATCTTTAAATAGAAGCAATGCAAAGAAATTTTGTTTAACACTGATTCCCCAGTTGAAGTTCGTGGCTGCCAGCTTGGTGGGCAGCGCCATTAATGAATGTTCATTTAGTGCACCAGCAAAAAGTTTCTTTGCCTGTAAATTATGATGTTTTCATTATTTTATAACTAAAATAACTACATAAAAAGGAAATTTAAATGTCTGCAAGGACCCTTGTGGTAAATACTCCATATTCTAAATTCTTTTGGTTTCGTTTGCCAACAAACTTGTTATAATCTATCACTTGCACATAACATATCTTTCATATTTGTTTTGCAAGAAAGAAAGTCTCTTTGCAAAACTGTACGTAAAAATAGACACCACCAACCTAGGCTGTCACCGCTAGCCACTACATGTTTACTCCGCTCACCCTCTACACGTTAGATCTTTGACCTGTTATTGTGCTCCCACTTACTTGCCTTGATGCGCCACAGGCATCGTCATTTGCCCAATCTAGACTCGCCACAGCCCCCGCCTAAGAAGCGGCACTACGCCACAAACGCCACAGCTCGTCTAAAAGCCCACTGTTGGCTCGGCCCAGCTGATGCATTCTGCTGTGCCGCAACCCGCTTCTCACCACGATGCCACTCTCTACCGTAAGAGGAGAACTAGTCACCAGCTTTGACCATCTCTGCCGCCCTCTCTCTCCGCGACCTCTCTGCTATTCTCGCAACCCCCGCGCTAGCCCTGTGCACGGCGTATAAATAGGGCTCGCAGTCCACAGTTCAAGGCTCTCTCGCATCAGTTCAGTTGCATGATGTTACTCTGCCCAAGCGCATACAGACTTCACGTCATTCTTCGTAGAACGTCACTCTGCCAGACAGTATACAGACTGCATCAAGCCATCACTGCTATATGCAGCCTTGTCAAAAGACTTACTCTACATGACAACACCACGCTTCCAGCTACCTTGTAGCTCAGCCACAGTTGACACGAGTCCTAAGTATCACTCACTTGGGGTCGCCCTCATCCCGAGCAACTGCGATTTCCGAGACTAGGGAACCAACATACCAGTTGGCATCCTACGATCCGCTCTTCAGGCCCTAGTCAGGGTACAGGCTAGTTTATGTGTGTTTACTGACCAGTCAATAAACAAACATGATCCCATATTGGTTGCGTTGTCACTCCCAACCCTATGCATTACTCTACCTTACTGCTGCTATCACCTAATTCATCAAAACATTAGTTTACATTCTTGCAGGAGTAGTACCGGAGTCTGCCAACGACGTCCCGTTGGCTAAGTAGACACCAGAACGGATGGCTCGATTCTGCTAATGATACCTTCTGTCTGATACTTGGGTTTCCTAGCGACGTCCCTCTCGCCAAGCCACTTGACTGATGGCCAGTACACCAAGCTACATACCCCATCCGACGACAGCCTCTCCTTATTTCATTCAGGCCATGCCTACCCCTTGGAACACTCACTGTCTACCTCTCTGTAGCGTCACCCCCCTTATGACTCATCATAGGACTGAGCAGGGCAAAGCAGCCAAGCAGGGGCTAGCCCTGGTTGAAGTCCTGGAGAGTACAGATCCAGGTGGGAACCAGGTGTACTCCTGGAAGAAGCTGCTCCCCAGAGGGGTCAGCCGCCAGCACATCCAGGGCCCCGCAGTCTCTGATCTGGCACGTGCCATGTCGCAGCAGCCACCGACTCCGCCCAAGAAGCCAACCACTTTCACTTGGCCTGCTTGTACTCACAAGGTGGTCAAATGCCTTAACCTCACACCAAGTTACACCCCAACACGAGTACCTACTCACCCCATGCTAGCCAGTGCATCTCCCAAGGGCCAGTGCAGTGTGATTGAGGTAGGTCACTAAACCCACCCCCACAGACCCCCTAGAATAACCCAATCAGAATGGCAACACCCACTTCTCAGTTTTCTGGGGGGGAGAGTTTTGACATTGCCCGCTAGCAGCAAGACCCAGTAGGGTGAGTGTCAGCCTTCTCACTTTGCTTGTGTAATTACTACTTGTATTTGTCTTGGGTTTTGATTATTGTTTGTTGATTACATATCCTTCTACCTCATGTCAATATAAACATTGCCACATAATTAAATTTACTTTTTTCATTAGAGATGGGTCAAAACCCCATTTCACCGGTATAACTGATACAGATACTTTGTGGCCAATCCTGCAGATAGTGCCGATACAACTGGGAAAATATGCACTTTACAAAAGGCTTTAGAGTTTTTATTAACACATCTGCTCTTTAACAGTTCTTAAAATAGAAGCCAAATGTTTACCCAGTATTTTTAATGCAATGCAATTTTTTCAAATATATTTGTTAAAAACATTCATACGCCTAATCTAGTAATCATCATGATGATTGACAATGTAAAAAAGAATGACATAAATGGAATTTATGCCCCAGAGAATATCACAAGCTAGAGGAGGGGAGGCAAGCAGTCTATGGATGTGTTCTGTAGGAGTCTCGTAAGATTATTTATTGCGAGTGCGGTCAGCTGGTGGAGGGGAGGCAAGCCATCCTTCCCTCCCTGACCCGACCAACGCGTGTGGAGCTATGTTACTTCACTGCAATCAAACCTTGTGCACACCTGTATTAAATTTTGTAGTGAATAATAATATAATGCATGTTGTGCCAGTGACACAATGCATGTTGTGCCTGCTACTGACATCTCCTCGCTCTCATAAAATTTATCCAGATGTCAGTGCAGTTGGCACAGGAAGTATAGGCATGAGAGAGTTGCCACTGAGTGAGTGCCAAAATTAACAATACTAGCTTACTTTCCTGAAACCATGCAAAGCTGGCTGGACAAAACCATCCACTGCCACTCCCATTCATGCGCAGCATGTTCAACCAGCTCTGGTAGAACAGGAATGACCATCCAAGTCAAGACCACCACATACCCCCCTCGACCCATCACAGCACCTATATATTGGATTACCCACCACAGAAACTCCAGTTTACCTCTAGCAACCTTCACCTCCATACATCTCTCTTCCACTTGAGAGAGACTTGAAGAGCCTCCAACTTGAGGCATGACATCTGACACAGGACTATTATCGCCACTGTTAATACCTATTCTGTCTCCCTCCAACCGCATCCATTACCATGAGTGGTCCAGAACAAGGGTTGGTCTGCTGCGAAGAGAGTCAATACAACCCGCATGCCTTAAGTTACCATTTCGCAACTCATCCTAGCTCTGCCACCACCCACAACCACCTTCTTACACGAGCAGCTGATGCTGTGGAGGGGATAACAAGAAACAGACTGTCACCCCTGCACACACCTAGTCCTAGGAGAATCTGCCGCACAGCTATACACAGTCGAATCACATTACTACGACCACCTGCTAGAAGTACCATCTACAGCGCGCAGCCCACGACATACGGCCAGTGACGTGGAGTGGTAAAGCAGTATATATTGCGACCAACAGGCTGGCTGTACTTAGTGCACTTCCTGCTGTTATGGGTAAGGAAAGCATTTAACCAAGTTGCGAAAAGAGATGATCATCGGCTTTTAGGCCAATGGGGGATGCATTTCGAAAACCGAAAACTTTGTAAACTGTGACACCTAACGCGTACTGACATATTTATTAAACACGACTTCGCTTCATCTTTAAGTGTCATCACGTCACCCCAGGCGAGGTTCGAACACTGGACAACTTGCTACCAGAGTCTACCAGCACACCCATAGGCAAGAGGCACCCACGGATATGGCAGTCATGACCATCTTCAAATTTTTGTCAAGACATCACGCCATCCTTCCATGTGATAGAAGCCAGCCAAGCCGCCCAGCACTACCCCCTAGGCTCACAGGAGCAATGCAACCAGCATACGAGGAAAATTGCACTTCCTGTCTTACCCGAGAGACAGCGGCCTTCACCGCTAAGGAAGAAGCTCCAGCCCAAAGACACCTGACCGGTCGAAGAGAGCTGAAGGGCCTGCAGCAAGCCATTCACATAGACGAGCGCACAGTCCCCATCTCGACAGTTGATACACAGCAGCTCGCTCCACCACCTAGTGTGCTGGAGATCGAAGGACCATCGATATCTTTCAAACCTTCATCCAGGGACCCCTGAAGAAGTTTTCAGCTCCCTTAACACTCACTACCACTTTGGTAGGGACACCTGAGTCCCTTCTGGACAACAGCATTAGAGTTAGTTAGGGTCAGTTAGTATCATAGCTACCTTCACCTGGTATTACCATAGTTTACTTCCGGTACAGTTCATTGGTAGTTAGTACGGGCCATCGTGTCTATTCCTCACTGGAATAAACAGGTGAATTTACCTAACCTCCAAGTACTTATTTATAGGGTGACTAACTTTAATCCCAAGTAGACGTCGGCCTGCTAAGGAAAAGCAGGAGACTGCATATTGCCACCATATTTGCCGAAACTAGAGTAGGAATGCGGGCTCCCTAACCAGGTGCACGTACGTCTCAAAGGACACACATTAGACGGCCACCAATACTGTGGACCAGGTACGCAAAGGTATTTGGTGCGCACGTACGGTAGAGCCACAACCACTAGAAACTTAATCCACAAGGCGGCTAGTCATCCAGCCCAGCCGACTCACTCCATCCACCGTGTTGTTATTTTCGCCGGTTGGAGTGATAAGACTGGTTCTGGCAGACTGATCCCTTCTGAACCACACCCAAAATGCGACGAGATCCCGATCAGCCCAGTGCTCCATCCACCGCATTATTTTCATCTGTTGGAGTATTGAGTGGCCTAACCACAACTGGCTGCAAACACAGTTTGGGATTCTCGTCGCCTACTCTTCCGTAGCGTGGTAGACCTTAGTTCCTTCCTCTATGCCCTTCACCCATAGGAGGGGTGCAAAGTGGAGAGCTAAGATGGCAGTTACTGCCTCTGGGCCTAGCCGATTGAACTGCAACCCAGTGCCAACTGCACTCAGTAATATCCCCAAGCCACCCACCTAATGGAGAGGCCTCACCTCCCAGTTCCCCCTAGCCCCTCTTTCAGCCATCCCCCAAGACAGCCAGCAAACTACATCCAATCGTCGTAGACTTTCGCCAAGGACTTCCAGTATCACTAGCCAACCAGTTGTTCAGACCCACCAGGACCAGCAGCCCTCCGCAGGTACCCACCAGCACCGCCAGCCGCGGTACCATCTTTGCCCAAGGACCGAGCCTGAGTTCCAGCCGTCACCAGCAGCAACAGCGGCCATGTCAGGAGCTACACCGGGCCACGGTCCCTGCAGGTAAACCAGTGTCTGTGCCCACACCATGATTGCAGAGAACCGCTAAGCCCACACCTGACTTTGTGACGTGCCGCCAAACCACGTGCCCCAGGTTATACACCGGCCGGGGACCAGTCAGCAGCTAATAGTTGAACATCACCACAATTCATTAGTATGTGCCTCTGACCAGCACAATAGAACATTGTCCGACAGTGACTTCATCGTCAATCAAACGGACATCACGCGTCAACTTTTCACGTGCTTCTGTGGTAAAGGTGTATCGCGAATGGATGACTAGCACCATTGGGAATAACCGTAGTGGAAACTGCGGAGTTCCACGTGCCATTGATGTCCGAGGTGAACATCGACTACGACGGTGCGTGATGGCCAACTGACAGGCTACAGTGGAAGAGCACACCGTCCAAATGAACCTGGGGCATCCAGAAAAGTGTCTACAACAACCGTTCAGAGAACACTTCTGCGAATGGGGCTCCGGAGAAGACGTAGGGTGATTGCACCCTTGCTAACACAGGTGTAGTAACGAAAATGACTGGAATTTGCTCAACAGCATGGCGACTGGACCGCTGCTGATTGGCTATAGGTAGTCTTCTCCGACTCACGTTTTCAGCTCCATAGAACGGATGGACTTCAGTATGTCCGGCGAGAAACGTTGGAGAACCGACATCCTGTATCCATTACTGGACGAACAAAAGGCGGTGGGGGCAGTGTTATGGCCTGGGGAATGTTCTCATGGTATTCTCTAGGTCTCATCATCCATGTGGAAGGCACTCTTCATCGATTTGGTTATGAATCCATCCTCGGCAATCAAGTCCTTCCTACATGATTATTGTCTTTCCTCGGAAGGATGGGATCTTCCGGCACAATAATGCACCTTGCCACACCACTAGAAGTGTCCGCACATGACTGAAAGAGCGTGATTAAAACTTCAAAGTTCTTCGCTGGCCCCCAAACAACACCAATTTCAATCCAATTGAAGATCTGTGGGACCACCTCAATAGTCATGTTCACCATCTGTCTCCTCCGCCATGCACTTTTCAACAGTTGTGGGACGCACTGCAGACAGCATGACTCCAGATACCTGTGGAGTCCTATCAACACCCAACTGAGACACTGCCAGCTCGTCTAGCTGCTGTCCGTGCTGCGAAGGGAGATTACTCTGAATACTAAAGCAGGTTGTCATAATAATGTGATTTGACTGTGTATATTGAGTTGCAGCCCCAGTAAATGCTTCTTGTTCTTCATCAGCCATAATTTAGACTTCTCTCTCTTACAAACACCACAGTACTGCGCTGCTTGCTAAAGACTAGCCAATCATCGAACAGAAACAAGTAATTACCACACGAGTTGACCCCCCCAAGACGCTCCTAGGCCATACTTATGCGAACTGCCTCTTCGCACAATACTTGTCTAAAATGGTTGATTTTTGATATTTCAATACTGGTCGAGTATCGATGGTATTGAGGTAGTACAAGTAACTTAAGTTCCCACCATAATTATTTATCAGTTATGGGAAGTACACTAATTTTCATGGTTGTTCTTTATTACACTAAATGCTGTATACTTGAGAGCATCAACAATAAAATAAAAATTACTTATTTACTTATACAATTTTTATATAGAACCTATAACTGATTAGACTCCCCACTGACAACTTTGACAAATGACACAGTACACACGACATAATACCTGCAGTGCTCACCTTTAATATCCCTGTGCACGATCTTCTGGTCATGTAGATACTTGAGGCCTTCCAAGATCTGCTTTGTGTAGTAAGAGATGGTGGACTCATTCTCTTTGAGAGGCCCCCACTTTGACCTCAGCAGAGCAGATAAGCTCCCTGTCACACAACACAACATTTTGTACACATTTAGTGCTACTGAAACTCACCACTGATAGAACAATTGTCATTAAAACATACACATGATGGATAGCAATGTTACTATGCATATAAAACTTTCTGAAAGCCCTTTCAGTTTTCCTAATGAACACATATAAAATTTAAAACTACCATGGACATAGCATTTATCAGTAGTGATTTACTGAAAACTACTTTGGACATCAGCCATTGTAGAGCTATGTTGCCAAGGAGAAACAGAATTTTCCTCGGAAATATAGCTCTGCAATGGTGTATATCCAACGTAATTTTCAATTAATCGCATCCCTCAACTGTAAGTATCATTCAAAGAATATATCTCATAAATTAAAAACCAAAAAGGAACTAAATATTATTAAATAGGGCATGCCCTCAACAGTACTGAATGCTGCACCTTCAAAACACTTTTGCTAAACAAAGACTTTGGAACTACTGCTGTATGGCCCCCGCCTACCTGGATCTTTCTTCCGTGTTTGAGGCTGAGAAGCAAGGGAGCGATAAGGGCACCACTGCCACGTGCATCAGGTGTGCCATCACCTCTAAGCACAAGGCTCTCAACTGACGTGCAACATTCTCGCCGTGCTTTTGTGTACCTATGTGATTTTCAGTGGTGACCTTATAAATTTTTTGGTGGGAATTCTGTAGGAAAGTTCAACACAGGTACGTTGAGTAGTTTTCTTTGTACCTGACCAAATATTGTGACATACAGCGCTTTGGAAATGCTGGTATAGCTATGTTGGAGAACTCTGAAATGGCGTTTCTAATGTGCATTACATCTTGAAAGCCCTCAACAGCCCGCCTCTGAAGAGCGTGTTCTTTTCGTATATCAGCACACTAGACACATGTTTAATAATTACGTGGAAAATCAGTAAGACTTTTGGCGACTGAGGCTTGTGGACTACCTCCATACCACACAACCACACCAGAAGTGGCAGAAGCCAAAGGGATGTCTCACTCCTAACCAGTTGGTATTGGAATAGGATGATCGACAGCCACCTCTGCAATAGCACATAGGCCGTATTGTGGAACTTCAACCGGGATGGAGTGGCCAGAGTAGCTACAGTGCGAGTGAGTTTCTAATGCCTTGCCATGAAACTGTGCTCCCTCCCATTAGAATGTTGAAATGTACTATTTTAAGGTGGACGGGATGTTTAGTCGTGTGATCTGTACTGTGCAAAAAGTGTTGCTTCAGAAATTTTGACTCTGTGAGACTTGTTTTGTCAAACTAGGCGCTTAAAATCTGAATGTCACTTCAAATCTGAACGTCCTACGCTTCTGGCTCAGAGCACACTTGAAACTACAGTGGCACCATCTTGGCTGCTGTTGGCCACACTGCATTTCCTATGCAGTCAGTTGTTCATGGGCAGTCATCGTGGTAAGTGATGCATTCAAGCTCTCGTTCATTCAATCAGAAATTTTACGTGTTTTTACACTTCATATCTAATTCCACAATAAAACAAGGCTTTTTCAGAATATCAGTTTATTCAGAAGACGTGTGTCTATTGAAATAAATTAATATAAATCCTCTGCTCTCCCACAAGAAGCCACAGAAAATGAAATTTATGCTTGGAAATAGAAGTCGCTCGAGGATCAAACAATTTTTGACGACACAGGGAGGTCTGGGGGTATCATTTTACTCGGAAGATGCTGCCTACAGAGCTAAATTAATATTTTGTTTGAAAATCATGTTAATTTTCTACCAGATATGATTAAATATGAACTTTAAGGAAAAAATTACCTTTAAAAGCAAAACATAACATTGTTGCAAAAAATTATTTGCAGTTAAAAGTTACTGTGTATAATTGATTGTAGGCCGACACCGAATGCAAGCCAACCCTGGGAAAAATAAAATAATACGATACCGAATGCAAGCCAAATTTTCAATGTCCCACGCACACTATCAGCTGAGAGAGCACGCGGCGATGTCATGAGGGTAGAGGCAGGAAAGGAGAGTAGCGGTGTGGGCCTGGCTGGACGGTGGAAGGAGGAAGAGAACGAAGCGGTGTGGGCGGCATTGGTTAAGGGGAGGGATCACGGACAGCCGGTGGTAGGTAGAAGGCGGTCGGGGGCAGGGGAGCAAGAATGAAGAAGAAGGAAGCGGCCAGTGGTGGGGAAATAATGAGACACATCAAGCACTGCCGGTATCATGACCTTTCCAGAGGCCAGACCCAGCCAAGCGAGGGGTGCTGCTCAACACAAAAAACATACTTTATGTGAACTGGGGCCACTTTACTATATCAGTAGTAGGGCTGCAACAGTACTGGTAAATATACACTGTCCATTTTATCATCTTGTTTTATATATACTTGGTCGGAAATGTATGTAATATTGCCTGTCCCAATTCTAAACCAAGGCGTGATTTTGGAAGATTCAAATCGATAAAAAAAAAAGCTACTATGCTGTAAATACGGTATTGTGTAACATTTTCGCGCTGAACCATTTGCTTTTAAATACAACAGTGATGATAGGTGCAACTACTTTGAGTGACAGATAATATTGATAAAACTGTTGTGCTCGGATTACTGTTGTATACTTCCGATTGCTGTAACCTCGTTACATGTCAGACTTGGTGGAGCACTTGGCCGCTCTGTGGTGTGATGCATTTGACAGGCTAAACATGCATTGTTTAACTGAGATTAGGTGATTTTTTTTTTTAATTTAATGCTTCATATACTTATACCTATTCTCTTCTCGCTAGGTATGTAAGGTGTGCGGCTGAGAGAGACAGAGAGCGGTAAGAGAAAGAGATAGGATGCAAGGATACCACACTGGTTGCTAGGTAACTGCTTCCCCTCTCATCAAGTATGTTTGGGGAGGGAGCAAGGTCGTGCCCGACTGCCAGAATCGCCAACACCATCAGCTGAACTGCACAGCACCGCCCCCTGTGATGATAAATGGCAGCAAGCTTAACGCATTTCACACCCAGTTATTAAGAGTTTGAATAAAACACCAGCTTAAAAACATCTGTTGCATGAAATATTAAGTGGCAGGACCAAAAGATATTGTGATTGATGCAATATCTGATAGAAGATATTTATTTCATTATTCTTTATATAGGAATTTTTCCAGGACCCCTGAAAATTAAACATTTTTTGGTACATGCGTTTTAGGAACACCGAGAGACCACTGTAATTTGTGTAAAAGCTATAACGTGCATACATTATCGCCGCAGGGAAAAAAGATACTTTGCAGTCATCAGAAAACCTGTAGCTCTCAATGTTCTTCGTAATAAAAAAAACACTTTATCGGGATGGAAACGATTTCCTTGGTGTTTCAGTTTTATTTTCAGTGATGATCATGTTTTTGACATGCGTGAAGCCGCAACGTTTAATAGGCGTATTTTTGCAGTAGAATTAAAAGCAGATTCTGCAAACGATGTGGTTTGGTGCTTGTAGTTGCAGTGCTATTTGCTAATCTACTGCAAAATGCTTTGTAGGCGTTTGTAAGTTCTTGCTACCACGGTCCTGAGTATGTAACAGAATTTATTTACCATAAGTTGTATTAAAGAGCTGAAACGCTTTGTATTAAACTAAAACATTTCATTGTAAATGCTTGCCAACAGCTTGCAATCAATTTAAATAGTACAACCCTAGTGCTGTTAGCTTTTTTCCACTCCAGCTATGACGCGACACCATGTTGGTATTGTTCGTGTTCCCCATGCCCTCAACAATGTACCAAATTTGTATACTTTTGAATGTGTTTGCAAAAATAAAACTATAACTTTCTCAGTATTACTAAAACAAATCTATGTGAATACACAAGACCATCTGTTAGTGGATAATAGTGATACAAAGACATTTTTATTTTGGTAGTACACAATCGCTGTAACATAACCTTTTACACTTATTTCTTCGGCTACAAACAATAAGAAAGAATATCCTATTTCTGTAAATGCTACAGTGAAAATAAATGTGTGTTGATTTTTGTTGATAATTCATGTTTTTATCATGTTTCTAAATGAGTAATTCAATGTTATACCAGTGTAACCAATCTAGCTTGGATCTAATGATTGTTTGTTGGCCGCTGATCGAATAGCAAAAATTTATAAAAACTAATAGTTATCACGATCAGCAATGGCCCAGCTCGAATAACCATGGAATAAAAGTTTAAATGAACCACTTTAAGTGAGTACGCATATAATTTCAAGCAAATAACCACTACAGACGGGAATGTAAATAATTCGTAAATCACTGTTTGCAACTATTCAAATTTTTTTATATTTGCACAAATCTATTAATTATTCCAAAGTTCAATATTTCTTCCGGTTTCACGCCCCCCAAATCACACCCTATTCTGTCGTGATTCGCACAATTTCAAAATTAAAAAATCTTGTGCCTGGTTATACACAAAGCTGGATACACCTATTCTCAGTATCCAACCCATCCTATTACTCTGAAAATCACTCAGTTAATATTCAAATTAAAACATCTGTGGCTGACCAGACACGAGCGTGGTGTGGCCCTGCTGTGATGTCCAGCGCAGTAAATTTAAGGCAGCTTACGTCTTCCTACGACACCCACCTCAAGAAGTGAACCAAACCCAAAACTCTGTTACTAGCCCCTCCTTTCGTACGGAACCAGGTATTTTTCCTGGGGAAATGGCACAATTATTTACATTTTTGGTCTAAATGTTATTTCATGTACTACAAAACTTAACCCTTAACATTTACATCTTACTCTATTAAATTATTATTCAATACCAGCCTATTTATTACATTTTTATACATTACGACCCTCTGAAAGTGTGGCTTGACTCTCAGCGGCTAGTGAGAAGAGGAGAGGGGAGACTTTAACCCCACTGGTGTTTCGTGAGAGGGCCGAGACACACAGATGTATCACAAGAAAACCAATTGTCTACCCATCTCTTGTTCTTGCACCTTCTTTCTCCAGCCAGCAATTCCTTTTCAAAATTATTCCCCTCTGTCTGTTGGTTTGCTGTGTGCGATCTGCATCCTACACCACCACCCATACAGGCCAGATGTTGCTTCAGTGACATTACAATAAAAATACTCAGCATAAATACTTAATAATCGTGCCACAACCTGTAAACTTCAGTAAACGTGTTCAGTGTTATTTTTTGTACCACACCCTTTAACATGTTGACACATATCTTTATATTAAAAAAATTTTTGCCAGCTCATTGATGTGTAAATTACAGGTATGCCTACTCACCTCCCGGCACCTGCTCCATGAAAATCTTGAAAAAGCCATCCTCCGACACCGAGCCCAGATACTGGACAATGTTACGATGCCTGAGCTGGGAGTGA
This sequence comes from Clitarchus hookeri, assembly GCA_002778355.1. Classification (NCBI taxonomy): domain Eukaryota; kingdom Metazoa; phylum Arthropoda; class Insecta; order Phasmatodea; family Phasmatidae; genus Clitarchus; species Clitarchus hookeri. The sequence goes on along the minus strand of NQII01000205.1, from coordinate 451,767 downwards.
AGTTTGATCTCCTCATGGAGAGGCTGCACATCGCTGAACAAACAAACACACATATACATTGAAAACTTGTTTCCCACCAACACACTCGGGCTGCTGAAAACAGGGTTGCCACTTCTTGTCTGAAAATTTCCCAGACATTCCCCTAATTTCTAGACAGAAATAAAATTTCAAAAAACACCATGTTAGATCCCAGCAAAATAGTTAAACATTTGCGGTTGAAAAAACATAAAAATTATTCCTTGTGCCCTACAGCATATTTTTATGTATTATTATTTAGGTTATGTACTGACACGTGGCACAAGAGACTTCTACAGGCTGCTCCACGAACATCAAAAATCTTTCTTATGAAGCCAGGCTACAAGCATTGGGAAACCACCTATTGAGCCGGCCAGCAAATAAACGACCCCCTCAGATTCTCTTGTAAAATTGGGGAGCTTTCTTGCTAGGAGGACCTTGTTGTTACTCTCGAACGGCTCGAACGGAGACTCCGTCTGACGAGACAGACACCTTGTAAGTGATACGACAACGGACAACGGGGACATGTTTGCAGTAAACTCACTACCTGTCTTACCACTGGTACAGTCATTGACGGATGGAGAGGGAGGCAAGTAATGCTGCCGGCGAGGCTCATAGGCTGCTGCTGCAGAAGAAAGGGGACAGCGTGCTCCGGGCAGACTGAATCTTCTTCCTTTTGGCAGGTGTCTACACTGGGACCCAAGGAGACCTCTCTACAGGCACCTTAGTGGGTGTGGTGGAGGCGCTACTACGTGCTGTCGGGGCACTCTTGCTTTTGGTGTACATTGTGCATCCAGTCCCAAGTCCCCAAGCCAGGCACACCTGGGTCCGCTCAGTAACCTCAGCATTATGCAGTCCCTTACGGGTGGAGTACAGCATGAGCCCGAAGGGCTGGGTTTAGGAGGGAGAGTTCTCGACATGCTCAGAGATTCCAGTCTCTTATCTATTCTGCAATACTGTGTAACAGGGGAAAAGTCGGTCTACAGTTCTTTGGCTCAATAGAGGCCCTCCAGCAGAAAGCGCAGTGAAGAGAATCGAACTCCAGACATACACGATCATACCCTAAGGTGGGAGTGGGTTAAGCCGGTCTGCAGTTCTTTGGCCCACAAAGGCCCTCGAGCAGAAAGTGCAGTGGAGAGCATCCAGACATATACACCGTCAGACCCTGAGGTGGGAGTGGGTTAAGCCGGTCTACAGTTCTTTGGCCCAGAGAGGCTCTCCAGCAGAAAGTGCAGTGGAGGGCATCGAGCATCCAGACATATATGCCATCAGACCCCACGATGTGTAGTCTTAATGTGGTGCAGCCATGCTCGATGGTCCTGCCAGTAGGTTTCCCTATTCAGTGGTCTGCCGTCCACACCTGTGTGCTATCGGAAATACAATACACATGACTCCCCTACCCCCTCAGGGTGCGATCACATGCACTTGTAAGTCGGATATGGGTTCTTGGAGACGATAAATTTACATTAACTCACGTCGAGAACTCTTGGTGATCACTCAGAGATGACAAGAGGGTGCAACACATTACAAGAGCGATCTCATGCACAAGGAATATAAGAGGTATTGTCTCTTCCTCCAATAATGACATGGATACAGGCTAAGTTTACCAGAGAGGTTTATTGTTGATGGAAAACAACAAACTTCCAGAGTCTGTATCCCAGCGGTTGAATCCCACGATCCGGAACCTAGCACTCTGTGCCGAGTATCAGTCTTGATTACTACAAACGTGACAGGCTAAAGCAGCCTTAGTCTGCAAGTAAGGTTATGTAACAAGGTACTATGGGAACATTAGCAGGCAGCGTAAGTACTTAGCAGGTTGGTGATGGTGTAGTAGGGGAGTGGTGGGTGACGGTCTGCTATCAGCCACCACGAGCCTCTGGGTGTTAACACCGACTGCAGCTCTTGACTGGTGGTATTAGAGGATCTCAGGAAGTTGTCCAGTAGGAGTCCTCTGCAGTCAAATTGTGACTGTTGGCAACGTCTTCCTTCAGGTGTTCCTGGAGTTGGCAATTGGGCTGACTAGGTCGCCAGCATCAACTGCTCTCGTGGCATACACGGCCTTATATACACGGGCTACCTTCAGCCCTCTCTGACGTGGGTACTGGGTGCATCCTTTTTCCTTGTTCCCTCTCCCTACAGCCGAGAACTGTCCTGGATAGCTACGCGCACACCTCGGGGGTTTGATCGCAGCACCAAGCTCAATCCAGGGCCACCGGGTGACGTTAGAATGTTCGTTCTGGTAATTTTCTGCGGCGAGTGTTATTGACACTCCCTTACGCACCGTGCCTCAGCTCGTGTTTATTACAATGAACTGACAAAAAATGAGGGCGGAAGGTATAGCAGTGGCATCTTATATAGCTCATAATGAGTCACATGTCAGTATATAATAACTTATGTCCCGCATCAACCAGCAATTGAAACTTGCACAGTGAATAGTTTTACAACATAAAGATGTTGCTTTCATAGAAGACCAATTCAGCGCACACAGTTCATTGTAACTTCATAGCATTGCCAGTTCGCAATCAGTTTTAATAGTTTAATCCCAATAAATACCTAGTGCAATGTGCTTCATATTGATTAATTTTGTGTTTCTACGCAGCAACCTCAGTGACAGAACAGCTTATAAACAGTAACTATTGCACGAATCAATAATCTTGGAGCTACATCACATTTCAATGGCATTGAATCAATGCAGAGTGAAAAAGTTATTACTTGCATTCATTTCGACACATTTACAATTTTCTCTACACGTGCTAATGTAATTACTATGGTCCATCTCATATATAAAGGCCACATTCTTTACAGTTGACAATTACCGTGCCAATGTTTACTTTTCGTTTATGTATCCATTCGCCATCAACTGGTGCGGCTTTGATGTGAAGAGTCAGCGGCAATTGGTGAACTACTTCGGTGGCGTGGCAGGCGACGAGAGACGAAACAGTTTGGAGGGCTTGTGTAGGGTCGTTCGTAAACGCTGTACACAAAATATATGTTACTTAGAAAATTATGCAGAGCTCGCAAAAAATAAAACTATTGGTATCTGTTCATAAATTTATATATGTCGCACGCGAAACGCTTTTTTTTTTGTGACTGGTAATGCTTCAGGAAAAATGTGATAGGTAGCGCGCACATCCTGTCCGGAGCGAAGTATGAGTTTCTTATTTTGCTCAATAGATAGCGTATTTTTAAAGTTGACTGTTCTTTAATTATCAGCTCGGAATGACACGAATTAAAAATATATATATTGTTAAATTATTAGAAAAAATAATTCAACAATATTATGAAATATTTCTGTATGCTTTTGGAATTAATATCAAGCATTTAATGAAAGCGGGGTTAGAGAGGGGCGATTAAGACGTGAAAAAAATGATTTGAAATTGTGTTTTACTTGGATACGGATTGTTTTAACGTGCCTTTAATTTTGAACACCTATACATTTCTCCTTATCACAAAGTTTAGTTTCTAACCCTAAAAACCGCTGTTTTATGACCACGTACAATAAAATTTATTAATTAACCTAAGAACTCTTTCCTATCGCGCGTATTTTCGGCTGGTCTAATGTGCATCGGCAGTGCACTCAGAATAGCCAACGTAACATTAACTTTTGTTCGTTCATGCATCAGCTGATACAGGATTTTGTAAATGGCACGTTGTTTGTTTGAATACGTCAAGTTGCCATTCACTGACTGTCAGAATCTGGCCAACTTATATGAAATGAAGTACCGTACTATAATACCTGCTGTACAAAAATTCTTGTAGTTCAGGCAATAAAATTAAAAATGTGAATGAGCAGAAAAATCAAAATTTTCTCAACAACATTAAATTCATCAAATCATAATCAATCACGTAAGTGTCAATACATACAAGCATTCACACACATAACATGGCTTGACCTACAAAAGCAAACAATTTTTTTTTCCCTTAAAAATTACAGGAAATTTTTTTTCCCTAGCTGACAGTATTACCTCTATGTATTACTGAAAATTTTCCTCAGTTTGGGATCCTGTACACCCGTCTTTACGATTCTTCCATAATAAAACTGATAACACTGAAATGTGGTTTTTTTAAAAATGAAATCTGCCTTACAAAAACACCACAAAATCTTGCCCCTAGGAATAGGACATGCAATGTGTGTACAACATTACTTGAAATGTTATTTTTTTCTTAAACATCACCAAGCTGTTTATTACATGCAACTCCTATAATACCATGATGGCCATGGAACATAACAAGCAGCTACAACTATAAGTTTCCAATGCTGAACTCACCCTAAGTTCTTTTCTGGAATCTCTTTCACTGCTATCCTCACTTGGGTGTTGAGGTCCCTTGCCGCAAAGACAACACCGTAAGTTCCTTTTCCCAGTACTATTCTTTTACAGTTGTCGTCCAGCTCGTACTCAAACTGAAAATGCACACACTCCATCAATAGTAACAAATTTACAACAACCTGTCAACGCACAGCACAACCCTGCTGAATTTCACTTGTAAAGCTCACCTAACAATTAAGACCGGTTAATTTGACAACCAGACTAATAAAATGGACTCTCTATAACTAATTTTGTGAGGGACCAAATAACAATATGATGCATGCAGACAAACAATGCATACGAGCTTGTCCAGATCTTGCTCACGAGGTAAAAATTCAAATAATTTCACAGTTACAACCCAAATATACACAGCTGGATATAATCCATCTTAGGGTGGGGGGCAAAGATACAGGACATTTTATGATACACAAAAACTTTAGACTGCTGGTTTTTAATGTTCCCCTTGTACACAATCCTGTAACATTTACGCAAATTATTATTGTCTTATGTCACATAGTTGCTTCTTACGACGTATTTCATATTTGAATATGAATGCATGCAGAGATGGCCAGTAGATTTCTTCAATTTATCACCATAAACAAAAACATGTTTTACTTTCCATCACACGTGTTTACGGCCATAAATAACATGAGCGCAAGTTATGATGCGTCACTTTGAGAGAACATTTTAGTGCATGGCACTGCAAAAGTTTATTTTCTCATTAGGAAACCTCGTCGTTGTAGTGTTCCCATTTACAAAGAACCACGTTATATATGGAATATGTCACGTTTTATCAAACAATTCTGTATTTTTTACAAAGCAGCGTGGCGGTCAAAAATGTGTTTATATGCATTCACTTATATAGAATATATTTGTAAATTGAATTATCACATATTTCAATCTTGTATTATTCCAGCTAACTGTATTTTTATCATACATATTCTATGTAAATATGTGCAGTAAAAAATTACACATTGTAACGTTGCACCACGCTGTTTAGGCCCGCCATAATTGTAATGTGGCAGCCTCACAGTAGACGCCATATTTGTAACAACGCTTGTCTGTTATTGACGGCTGGAAGTTGCCACTTGGCTAGCTCAGTGGTGGCAACACAAACTCTTTAAAAAAGTGCCAATTAAATAACAAATAATGTATTCAAGTTCCGGTTTTTTTTCTGTAATTTTACTTAAACAGTTCGACGCCACAGTTCACATACAGTGTTTACGTATGCAGAGTACGGACAGGGTTCACTGATACAAAGGCAAACTAGAGAGCAGCGCCACAGTCGTTGTTAATTAATTTTTTACTTCATAAAAACTTGCATCGCCCGAGTATCTCATGACCTCACACACCGGCGTAGAAATTAATGAGCAGAATAAAGTTGCGGTGTGGGGGTAAAGCACCACGTCTGATGCGGCCTTGGCGTGTCGCTGCAGAGAATCTACTAATGGTTATCGACTGCTACGAGCACTGGATGACGACTGCTTGTTATCCACTGACTGTCCGGCGATATACGCACGAGTATTTGTGCTGCCTATTACCCCTCTTCTTCAAAGATAAGAACACAGCAGCCGGCATCGCCATTCAAACTGCATCATTTGTAAAAAATAATCAACTCTCTAGACCAAAAGCTGTCTACCTGCAGTTCAGAAAGCTTCTGCGTAGCCATCCGAATTGCATCATTGGTAAAAAATAACCCAACCTTTTGGAATAATAACTGTCGATGCAGTTCGGAAAAGCTTCTAATCTAATGCTGACGTTTACTGAAAACTAAAAACTACGACGTTCGAAACAAAATGGAAAACAGATGCGTGATAAACAAACTATCACGGTAAACGAACCACCACGGCTTTAATTTTGAACCCCGATAAAATATTACAAAACCCCATTAAACAAAAGAAAATGAACCGCGTATCCCAAAAATGTATAATACTGCATCATTACAACATTTTGAACAAACAAAAAGTTTTGTCAGCGGGACTAACGAAAAAATATGTTGAAAGTTTAGATAGTTCAAAAGAATAAAGGCAGATTTCTGTATCTTTTTTTTTCTGTTCCTACAAGGCACTTTTATTATTTTTTTTTAACTGTGCTTCTATAATTGTGTATACATTGTTGACATTAGTCTCATCATGAAACAGTATGCCCTTGCCAGTGCATTGTGGCCATTGTTCCAGGTGTCGGGCAGAATACAAAATCTTAAGTAAGAAAATGTGAAAATGTTTTCACTATTGTCTGTTGATAAAGGAAACAAGTGCTTTTGTCCTAAAAATGTAACTGTATATTTCTTTGGGAGTTAGGTATTTTTGCAAGGAAATTTCAATTGATAAAAAACACCTCTTTTCAATAGGAATAACACTGGTTTTACTAATAAAGTTTTACAAATAAAGAGACATTTATCAAATTATGTATGTCTCTACTATAAAGAGCACACAAAAAATTAGAGCAATTCTCATGCAGAAACCTGCATTTTTCTAGCAAGAAAATAACAGTTATTTTTTACAAAAATAACACCTATTTTACCAAAAAATAACACATATTATTGAAAATTAAATAACACCTAATTTTTCAGGTCTCTACATATGTGATGTGAGTGGGTGAGGGAGGTTTGCTCTTGTGTATGCAATGACTAGGATATCATAGTGTCGCACAAATGGATTATGTACTTTGCAAGGTTGTTACTGGTATAAGCCTTGTAATGACTCCTACTGTCTTTTATACCTACTAACCAAGCCAGACGGTAAGGAGTATTCACCAAACAATGTGCTAAAATCAACTTAATGGTGTATATCATAGATGCATCTATCTCTCTTTTCAATGCAGGGAAGTGGAGTCATATGCTGCACTTGCTTACGAAGTTAACTATCCCTCTCCTGGGGTTCATCCTGTAGTTCCTCACCTTCTCAGTTTTAGCTACATTACACCACTACAGAGATGAAAGGAGGTTTATACATATCTGTTTGGAACCAGACTTAATTTAATCATAGCAAAGGTTAGCTTGCTTACATCTCACTGAGACACAAGTGTCTCAAATGCCTACCACCTCTTCAGGAGTGAGGTGAGCAGCACAGAATTTGCCTACTGTGTACCGGCTCTAAGGCCAAGAACAAATTGAACAAACTCACTTCTCTCTCTGTTACCCTCCTCTCACTTTTGTGGTGAGACAAGTCTCTGACTATGCATGCAGTATCACCACTAAATAGTACATGAAGAAGATACCACCTCCTCAGTTTGCACAGTGCTCATGAATATACATGCAAGATCTCTCTCACACTCTCCTGTGCTCCTCTTCTCCTGATTGCTCACTCTCTCCCCACTCCTATTCTGCCCTCTCTCTCTTTCTTCTTCCCTCTCTCTCAAGGCTACTCAACAGCTGGCTGCCAATAATGTCACAGGGATGCAACACATTAGTGCCATAAAGTAAGAATAACAAGGATATGACTAAACGAAAATGACTGCCTATCCTACCTGTTTGTGTGGCATTTCAATATTTACATTTCCTTGCATGGCAACACTATTTCAAAACGTATTAATATTTATTACACAGTAATGACAAACTAACAGATGCAAAGGGTAATTCTGAACTATACCTATTCACCTCGAATTACAATGTTACCACCTATGAGTGCGTATGTGTGCGTATGTGTGCACACGCTCATAAACACATCCTCACGAAAAATGTAGACAATGGTACATGACTACAACAAAAAATTATGATGTAAAAAAAAAAGCTTACATTATTTAACAAAGAAACGATTCAATAATAAAACACTGTATGAACAGGATATTTTTTCGTCCGAGTTGAAGTGAAATGAATTTTTTTGTATAATTAGAGTAATACGATTATTAGAAATTCCCAAACTTATTGTGTTTATTAAAACTTCATGCTGAGTGTGAATAAAGTTTAATAAACACAGTCCCCTGAAAATAGTTACTTAGAGAATCAACTGTAACTCATAAACATATAACATGTGTGTGTTCTATTCAAATAATAATTTTTATTATTTTTTTGGAAACCGAAACTGGTTATGAAATTAATAAAATACTCTCCAACCTTTCGTAACCTATCAAAAAACAAATGAAGTGAATATCTTTGAAATAGCACACTAAAATACTAAAATAATCAACAAAAGCATATGCATCAAAATATCAATCAACACTGCAGGAAAAAATCTCATGTAGTGTTTAGTAACTGCAATTAATGTCATTGACAACACAAATTTAGAATGCATTCAAACAAAATACTTGTAATTCACCTTCATTTTATCGGCGGTCATGTCAGAGTCGAGGTCCGTAACCATACCCTCTTGGTCAGCCGTCATTTCCAGCACCAAGCTGTGAAACCTCTGACGATAGTGTTCCGACGGCAGGAATATCTGGAAGTCGTCTGAGTTCTGGTGAACATACAGGAACAGGCACCGTGCATCTCTCTTGTACAAGCTGTAAACACATCATTAGAAAATATTTCTAACGTTCTGCATTTACTGTCTTCAGTACAAAGAAACTTTCAGGTACAGGTTTTCACATTCTAAACAACTCTGTCATATTAAAATTAAATATTTCAAACCATTTTGAAATAGAAGACCAAACATTCATGAAAAAATTAAGTACACCCTACATTTTACATCTAGTGAAATAATCAAGGGAAACTATTATTTACAACAAAACCATTTTAATACCAACTGAAATGTGGAAAATTCAGTATTATACATAACTCACATTATTTCTGAACATATATGACAACAAAACATTGTTTGCAAATAAAAATATTAATAATGGTTCTTTCACTTGTGTTCACCAGCTGAACCATGTTTCTACGCAACGATGTTGATGCATGCTGTTTCAAATCACTTTCACAGCCATGTGAAATAGAAAATTCTCATTTACAAAGTACACATTTACCTTCGTAACAATTGTTACTACGAACTAGCCACTGATAATTTTGTTCCCATCTATCTAAATACACAAAGCCTTTTCTTTTTTTGTGGAGGTGAATCGCACAATTTCTTTTTTAATTTCAAAACTCAATGCATTGACAACAAAACTCGGCATCAACAAACTGTAGCAACGTCATTCACCAAGTCTCACCACAGCTGTGGCCCCCTCCTAAGAAAAGCCGTTATGCCGTACAAACCACAGCACGCCTCCAAGCCCAATGTTGGCTTGCCCAGCTGTTGCCGCCTGCTGCACCGCAACCCACTTGGCATCACGTCGCTGCTCTCTACCCTTTCAGTCTTCGGGTGTGAGAGGAGAAGTAGCCGTCAGCTTCAGCCATCTTCGCCGCCGCTATCTCTATGTCTCTTCTCTTTGCGTTTTTTCTGTCACCACACCCCACAACCCCCGCGCTGGCCCTGTGGCGCTGCGTATTAAAAGGACTCACATTCCTCAGTTCGAGGCTGTCTCACACCAGTTCAGTAGCGCACCGTTACTCTGCCCGAGCATCCACCGACATCACATCTACCTTCGTAGAACGTCACTCTGCCCGAGAGTCAACCGACTTCAAGTCGTCACTGCATTCACAGCAGTCGAGAGTACCACTCTGCCTGACACTGCCTCGTTGCCCGCCAGCATGCCGAAGCCTGCCATACTTCCAGCTACCTCATAGCTCACCCACAGTTGAATCGAGTTTGAGTACCGCTGCATTGGGGTCGCCCTCACACCCCGCGCTGTCACGTCTTCCGAGACGAGGTCAATTACCGGTTGGCAACCTAGGATCGGCCCTTCAGGCCCTAGTCAGGGTACAGGCTGGTTTGTGTGTGTTTAATGAGCAATCATTAACAGACATAAATCTGGCTTGGTTGAGTTGTCTCTTCCAGCACACTATTCTTTCTTCACCTTGCTCCTGCTATTCCGGAACCTCATTCCCTACCTTCCCTTTGGGAACTGTATCGAAGTGCTGCTTGGGAAGCTTATCTTCCTGGACAACACCAGATCAGTTGTCATCTTGGACTATTGCCCCTCCCGTACGTGCCCAGGTCTACCAGCGATATCTCGCTTGCCAGGTCACTTGTTGGAAACGATAGGTCCAACCCCAGAAAGGAGCCCCATTTCTTTGTGATGCTTGTGTATGCCAGCGATGTCCTGCTAGCCAAGTAGCCACTAGAATGGATGCCCCTAAACCTGATACTGTAATCCTCAGTTTGGTACTTAGGTCGGCCAGCAATGTCTTGCTCACCAAGCAACTAGTCTGAAGGCCAGTAGTCCAGGCTACCTACCCTATCAACAGGCAGCACCTTACTCTCCCTCAGGCCGTGCCTACCCCTTTTTGGTCATCCACTTTCTGCCTATCTGATCTGTCACCCCCTTTATGCCTCACCATAGGGCTGGGCAGGGTAAAGCAGCCAAGCAGGGGCCAGCCCTGGCTACCATAAGAGAGGGCCGCATCAAGCATATCCAGCTCAACCTTGAACCTCATCTGGCATTATCCACGTGCAGTTTATCTGCTGCCTCCAACACCACCGAAGAAGCCACCTACCTTCACTCCACCCACTAACTTCACCAGAATGGACAGACCCCTACCAGGGTACTCACTCGCACATCGCTCGCAAGCACGCCTACTAAGGCGCAATGCTCTATAACAAAATTGGCCAAACCCAGCAACATAGGCCACAAAATAAACCCCGTACGAGTGGCGAGCACTGCTTCACCGTCGCCCAGGGGGGAAGAACCTTAACAGCGCCCTCAGAAACCAATCCTACTAAGGGTGTGCGTCAACATAAGATAACTGCACACATCTCGGCTAGCACTACTTGCACTAACGCTCTTGTTGACATCAACTGTAATTACCTATTGGCCATAAAGCTACATCAGTAATTGCGGGAATGGTAAATTACTGACAGTGAAGTGTGTTTATTATTTTAGTTTCTAAAAATTCTGAAATACGGGAAATATGACATCCCATCTAATGTAATTCTTTTAGACCCAGGATATGGGAAATCCTATACAAAACGGATGACTGGCAATACTAGTTATCACAAAAATGATAAACTTCACACACAAAATACAGTAAGCCTCTCTTAAGAAGGTTCTGAAAGACCTGAAAAATTTAAGATTATTAACGTGGAAAACTTATTACGAGGTAAAATTATTATGGTTTTTATAGACATGGAGCAAAATTACTCTGACTAAACTTATTTAGGTCATGCGTGATGCGTACTGGCATAATATTTATTCACGACTCCACCTCATCTACATGTGACGTCACGTCACCCCGAGCGGGGTTCGAACCCTCGACATTTTGCTTCCAGTGCCAAACAGCACACCCATAGGCAAGGGGCACCCAAGGACAAGGCCGCCGAAGCCATCTATGCCATTATGTCAGAGACGTCACGTGCCTTGTAATCACCCCTGCGTGCCAAAGAAGCCGGCAACGAATCCAATCACTGCCTCTAAGCGGACAGCAGAGATGCACCCCGCACACAAGGAAAACCGCCACTTCAAGCCTCCCAAGAAAGAATGTGGTCAGTGCTGCTAAGAGAGCAGCTCACGTGCGAAGATACCCGACTAGCCAAAGAAAGCTAAAAAACCCACTCTCCGAGACAACATATGCTGGCGCACAGCAATGGCAGTTGTATACTCTGCAGCTCATGCCACCAACTCATGTGCTGGAGTTCTCTGCCTACAGCTTTCCTCACGAAAGATCAGCCAGCCTTCCAGAAGTCTTCCAGATCAGTGTCCAACGGCACCCGAAAAAGTCTTCTTCCTCCTTCACACTAACTACCATTTTGATAGTGAACTCCGAGTCCCTTCTGCACTTTCAGGCGCCGCAATCAACCACCCAGATGCCGCAACCAACCAACCAACCAACCAAAAAGATGCTGCCGCTGTCCGCACCAGCGATCATCCCAGCAGCCGCTCTAGGACAGGGCTATCGTGCCAGCCAGCAGTCGCAGAGTGAGGATCTACCCCAGGTGATACCCAAGCAAGGTAAAGCAACACCAGTGCCTCTGACCGGCACTATAGAACCCTAGCCTGACAGTGATATCATTGTCATTTCTAACAAACGCCATGCATCAAGTGTTTTTATGGCACCCAACGTGGGGCCACAGCGTTTTATTAGTCAGATAATAATGCAGAGCCAGGCCAGTGCGAACCCCGAGAATGAAGAGAATCAAGCCGGGAGTCAAACCAATAACCAGCCAGACTTCCGAGAGTTTGTAACACCCCGTGGTGCTCAATTTTACTAGCCAAGACCTGTCCAAAATAAACCTAATCATTGCCGACCAAGGCGAAACAGCCGCCGCAATGGACGAGACCATTGAAACCCGACCGCAAAGATGTAGCATACCTAGGTGCAACCAAGCAGGTATGAATTTCATTAGTTGCACACACTGCCAGAACAGATTCGACTACTTAAGCTTAGGGTGGAGACTAGTGTTCCATTGCGATGACTGTTCAACCCGTCAAACAGCCTATTGTAGCTGGCTTACCTCCGCAGGACAAGGTGTAAATAACATTAACTGTATTATTTACACAAAATCTTATGCATTGTGTGGCCGGATGAGAGAATCACCGGACATGGCTAAGTGTACAGGTGCGAGGTGTGCAGAGCCAGCGGCCAAATAAAGACCAAGCAATCCAGGCAATCCCTACAGCACGACGTCTATCCGGGGTACCGACGAGCCCCAACTACTGAAATTTGCAGGAAGACCCCACGAAAACACGGAAACCTTTATGCAGGATTGCAAATGGGAGTTAGTAAGAATGGGGTTCCACCCAATCAGTGGGTTGTTAAAACCCAGAAACAGTTAAAGGGCAAAGGATTGGAGTGGTGGAATATATACAGAGAATTTATTACGGGATGGGGGCATCTTTACTGATGCCTTGCCACCCAGTGTTCAGGAGAAGAGGTATTAGCTCACCTCACCACAGAATTCTACAGTTGAACCATGGCCACCGAGGAATAGGCCAAGATCTTTTTCAGGAGAAAGGTGTAAATGCACCGCCGAATATTCTCAGATAGAAACGAGGAAAGCTGTGTGTGTCATATTACATGCATGCTGCTCCCAAATTTGTGCAATATACTCCAACTTCCCTGACCGCAGTGAGTCGACAAGTAGGTAGAGAGAGTGCAAAAACAGAGAGAAACATTTAAGCGGCGCAGGTCGCCCTAGACCGGCAAAAAGTGGGCAAGAGAAGAGAAGAGGCAAGACCCCCTGCTCCTCCTTCTCCACCCCCCGCACTCCATAAGTGTAAGTGCTGGTTCTGCCCGGTGAGGCATTTCCACAGAGACTGCCCAACTAGGAGAGAGACAAGAGCGTTCTGCAACAAGGGAAGGAGGAACGCCCAACGTCTTCCTCCAGACTCTGACACATGAGCCCTACTTCCCAGATGCACCATGGATAGTAATTGGGATCAACCAGCGAATCGCCATAGCAATGTTAATACATGACTGCCACTCGCAATTTTATAAAGAGCAACCTCCTCACGCCAAACCAGCGAGCCCACCCGACAACCACCGACCAAAGGATCCAGCTGGCCCAGTCAGACCGCTTCCTCCAGATAGAAGGAAAAATAAGGCTTGTCGTCTGGAAGGGAAATAAAGCCACCACGGCAGAGTTCCTAGTGGCTCCGCAGGTAGAAGACGTGATCTTGGGGCAGTCCTAGCTGCAAGAGCAGCAGTACAGGCAGTCCTCTACTTTCATACACAATGTGTTCCTAAATTTGTGTATGAAAGTAGAACCCTTATTTTAATGTGATAAATGAGGTTCCGTTCCTAGATGGGGAAAAAAACTTACTAAACAAAAAAAAAATATTCAAAACAATATATTTACACAAAAAGAAACAAGATCATGCATCAAAGTTATTTAAAAGTGTTTAAATATATAGCTAATAGTTCAAACAATTGAAAAGACATATTTTACACACACAAACATTTGACTAATTTTTCCAATCTTCAAACAAACTGAGAGCTTTGCATTGAATTATTGCAAGGCTGATAGGGATATTTTTCTGGTGTTGATCGTCTAACCACACTTTTAAAGACCGTTCCATCTCTTCCATCGCTACACCCCGCCGTTTTGAAATTATTTTAGAAGAAAGATTTCCCGAATTTATAACATAGTCCCTTATATTTCCTTTACTTTTTACAATAGAACGCACAGTGGATCGGCTCAGGTTGAAAGACCGTCCTATAGCCGCAAGTGATTTGCTACTTTCCGATTGCGCGATAATGTCTAATTTTGTTTGTACACTATTTACAACATGTTTTCTTTGTTTCTTACACACCGAGTCTTCATTACTTTCGTTTTTACGTTTGTTATTCATTGCGTGGTGTAATAATTATGTACGTGCGCCAATAGATTAAAAAAAAAAAAAAACAATGGATATAAAATTAACCTCAAAGGAAACTAAAAACCATAATAAAAACAACGGAAGTTCTAAACAGGAGCGGCATAGCGCCATAGCGTAGTAACACATCAGACATACAACTGCATATTTGTTCAGTTATATCGGAAACATAGTTCCGTATATCCACACCAGAGGTCTCTACGTAGTATAAGTCAACTTTGCTGCAATATTATTTGCGAAGACAAAACCTACAGAATATAAACAATCCATATATCTTTGATGTTTATGTTTCTCGTGGAGGCATGCGCGCGATATTTTTTTTGGTTATGTACGAAAGGTTATGTACGAAAGAACGAAGCAAACACGCGAAAGTCGAATTTATGGTGTAAGAAACCAATGTACGAAAGCGCGAATTGTACGAAAGTCGAATGCGCGAAAGTAGAGGACTGCCTGTACGTGATTTATTGCAGGCAGCGCCACATTTGTGTCAGAGATAGCGAACACCTGAAAATCAGCTAGGGACGCAACCAAGATGTCTCAAACCCTTCTCCAATCACACCACAGAGTACGGTGGAACACATCCGCCATCTACAGCTGATAGTAGGGGAACACTTATCAAGCCGGGAGCCACAGCAGAACCTGTGGACCAATCGCGAGAAGCGAAGACCCAGATGTCTCCATAACCACCCAATACCCAAACTTGAAGAACCACAGCCCATAGAAGCAGCGCTTTATACTCTGCCGAAGCAAACGACAAGATAGAACCACGACCCACTTCCGAACGTCAACCCAAGAAGCACCTGACTTACTCCTGGCAAGAAACAAACACCAAGCACATCGAGAAGTGATATCCATCAGAACACTGCCCTCGACCCCCAACTGAATACGTCAGAAAAGTGACCGCCAGGCATGGCCGCATGACTCCGATCGGGTCTGAACTCTTGTGGCGAGCCCCTTAGACAGGGAACCCTACCGAGAACCCCAGCAGTCCAGCACCATCCAGGAGGAAGGTGGATGCTGCCGCGCCAACGAGGTAGGAGAGCCTCCCAAGCTCTCACCTCTGATGCGAACCCAACTGCGTCCACCCAGAATGACGTGGTGACCTGCAGCATCTCGATGCTGGACGGCCCCGAGACCACAACTGCCAACCCAGCATTCCCAAAGGAAGAGCCCAGCTGCGCCGACGAGGTAGGAGAGCCTGCCGAACTCTCACCTTTGAAGGTGACCCAACCTTGTCAAACCAGGAGGACGTGGTACCCGACCGGCCTCGATGCGAGACGGCAGTGAGGCAACTACTGCACCGCCTTCAGCCCGGAAGGACAAACCCAGCAGCACTGAGGAGCAGCGGAAGCAGAGAAGTCCCTGCCTCCTACGGACACCCTAACACTGCCTCTTCAGGACGAGGGGACAACCATTCGTGCCTCGGTGCCTGGTGGCCCCGAGCTGGCCACTACCGAGGACGACCCCGATGAACCCAGCAGTCGACCCACGCTCAGCCGAACGAGGAAGGTGCGGGGTTGCCGCCTCGTGCCTGCCGCACCACCTCCTAAGGTCAGCCAGGGCAGTAGAGGGAGTCACCATGGAGCCCCATGACTACAATCACATGGGCGTATCCACAACACGAGGCCTTACGCAAGAAGCGAGGACCCCCGTGTAAACCAAAGACTTCCCCGACGAGTCAAACCCGAAGTGAAACAACCATACTGCAAGACAGCCATAGAACATGGAAATGAACTGCAGTAATGCAACTGTACAGCTTTGTACAGTATAAAAATTGTGTAAATTGGTTAATATTTAAGAGTGATATAATTTTTATTATTTGTAGGTGGCCCATATGACAATTGGTAGTGTACATAAATTTAAAAGGGTAACTCATGATGTGTATTATCTAGGTAGAAGCCGGCCTAAGAAACATAAGGCTTAGAGCCAGTCAAGGAAGACACTTGTAACACGTAAACTACCTGCAGTGTAACCAGTTAGGAGGCCACAGAGCAGGGCCAGTTAAAACACCTTCAATGCCACGGCAGGCAAACAGAAAGTTGACAAACACCTCATAAATGGGACTAAAACACACACCTTAGTTATTCGAGAGTTTTTTTCTTCACGTGTTTGCCTGTAAATTGGTTTATTCCAGGTTGAAACTCTGTAACGTAATGTAAATAAAGGAAGGAACACAAGCTTTCACCCGACACAGGTACATTACGCGTGACAGCTGTCCTCTCCATTAGCAGGCCGCTCCCCCGACCAGCCAGTGCGCAAGAGACATCGCAATGCCGAAAGGGAACGTGGAAGTCCATGCGCCAGAGCAGAGTGAGCACAGAAGAAGGAACACTACAGAAGACAGCACAGACAACAGATGAGTCTACGTCGTAATAAAGATGGGGAGGGGCAGGGCCGCAATTGACATGTGACTTGTACTGGCATATTATTTATTCATGATCTGCTTCATCTACATGTGATGTCATGTCACCCTCAGCGGGGTTCAAACCCACGATGGATTGCTTCCATAGCCAACCAGCACACCACTAGGCAAGAGTTACCTAAGGACAAGGCAGCCAAAGCCATCTATGACATGTCAGATGTCACGTATATTCTAATCACCCCCACGTGCGACAGAAACCGGCAACAAAGCCAAGCGTTGCCCTTAAGCAGGCGGCAGAGATGCACCTCGCACACAAAGAAAACCGCCACTTCAAGCCTCCCCCAAGAGAATGAGACTAGCACTGCTAAGGGAGGCGCTCACGTGCGAAGATACCCGACTAGCCAAAGGGAGCCAAAGAACCCACGCTCCGTGACTATATTCGCTGGCGCACACCAACGGCAGTTGTATACTCTGCAGTTCACTCCACCACCTCATGTGCTGGAGCTCTCTGCCAACTGCTTTCCTCACGAGAGATCAGCCAGCCTTCCAGAAGTCTTCTAGACCAGCATCCAACCCCCAAAGATGTCTTCTCCCCCCTTCACACTCACTACCACTTTGGTAGTGAACCCAGAATCCTTTCTGGACAACAGTATAGATTAGTTAGGGTCAGTTATTGTCATAGCTACCAAGCTCATTTCTGATCTTGTTTAGTTTTGTCCCAGGTCCCCTTCACCTGGTTTAACGTAGTCTACTTCAGCCGGTTTCAGTACAATTGATAGCTAGGCGATAGTACGAGCCACCATGTCCATTCCTCTGGTGAATAAACACATATTCTTACCTAACCCTGTGTGCTTCTTCTAGGATGATTGTGACTTCAGACCTCATAGACGTCAAACCCACAAAGGAGAAGCAGGAACCAGCGTCTCGAAACCCATTTTGCCGAAACTAGTGTAGGAATGTGGGCTACCGTTAACCGGGCGCATGTATGTCTCCAAACACAACCCAGTTGACATTCACCCATACCTTGAACAGAGTACTCTGGTACTCGGAACATTGTAAGGTAGAGCCACAACCACTAGGAATACACGCGACAAACTGGCTCTGCATCCAGATAAGATAACCCACTCCATCCACCACGTTGAACTTCTCCGGTTGGAGTGACAGGACTGATTCTGGTTGTCCTAACCCCTTCTGGTTACACTCCAGCTACGGAACACGTCGCCTGCTCTTCCTTCGTGTGAGAGACCTTAGTACCATCTCGTATGCCCTTCACCCATAGAAGCGGTGCAAGGCGGAGAGCTAAGGAGGCATCTACTACCTCTAAACGTAATTAGTTGCACTGCAACCTATTGTCTTCTGCCCTCAGCAGCCCCTAAGATTACAAGCGAACAGCACCCAATCGTAATCCGTCTATGACCAGATCTACCAGTACCCCTGGGCGGTGCCAGCCTACACATCCAGGTGCCGCAACCAACCAGATGCCATCGCCGCCCACACCAGTGATCAGCCCAGCAGCTGCCCTAGAACAGGGCCCTCATTCCAGCCAGCAGTCGCGAGCCAGAATCTACCCCGGGTGAAACCCATGCAAGGTAAAGCAACACCAGTGCCTCTGACCGGCATTATAGAGCCCTTGTCCGACAGTGACGTGATTGCCATTTCTAATAGACGTTATGCATTAGAGGTATACTTTTGAAAGAAAGCTGTTTCCTTTAAAAAAAAAAGTCTTAATGTATAGTGTCCAGCATGTCCTGAAGTAAAAGCAAATTTCCTCCTTAAATGTGGAAAAATTTAATATTCAAACTTTGCACCAAGGGACTGTTTAAAATATTATATGACAAACACATGTAAAAGGCATTGTAAATGCACTGGGTATTCAATATTTAAGACTTACAAATTAGAAACTTGTAAAATATTTGAAATTTATATGAGCACAATTTTAAATTACAGTATATGAACAAGTTTACAGGCCCAAGAAAAAGACACCTACGAGTTCAATTTTCTTCCTCTGTTTTTGAACAACTGGATAGTTTCATGATATACTAGATAAGAGGTGAGCAAATAAAATGGGTTGGTACCTGGCTGGTCCCAACATGCTTGGTGGAAAACATCGTAGTTCAGTATTTCAAAAAAGGTTTGACATGTCGACTGCTGGCAAGCGTGATATTGAAAACGCATCTACTTTAATGGTGAATTACCATCATTGACATTAGGCTAAGGATGTGAAAATATTCAGTACACCAAAACAATAACAAAAATTCAGTGCTTTTATTTTTGGTTTCGGTAAGAAAATTAATTGATTAAAGTCTGAATGATATGAACATTAACTTAAATGAATATTCAAGTGATTACCTAATCTATGTTTTATTAACATATAATAAAAACATTTGTCTATGTATCCATTTGTGTCCATTAAAATAAATGTAAAATAACTACTAGGTATGTGCAAAGCTTCGGAAAATCGAAGTTGAATCAAAGACCTTTTCCCCATCATCAACTTTAAAGATTTCAAACAATTTTTTTATGAGAAACATACATAACTGGCAAACTTTAATATTTTATGATTTCATACCATTTCACACACAGAAACTACTTCATCTCAACTGTAACAAAAACTGTGAATATATGTTAACTACCATTTCCAAACCGAGTTACATTAAACTATGTTTGCTTTTATAATGATGCATTATAGCAATAACAGTGACAATTATTTTCTTAAATTCAAGTTACTAAAAATTAAATAAATAAGTTCTACATTTCCTGAACATATTTGTAAATTTGCACATAACATTTATTTTGAATGTACTGTACTTTTTTGGTTCACAACAAAAGCTGTGTTTAATGTTTCTGTTGTGGAACGTGTCTGAATCCAAACATACCGTACACATGGGGTAAACTTTGTACTGTACACATGGTGGTTCCATAAAAGAGAATGCAGTTTTTCCAGATGGAAAACCGCACATACGGTTTATGTTCCCTGGCAACTAACATAAAGTGCTTGGAGATATTTTAAAGAAACTTAAAATCGAAACATTTTGTAAGTTAAAAAATAGTAACTGTTAGCACAGCACACTGTTATATACATCTCTAGCAAACAAACATCTTCCTCCTCCTGGCACATCATATTCTACTCCTTATTCTGTACACACAGTATCAAAACTGTTTATGTTTACTATTACAATGAGCTTGTAACAGTCCATGGAAGACTATTAATTCATAGCATGAAAAAACTAATGATAATAATAATGGCATGTGGGGAGTGCACCCAGGGCAAGGCAACACCCTCCGAGTGACGGTCTTTCCAGCTGGGACCCGTAGGTGACCGTCATCCCCGGGCATGACAGAAATGAGACCCTAGAATGGAGCGGTGCTGGAATGCAAGGGCGGGGGAAACGGGAAAGCGGCATTGTCCAGCACGATTCCAACATGCAAAAATCCGCGAGTCAACCCGCCGGGGATCGAACCCGGATCGCCGTAGTTGGAGGCGAGCGCCCTGGCCACTACGCCACCGCTGACCCAACTAATGGTAAACATGACAGCGCTGCAGAAGATACCAAACTGTTTCACATTTTTTAAAATCCTGCAAATCATGTGTACATTTCCTTCACTCAGAACAAAAAAGCACTGACATGAACATGCATATTTTGAAGCATGTTTTGTCTACACCAGCAAGTGAGCAATATATACTTTGATAACTACTGTAGTAATTTTTGAGCTCACTTAACAAGAATCACTGCTTTTTTAGGGTAAAAAAAAATTTTATTTTTGGCTACTACAGATTTTTATGAATATTACCAGGTTGGCATGTTTTTATATTCAGTTATGAATACAATATAACATTTTATATAATATCTATCAAATTTTCTAAGAGTTAAAAAAAAAAATGGATAAGGTCTTTGACGTTGACTTTGTCTTCTATGAAGACTTAAATCTTTGTCTTCAATTTTGATATGAAATGAAATAAATGGTCTTGACACACCCCTGATAAATACATACACAAAACTTTTCTTGAAATACATATTGGCATCATATATTTATGGTTTTAAAGGATATTACTACAGCATTTATTTTTTCTGTATGAATCCAATCATTTAACTTATTTTTATATGAACTTAATTAAAGGAAATACTTTAGAAATACCGTTATACTTATGAACCCACGAATTTTGCAAAAATTTTTCTGTGGCAGGTTAGACTTCAAGACATGTACTCTACTGTTTGTTTATGATTATAATCCATTCACGGTATCTTCGATACTTTTGAAAAGAACCTTTGAAAAATCACCCTAGGAGTTACATGTTCAATTGGTTATAAAAAAATGGTATATGGAAAAAGGTTTTGTCTTGCTTTTAGCACTGAAGCACTATATAAATTGGTTGTTTTAAGTTTTAAGTATATTTTTTCAATAAATTTTAATAATTTGTTAAAAGTCCGTAAGAATTAACAACGGATTTTGAAGGGACATGTTGGTTATAGCTGAAAAGAAATAGTTCGTAGGTTAAATATTAATATGTATAAATTTAATGCCGTAATTGTAAAGTTAATATTGCTAAACTATATATTTACATTTTTACGTAGCACTCATGGGTAAAGATTTCACCGTTATTAATTGAAATTAAATAAATTTCAGTTGTTGTCCAGCGGACTCGTACACTCCATCTTATTCGTTTGGGCACGTTTTTTTCAGAAGTATAACCACGCCATATTGGAGACGCTGAATTGTGGTTATAAAACTAACGTAACACATTCTTTCTACTTACAAGATAATTCTAGGTTAAGATGTAATTTTAGTATTAGCGAGTTATTTCTGCAGTTTATCAAATAAACGTGCAAAATATAGAAAGGCATTTGAATATTTCCGTTACGTTATTCCCTTCGCAAAGAATGCAAAGGAATCGAATTTTGGTCGCCGCCAACTGATAATCGATTATTTTCGAAAGCTTTTTGTGGAGACCAAGAGATGGCAGCACATTAGCGTTGGTTCTTCAGTGCCAAATGTTAGCCGTGACTCGTCTTTCCGCCGCATAGTGTTGTTTTTATGTTGCAGTGAAGAAGCGCGACAGTTCTTGATGGAACAGAGATGTACCTACACCGCAGGTTTCAAAATGAAAGTGATTTTGTTCGCTGAAGAGTTTGGAAATCGAGCCGCGGGCCGTGAATTCGTAGTAAATGAAACGTTAGTGCGGGGCTGGAGGAATTTTTCTCACTTATAAGTCGCACCCCAAGTTTTCAATAAATTTTTTTTTAAATAAAATGTGCCACTTATATGCGATAAAATACGGTACCATTTATCACAGTGAAATCTTTAACCTGAGTGCTACTTCCAAAAGTTTATTATGTAAAATTTAACTTTTTCCTTACAGCAAATATGTAAATAAATCTTAATACAATAAGTAAACTTTAATTAAATTATATAATTAACAGTTCCGATATATACTTCAATCTACCTTTTTGTATGTATTACAACATTTCGCTAAATTGATTAGCATTTTTTAGACATTTAGAGAATTTTATTAAAGTATATGACAGTTGAGATTACATGGCATTGTTTCTCTTCAAAAATAAATTTTGGTAGTTCCCACATGGACACTGTTAATAAAATATTTGACAGTTCCCACAAGGCACTGTTTGTTTACAAAATATTTGACAGTTCCCACATGGCACTGTTTACAAAACGTTTGACAGGTGTCACATGGCAATGTTTTGTTTACATACTGCGGAAGGATACATAATCGGCTCCCTGAAAGTAGATATTTAGCAGGGTTTCAGAAAATCTTGAAGTTACCGTGAATACATTATACACCACAGTTATTTCGACACACCCTGGGCGACTTCAGCCAGTAACATAAAGAAAGAAATATTATGACTATCATGTCCAACAAGATTGAATAAAACCACAGGCTCCCAATATGACTGCAGCCATTGAATAAAGTTGTGACCCGAATATCTTAAAGCAAAGAGGTCTAGGATGCTACCAAACAAATGTGTGAAATTCTTAGTTATACTGTGTAACCATGTATGGTGCTATACAAGTTTGCATTTCTTATTTTAAATTGAATTTAGTTGCCTATGTGACAATTGTAACGTTGTAAAATTTGGCCGTATGCACATTTTAATGATTTACTTATTTATGTATTTGCAAGACGTAATCTGATTTTACAGATATTATTTTCCATTGGTACATTTATTATGGTAATTAGTATGTAATTTCACTGCCTGTTTAAATTTTGATTTTTTATTTATAATGTAAAACATTTATATGTCTTTCCAGTATGTTTGTTTTATAATGTGTTTAGAAGGCCCTAGTATCTGAGCAGTTATTGATCTGTAATTAAGTGACGTGATGAGTAATTTTTGCCTCTAGCACTCTTGGGATTGGTCAGTTTTAGATGGCATTATTTAATTAAGTGTTTGAAGGAAATTTTTGGGCCTTCTTGATTTTCAATGACAGGACGCTAACCCATGTGGATTTAGCACACAGGGTTTTAATGTAGTTTTTATTATAAGGGCTTGAGTTCGAACCTGAAAACAGGCCGTCTCGAAGGAGACGAAGACGCGAGGCAGGATTTAGGAAGAAGCAGGCCTGTATTGGTCACCACCCATGTACATTTTTAGGTTAATTAGTTCGAGCTACCGCATGTGCTTAAACGTGCTGGGACTGAAGTGATACAAACCAATCAATTCATTTGGCTGAATCATTCTGCCCATCACTATAACGTCTTCTTTGAGACTATTGAATGTCATTCCAACAAACAACTGATTAAGCACAAACTTTGCAAATGATCGCTTGAACAACTACGTTTTTACTATGTACTTTACATGTAAATCTTACACAATTAAATTGTTTTTTTGCAAAATGTTTGCTTATTTTGCGATTTCATATAACTCAAATCATCTACTACAAAAGTATTTAAAACCTATTATAAAATTAACAATGAAAATAAATGTCTCGGCAACTTCAATAATTAATCAAAAATGTTTCCAACTAAGTAGAACAATTTATCAAAATGGTAAAATGGCCCTAACATAGACAGGAACCTCATTACAAATACCACACACTATTATAGTGGTTCAGACAAAAAGATCTGATCATTAATTCTAGCTTAACCATTGATGTAACACACTGCATTACACAAACATTATTTTAAAAATATAGAGGTCAATCATCATACATATTAACAAAACAAGAGTACGCTGGATGGATACCCACTTCACAACAGTTTAATGCAGGTCCCTCCTCGAGTAATTGTGTGTGTATCTGACACAAATATTTTGAGATACAGTAATTTTCTGTTTTAGCTAAGGGTTGCTCAGGAATGGTGTTCTGTAATGCGTGCCATATCTTGAAAGTAATTGAAAGGCATTGTCTGAAGAGTGTGTTCTTTTTGTAGAGGCACATGCTTAATATAGTTGCATAAAAAAACAACCTGGATTTCAAACACTCTGCAAAACTCTTTTGCATCAGGTAGTTGGACTTCTCACATACCAAGGGGCCACGGTGGCACAGCGGCTAAGGTGATCGCTTCCCACCAAGGGGATCCGCGTACAATACCCAGTAAGGTTGCTCCCAGATTTTTGTGCCTGGAAATCCTGCTGGACTATGCTGCTGGTCGGCAAATTTTCTCTGTGATCTCCCATCTCCCCTACCCTTGCATTCCGGCACTGCTCCATTCTCACCTTGCTTCACCCTCATCGGTTCTCAAGACCCAAATGTTATGAGCCACCCAAATATCTCCACTACACTCTCTTAAGTACCACTGCTAAAACTATGTAGCTAATAAAAGAAGCATGCTTAAATAATGTGACATGCATGCTAACCTGACACTCTTGATCATGTTGGCAGTGAAGAGCCAGTCGTGGACTTGCCTACATGTTCCTTTCATACTGTCCAGACATAAGTTCCATATCTGGATTGACTTCTCCTCTGCGCCCAGGTTCACGTTCACGTAGCTTGGCATTAGCTGCTTTGTCGGCTCCAGAACCAACATCTACCTCAGAGAATAACATAATAACAGTTAAAATATCCACTTCACAAATAAAATTTTCAATTTAAATCATAAACATGAGCAACAAAAATAACAGGTACATAATCATGACTAAAATGGAATTCAAACCACTAAAATATGGACTCTGAATTATGAGCAAAACTGAGTATTGGGATCAAACTATAACTTCGCAAGTCAAAAATATTTTTTAGTCAGAATGAAAATTATAAATAATTGTATAAACTAAGGATGGGATAGTAAAATTCAATATTCATAGAATCTCTTGGATCTGGTGGATTTGAGGATATGATTATTCAAGGCCCAATTTGAGTAAGATTCGCTTTCTCATCAATACATTCCAATGACAGTGAAACCCTAAAATATACAAGCACCTATTTTTGAATTGCACAAAATTGTGAAATAAGCAAACACTTTGCAAAATCACAAACTAATTGTGTTGAGCTTGACATGTGAAGCCGTAAAAACATAGTTGGTTCGAGTGATAGATTACTGTAGTTAGACCTGAATCAATTTTTAGAATGTTTGAATGCATAATCGATTGCTTGTCGGAACATCATTATATAGTATAGAACAAAACATTAAAGTTCAAAATGGCATTTGATTTATATTATCAGAAAACAAGTTAATTAAATGGATGTTAAAAGGTTTTGACACGGCAGCATACATTAAAAATGGATAATTTTACATTTTTCATAACATTTCATGTACAAGTAAGTTATTACATGATAATTATAAATAAAACAAGTAATGGTAAAACATACAAATGCCCTCAGCATACTATAAACAAGAACAAATGGTATGGCACAAATGTTTCGCTAATCTCAACAGCATCTGCGAAGAAAACATCAATAACAACAATTGCATTACGTAGTGAAATCTTTTTATGTTTTTATGACCTAAAAATTATGTAAACAAAGCCACGTAAACAAACTTACAAATTTAATAAGTTGCAGCGTCTAAGTGTTTGACTCACCATGGGCGACGACAATAACCATTCTAACCACGCCACAGCCGCGGCCCCCTCCAAGAAGAGACGTTAAGTCGTATACGCCACAGGATACCCTTGAAGCCCAGGGTTGGCTTGGGTCAGCTGATGCATCCTGTTAGACTGCAACCCGCTTCGCACCATGGCACGTGCGTCTACCCTTTTGGGCCTTCAGCCGCAGAGGGGAAATGAGTCACCAGCTTTGGCCATCTGCACCACTTCTCCGATGCCTCTCTCCACTACCTCCGCACCCTCCACATTGGCCTTGTGCTCTGGGTATATGTAGAGACCGCAGACCATAGTTCAAAGCTGACTCACGCAGTGCAGTCATAGGGTGTCACTCTGCCCGACAGCGTACCGATGCCTCAAGCCTTCGCTTACCACTAGCTGATTCTCAACGTTCAGTTTATAGTCGGTTCATGACTGGAAGAGACTTTCTTGAAGCCCTGCTAAAGATCTACTTTCAAGCCCATTTCGTATCCTTCTGCCAAAAGGTAAACAAACATTGCCATGTGGCAGTCACATGGCAATGTTTACATGCAATGTTTACATTCCACTGTGTGTGTGTACATGTGTTCGTACATGCACATACCCATCATAAAAGTAATGTATATATTATTAATGGATATTCCACAAGCGTAAAGTTTTTAATCTTGAGAATTTCACACAAAAGAATATGTGATGCAAGCGAAAAACATTTCATTATATAAACCCAAAATGTGAGTATTAAAAATTAGATGTTTCGTGTGTGTGTGTGTGTCTGTCTGNATAGGTTCGATTTTGACTGGAGGATTGGGTGGTGGAGAAAAACTTTCACTACATATTATAGACACAATACTTTGCAATGAAATGTGTCAACATTCAAGGAGTCCATCCAACAACATTAACATGGCAACGCCAATCTCTCATAAGCCCCCAGATGGCTGTGCTGTAGAGAATTTGTGCGATTCTTGTTTAACCTAATATTTCATTTATCTGTTTTTTTTATACTAATATCAGCCTTTATTATT
>NQII01000205.1:330724-424388 GCA_002778355.1 Clitarchus hookeri | reverse complement strand
GCAACGTCGCGGAAAGAGTGGCAGAAATGTTGAAACTTTCCAGATCTACAGTGCTAAGGAATGTTAAAATATCTGTAGTATTAACCATTGCGTTTGCAAGTTGTGTGTGTAAAGATCAATTACGTTGGCCCACGAAATGTGATTACAAGAACATAAAGAAAATTTGTTAATAACGTGATAACGTCGTTGAACGTTGTCTACGTGTATTTTTAACGTTTTATTTTGGTAATTATTAAGTTTAAGGGTTTGCTGTAAAAATAAAAATAATTCATTGAAAGTCTTATATTTCCACTCTGCTAATGATGCAGAACACGAATATATGAGGGGCATTAATGTCCTACTAATTTCGTAATATGTGCCCACCTAACATAACAGAACCTAACCCCACCTTGAGTGAATCACTATTTTACATTTTTTAACTAACCTAGGATTGTAGGGTTATATAGTAACCAATACCTGCCACCTATTAAACTAACCTAAACTAACACACGGCAGAGCATATCACATTGTCACACATCATTTGTAAACAAACCCTTGTATGTTTTTGGTATCAGTAACTGTAGTTGACCCAGTAACTGAATTATGGTCCTTTTTAAATTATGCAAATTAGGTTGGCTATGTAGCACTGAAAGTGAAAAATATGACACTGATAATTTACAATAACTAAAAGACAATGGCTGTAGAACAGTGGTGTTGGGGAAATGCATTAATACACAATTGTTTTCTTAAAAGATTATGACTGCGATTTCATCGATTACGATGTCCTCTCATGTTTAGTGAAGTGATACAGATATGTTTAATAGTAGGGGAAGTTCCAGTTATATCGACTGTAATCTATTTAGTGACGTATAACAATGGCAATTAATGCCGCAATGTAACTTATAAATACAAAACAAGCTCCTTCTTCAGAATCTTAAAATGCACCATCTCTCCATAACCTATATAAAATTAATTGACTATAACAAACTCACTATAGAGGCAATTTTCCTTACCATTGTCAGTTGTCTTTATAATAAATTTCCAATGTATATATTGGATTGTTCATGAAGAATCCTTCGCAGGCGTACACAAATTCCAACACAAAGTAGTTTTTATTTTTAATTACACATTGTAATACCACCTTTTGGTTAGGTGATTCATACACTCACATTTGAGTCTATATAACCCTACAATCCTAGGTTAGTGTAAAACCCAACAATCCTAGGTTAGTTTAAAAATGTAAAATAGTGATTCACCCATCGTGGGGATAGGTTCTGTTAGGTTAGGTGGGCACATGTTACGAAATTAGTCGGACGTTAATGCCCGTCGTATATTCGTGTTCTGCATCATTAGTGGGGTGGAAATATACCATTTTCCGTGAAATTATTTTTTTTTTTTTTTACAGAAAAGCCCCCTAAACTTAATAATTACCCAAATAAAACGTTAAAAAGACACGTAGACAACGTTCGACGATGTTATCAAGTTATTAACAAATTTTCTTTATGTTCTTGTAAACACATTTCGTAGGCCAACATAATTGACCTTAGCACACACAACTTGCAAACGCAATGGTTAATACTACATATATTTTAACATACCTTAGAACTGTGGATCTGAAGCGTTTCAACATTTCTGCCGCTCTTTCCGCGACGTTGCAGGGTTTCATTTCCCCTCGCCTAATTAGGGAATACAACGATTCGGTGAGGTTAATGATGTCCTGTTGGCGTTGGTGACTTATCTTTTATTCACCTTGCTAGAACTCATGACTGCACACAAAAACTACCGCAACATATAACGTAAAATACAATAAATAAAATTTTAAGCAAACCTGAAATAAATTTTAAAAATATTAAACACGTGAGAACGCACTACGAGTAATCTCTTACATAGGTATCAGAAACGAAAAAAATGGGCACAACGCAAAATACAACGCAAAATAATAAAGAGGATATCGGTATTTAAAAAAAAAAAAAAAAAACCCCCAGTAAATGAATTATTATTGGTTAAACAAGATAATCGCACCAATTCTCTAGCACGTGTGTCGACCACATCTCGCCAACAACACACGGAACGAAGGTTTGTAAACAAATGGCCGCTCTACTTTCACCTTGAGCGTGATCTTGTGAGTATGCAAGAAACATTGAAATCAAAGTACGTTAGCATCACGTCATTAATAATGATATAATAAGATACAAGTCTTTTCGAAACCCATTTGTAAGCGATAAATTAACAATTACGTTAAAACTTTAGAACTATTTCCTCTCTTTGTGCTGGCAACCTAACGGCATAACTGTATCCGCGCTCGCCGCTGTTTGTAATGTTATATGCATGTAGCTAACGGCTAGTGTGTTTTTTCAAAGGTTGATTTTCAAAAGTTTCTTCCAGTCGTGAACCGACTATAGTTTGTTACGCTGCCCAACAGTTCACCAAAGCCTTCCCTGTTTCACAGCTACCCAGCAGCACACATCTAGAGCTCACAAGTCCAAGTACTGTACGACCGGAGTCACCCAGTTTCTTGATACAAAAATATAGCAACTTCGGTATGAAAAACCTTCATCAAACAGCAGATTTCTATTTGAAATAGAATTACATCATTTAAACTAATCCATGACATGTTAAAAAAATTGGTGAAAAATAGCATTCCTGTTTACAAGGACAATAAATACAATTTAGAAACAGCAAACTGAAATATTGGGTTGATGCAAAATGTGGCATACTACCAAAATTTGTTACATCTATCTTTAACAGAGTAGTTCTTTTTATGGTTGTATTTTTATAATACTTTTCTACATAGTCTGTGTGGGAACATGCTGATAGTACATGCCATTATGTTTTATGACATTCATACCAGCTGTTTTTGTATGCACACACATGTACCGTGTACATGGAGTATCAAGGACTTTTTCCAGTGGATTAACCAATTTTATCCAATTTTTCCCATAAAATCAAGCACCTCAATTTCAAATTTTGCTGAAGGACAAATAACTGTACATGTACTTTAGCATTTTAAATATTAAAATAACATTTTAAAAATTACCAAAATTTTGAACAAAATTGTAAAAAAAACTAAAAATAAACTGGAATCGCATCTTTAAAACGGATGAAATCATGGAAACATTTTCACTGAAAACAGGTTACCCTACCTATGGATTTGCCATGGCGGCTGTATACACTCGAAGCAAATAGAAATGAGTATCTTTTTTTGTACCTACGTAAATAATTCAATTCAAGCACCTTCAATCGTTTTGGAGCAAATTCTACAATTTCGGTGAAAAATATTTGTTATACGCAAGAATGCAAAAATGTTTAGCGAAAAATGTTTACATTTCTATTACAAAAGATTTACTGGGAGCATACAAAATTGACATTTACTAAATGCATTCTGTTGTACACAGAGGTGACAAAAGTCATGGGATAGCAATATGCCAATATGCAGATGGCAGTATTATCGCGTACAAAATATATAAATGGGCAGTGCATTGGTTGGGCTTTCATTTGTAGTCAAGTGATTCATGTGAAAAGGTTTCTGACGTGATTATGGCCGCACGACGGGAATTAGCAGACTTTAAACGCGGAATGGCAGTTGGAGCTAGACGCATGGGACAGTCCATTTCGGAAATGGTTAGGAAATTCAACATTCCGAGATCCAGTGTCAAGAGTGTGCCGAGAATACCTAATTTCAGGCATAACCTCCCACCATGGAAAACGCAGTAGCCGACCGCCTGCACTTAATGACAGAGACCAACGACGTGTGTGCAGAATGGTCAGTGTTAACAGACAAGCAACACTGCGTGAAATAACCGCAGGAATCCATGTGGGATGTACGATGGACGTGTCCGTTAGGACAGTGCGGCGAACTTTGGCTGTACTGGGCTATGCCAGCAGAAGACCGACTCGAGTACCTTTACTAACAGCATGACATCGCCTGCAGCGCCTCTCCTGGGCTCGTGACCATATCGGTTGGACCCTAGACAACTGGAAAACCGTGGCTTGGTCAGATGAGTTCCGATTTCAGTTGGTAAGAGCTGATGGTAGGGTTCGAGTGTGGCGCAGACCCCACAAATCCATGGACCCAAGTTGTCAACAAGGGACTGTGCAAGCTGGTGGTGGTTCCATCATGGTGTGGGCTGTTTTTACATGGAATGGACTGGGTCCTCTGGTCCAACTGAACCGATCATTGACTGGAAAGGGTTATGTTCATCTACTTGGAGACCACTTGCAGCCATGTACAGACTTCATGTACCCAAACAACGATGGAATTTTTATGGATGACAATGCGCCATGTCACCGGGCCACAACTGTTCGTGATTGGTTTGAAGAACATTCTGGACAGTTCCAGCGAATGATTTGGCCACCAAGATGGCCTGACATGAATCCCATCAAACATTTATGAGACATAATCGAGAAGTCAGTTCGTGCACAAACTCCTGCACCAGCAACACTTTTGCAATTATGGACGTTTATAGGGGCAGCCTGGGTCAATATTTCTGCCGGGGACTTCCAACAACTTGTTGAGTCCATGCCACGTCGAGTTGCTGCACTTCACTGGGCAAAAGGAGGTCCCAACCTGATATTAGGAGGTATCCCATGACTTTTGTCGCCTGAGTGTATATTATCATGTACTATATTGCGTGTGTGCATGTGGAACTATACAGTACGCAGCACGCATGTATCCAATATCTCGCTAGTAGTCCAGCAGCATTCCCAGTTCGCGTATGATGAGATGATTGTCCATCGTTATCCTTCTCTCTAGAGTGCTTATCAATAAAAACTCGCAACACATTCTTTATTACACAAGAGAAAGTAAAACCAACAGTGTGCTTATTTTGACATGTTAGTTGAAAACAAGTGGACTGTACAGCATGTAAATGAACTTTGGACATCTTAACCTTACTTTGCGTTAAGAGTTCTGTGAGCCTGGGATTTTCAGTTCGAGCTGAGTCTAAGTGAGTCTACTGAAAAGGTCATGGAAAGGAAAGGTGCTACTGTTCATCCTCTACAGTGTGGCAGCCAACAAACCCCTAGCTGTGTACTCCAGAACTACCTGAGTCAAGCCTCGTCAGGCCTGGCATCCCCTCCTGCGAGTTTATACACTCTGGAGGGAAGCTGACTTAGTTGGCCCAGATGCTTTGTCGTGTTGTCGTGTGTCTTTTTAGTGGTTGGGGCTCTACCATATGTGTGCACCAGATACCTTTACGTACCTGGTCCACTGTATGGGTGGCCATCAACTTTAATGTATGTGTGAAGTACTTACAGTCCCTGTTAGGGGCTGTCTGCAGTCCTACTCTACGTTGAAAACTGTTGAAAATTCATAGTTCCCTGCCACTCCCTTCGAGGGAGACGCTTATCAGGTTCAGAAAAAGGCAATTGTTCACTACAGAGCAAGGTAAAACCGAAATTAGCTAGAATATGTGTTTCACTCTATTGAGAATAGATTATGGTGACCTGTACTACCTACTACCTCCTACCTCTTCACACACTAGGTGTTCAATGGACTTTGCAAAAGAACAAGAGAGGTAAGAGGCGTTGGCTTGAAGAGTGAACGAAAGCTGACAATTAAGTAGTTGTGAAAACAAATGAACCCTAATTGTGGCTTGTTGTAGTCCTGAAGGGATCCGGGGCACCACGTGTGGTGTACGTGTCAGGTGTGGTGACTTGACGACAAGTGTCAGGGGTAGCGACGACTCTTCGGCTGCACTGGTAGAGAAGGCGTCTTCGGCAGAAGAACTGGTAGAAGACTAGAAGATAGTCCTCAAGAGGACTGTGGCTGTATAGTATAGAGCCTTAGCATGACTGGTGCTAAGGAGAGCTACGTGAACGACTGGTGTTTCTGCCAGGCGCACTGCGTTATATTCCTGTCGACTGGAGGGTTCCTTCATGCTTCATTCGCTTCGGTAACCTTCGGCCGACACCCCTTCGGGTTCGGTCCAGGCGCTGCCACTGCTGCCATCTCTTGGCGGAATGGTGGTAGCGAGGTTTGGTGAGAATGTGTATGGTATCCGCAGTTTGCTTAGGGGCAAACTCTTGCATCCCGGCTGCTTCTTAGCTGGTTTACAAGCGGCAAGGGGTGAGGACGTGACTTCCTAACATTACGTGGGTGCTGGCCATGAAGACGGGCCAGTCGGGGTTTCACTCCTTCCTAGGCATGTGATATGCACGTGATGATGCAGAGTCGACAATAATGTGTAGGAAGCGTCACGCGTTAAACTCAAACGTTTTCTTTCAGAAAACGTTAAAAAGATGCTAGTTGAAACACTAATTTTTCCACACTTCAGTTATTGCAACCTTTTATTCACAGATCTAAACAATAATTTGTCTTCAAAGTTGCAAGTACTTCAAAACTCTTGCGTTCATTACTTCTTCAACTTGAAGCGACAGGACCATATTACCTCCCATATCACAAGAACTTAAATTAGCTGCACTTAAAGGAGAGACATACTTTTAAGTCGCTGCTATTCCTGCAAAAAAAAAAACTATTTTTTCTCAGCCAGAATATTAACATTCACACTTTCAGTTAATAAAAAACCCAAAAACAAACATAACCGTCACACCAGAGGTTCTCTGAGCAAAATGATATTCATACCGCCCATTAAAACCCAAAGTTTTGCTCAGATTTTTACAGTGTCCACATTGAGAGCATAGAATGAGCTGCGAAACCAAATCCGAACTGCAAAATTGACAGTCATGTTTAAAATTAGTGTTAGGAAATTATTTTCTCCATGCAACATATGATCTGAAAATTATTGGGCTTAGTCATAGTAATTATTAACTGTAATGCTTGTATTATAAATTTCTGTAATCCCTGGTTAGTTGTTTTCTTTATGATAAATGATTTCATAATATTTGTAAAATTTTATATGTATGTGCCACTAAAAATTTTACAGTAATTGCATAGTATCAAATCAATAATGTTGTGATTATTTAATAATACTGTATCGTGCTTGCTGCTTCGCATCCCTTGCGAAAGCGAAAGTGTGTGGAGGTCACGCATGTAACACAAGAGCGGGCGGCGAACACGAAGATCAGCTTACACAGGCTTGCCGCCCGCCACCCATGGCCCAGCAATAAATCTTTTGCGGCTTGAGCTTCTGACCTTCGGCTGATTGAAAATTCCATGTTTATCTGAAGAATTTTCTGGTGGTTTGCTGCATTGGTTTCTCTTAGCGTGACTCGGGGTGCGTCAAACTTTCCATGTCAAGGCCAGCGGGTATAAAAGTGTGACGGACGTCCGAGCCATTTGTTGATGAGTGGATGAATGGCTGGAGTTTAGGCGATAGACAACGAGCGAAACAAGTGGTGAGAGAAGTGATCAGCAGGAGGAAAATCTGCAACTGCGAGCACCGGCACAGTGAAGAGTACGACTGGCAGGCTGGATTATTGGACTAGGTCCGTGAGTGGAAGACATTACCAATGATCTCAACAGACAGACAAAGTGCGTTAATGATGAGTATGAGTTAATTGACTATAACCAAACAGAGACATTAAAAAGAATGTTTATTGGAGTAA
Source organism: Clitarchus hookeri (assembly GCA_002778355.1). Taxonomy (NCBI): domain Eukaryota; kingdom Metazoa; phylum Arthropoda; class Insecta; order Phasmatodea; family Phasmatidae; genus Clitarchus; species Clitarchus hookeri. The sequence goes on along the minus strand of NQII01000205.1, from coordinate 416,903 downwards.
AAATAGACATTAAATATTGTGCACACTGAGAAATAAAAAGAGTAATGGTGGAGGGAGATACATAAATAGATAGATAAGATATATATATATATATATATATATATATATATATATATATATAGAGAGAGAGAGAGAGAGAGAGAGAGACACAGATAGATGCTATAAATAATAGCTGTGTGAATAAATTAAAATCAAATTTAGTTCCTTTATTTTTATTAAGATTTCCATCCCTTACAAACTCAGATATGCCTCTCAGCCATCTGGTAACAATATATACTTTACAGTTTATAAATCAATGGTTTTGCAGTAACTTTATAGTACAAAAATCAATAACTTTCTAATTGTGTAATGACTTCATAAGTATGTGCATTATTAATTTTCTTGTATTTTTTTTTATAATACAGTAACCATGGTTAAATGTAAGAAAGGACACTTGCCTTAATTTCGCCATGTAAAAATTAGATGTAAATAAATAAACAAATTATTAAAGATGTCATTAAAAACCACTTCTTCAAATCAATTTATTAATAAATATTCACTTTAAATTAAAAACTTTAATTCTTAAAATTGAGCAAAATTTTATTTTTATTTATATTAATATTTTCACCCAGTGTTCCTTCATCAGCCAAGCCATACTCAACCTTTTTGTTAAAATTACCCCAACTGATTTATTTGCAACAATCTTTGCCAATCATTACTCACAGTCTTTTTCAATCCTTTAAGATACTAACCAAATCCACCGCAGATATTTTCCAAAAATAACTACGCACATCAAAATACTGCAACGGCTATAACATCATTCCAAATTCCGCCTACAATAACAAGACCACAGATAGTTGAATACAGTGTCATAGATCGTGTGATTCATTCTCATTGTCGCAACCTACCTATGCTGTAAAGACATAAGAAGAAAATAGAACAGGAAAATCTTTTGTGGGATGTAATCAATACCATTGATAACACCAGTTGTCGATTATCCACGTTCTTTTGCATTCACATAGTGTTTAAAAGCGAATAATACCATTGATAACACCAGTTGTCGATTATCCGTATTCTTTTGCATTCACATACTGTTTAAAAGCGAATAATACCATTAATAACACCAGTTGTCGATTATCCATGTTCTTTTGCATTCACATAGTGTTTAAAAGCTAATAATACCATTGATAACACCAGTTGTCGATTATCCATGTTCTTTTGCATTCACATAGTTATGATTAGCACAATATTTGGTGAATGTATCGACAGGAAATACAGTACAACATAAATAACGAGGACATATTGTTTTGTGGCACATGCACAGTTATAGCCGGCTTTATAATATAAAAGTCCCACAGTTAGGCCTCCATATTTGTTATGCCGCACGTCAAAGTATTGACGTCAGGAAGTTGCTACGCGGCTAGCTCAAGAGGGAGTAACACGAGACTCTTTAAAAAGGACGCCAATTAAATATTAAATAAAGTAAAGTTCCGGTTTATGTGTTCTTTAATTTAATTTATTAACCAAGACGCAACAGTTAACATACAGAGTTCAGGTATGCCGAGTACGAACAGGTTTCACTGGTTCACAGACAAGTAGATAGCAGCGCCACAGTCGTTGATGATTAACTATTTACGTCTCTAAAAACTTGCCCAAAGAGAAACAAATGCAGCTACCTCCCACACCGGTGGAGACATAATCTAGCAAGTTCAAGTTTGCCGGTGTGGGTCTTATGCACCACGCCCGACGCAGCCTAGGCGAGCACTGGATGACGACTGACTGTTATGGCAACAGGCACATGAGTATTTCTCGCGTGCCTATCACCCCCCTTTCCACAGATAAGGGCCTGGTATGGGCTGCCACGCACGCTCTTCCTACGTTATCCGAAATTGTGTCACAGTAAAAGATTATCGAACTTGTCTGGCAAAACTGTTGACACAGTGTGAAAAAAGCTAATCTAATGTTGACGCGTAACAAACACGAAAACTTTCAAAATGGCAACCGGATGCCCGATAAACAAACTATCATGGTAAACGAACCACCATGGCTTTAATTTTGAACCCGATAACAAATACGAAGCTTGGCAAAGCAAAAGTAAATGAAACACGTGTCCTGAAAATTAATAATACTGTCTCATTACAATATTAACTTAAAAATAATTGCTGCAAATATATTATGGGTTTCGGACAGAATATCTGATCGATGGATGCGGTATATTAAAACTTTAAGAATTGTAGCATGCTGGTTTATTTAACATTGTTTATATACAATATTTGTCAGGATTGTCTAAAAAAAAAAAAAAAGGGACGTACAAGAAAACTGAATAAACGGGACCGCAACAATGAGGTTACACTGTAATTCATTTACCTTATTTTGTTTTATCCCCTACAGTAACGTAACATCTCTGACTGTGTATAGCTGTGTACTCAAAGCTATTCCTAAATGCCCTATCACCGGCCGGGCCAAAATAGGATAACATAACCCTGAGTGCCCCAAGCTATGCGCTCTGGTGAACCGGGGCTAGATGCCCCCAAGGTTCAAACGCACCAACCCATACGGCCCTAAAAAATCCTCTTTAAGGAGACACCGTTTCCCTAGTCTCTAGAGGAATAATGAGCCAGTACACTATCACCTTGTTGCCCAACTAGCGTCAGCTAACTGTTTGCAAAAGTTTTCATGGTAAAAAAAAATATCAGTATTTAGGTTTTGAGAAACACTTTAATGAGCAATCTTATTGTTGTTTCGTGAATATGGGAATTATTACAGAATTTTGCGAATAAATGCAGTATCTTAATTTGTCACGTTATTTTGCGTTAACGTTCACCCGAATATAAGACGACTTTGAATATAAGATGACCCACTGCATTTGCCCTTTGTTAATGGGAAAAATTTAATTTTGCCAAAAATACTTATTGACAAGCCATGATAATAACAAAAATACCAATGTCAAAAATCAAATTAAAACCATTTTTAATGTAAGTAAAATAGGTAAATGCTTTAGCAACCTTTAGTACAAGAAATAGAAAAGAATGCAGTATTAAAAAAAATTGCTGTGTCAATTATTCATCACTTGAATCAGACTCCCCAGTAGAATGAACCTCACGAACATTTGCTAACGGAAAAATGCCTGGCAGCAGCACAATTGTTATGCATTTTTGCATACTGAACCACAATTTAAAATTTGCATCATAACTATGACGTTCAAATTTTCTTAGTTGCGACGCCAATGAACCATTGTTTTAAATGTGGCCACTCATAATTAATTAACAACTGCTAATTTACCAATATGTTCGATACAAAACCGAAAAACAACTTCGACTACGAGTAAAGAAAGAACGGAAAATAAATTAGAAGTCATAGATAAAGCTACTATCTCGTACTCACAACCCCAGACACATTCACTCTGGGAATGTTGGATGTCAGCGATAAAGTTGGTCATCAAACAACTTTGATCACTCACGTTCACAGACATGACACCATTTGGGTGATCATGTAGCTGCTCTAGATGACAAGATGTTTAGTTTACCACCATGTTACAATTGTATCTTTGGTAAATGCAACCTAACCAAACATTACCGCATGTAGTGTAATGTAATGCACTGACCCATTTATGCACATTTAATACGTGTACCAATATTTTAGCGGTGGTTTAGTCAGGTGATTTTGCGATAATTAGAAATATCTGCGCCTGCATTAAAGACCAGTAACAGAGCCTACTGGAAGAAAAAAGGTGATGGAAATTAAAGTTAACCTCACTTTTTGTTGCGATTGTGTTTTTATTTCTTTTGATAAAATTAACCAAACTTGTGTTTTTGAAAAAATTAGAATATTTCTCCAGATACCATTAACTAAGAGCTATTACTATTATCTATGCATAAATAAAACTAGTATCATGTAACTTTTCAAGCGGAATGTTGGCTTTTGCAAAAGCTTCAGTTGTTTTAATACCAAGATCATCAACTGCCAATTTTCTTCTTTTTGAGCTACTAAAGCAAGCAAGCACAGACGTTTGAACTTGAGCATGCGAATCAGCACCTTCTTGTTAGTTTGAAAGGTTAATATGTTTTTGAGTTTTTGTATTTTTTAATACTGAGTCTTCCTTTTCATACGAAACTATGCAGTTACAAAAAGGAGACATTAGATTTTGAGAATCAAAAGCATAAAGACCGTCACTTTTGAACTCAGCTGCTAATTGTTGTACATCCACTGCCGGTTTCTGCATCTTAGACAATAAAATAACACAAAATCCACACAGCGAGGATAGCTGCCGCTATTGCTTCAGAAAGAAATACAATTCTTTCCCAGAGCCATATATTGCAGAAAACATAGTTGGGTAACGTAGGTCTGCAATTATTCCGAGGAACCAAATTTCAATTCCAATTTCGTAATTTGTATGTAAACAAGCATCGGTATAACTGCAATTTGTTTACATGTTTGCCAACATAACGAATATATTTTTATCATTTCTGTTATAAAACTTTTAACTTTTAGATAAACGACGATAATGTGAATACGCCATTGTATCTTAGTTTTGTCACATACAGCAGTAATAAAATTTTGTCTTAACTCGTGGCCTAATTTACGCAGATTTACTAACAAATATTCTATGGCCGTCACTGACTTGTAATTAATACCGCTATCTTAACAGTTACAATTTTGTTTGGTAATTATTATATTTTTGAATTAAGTACTTGAAAAAAAAATGATGGAACGGGTGTGTCGTTCAAAGAAAGTTACGAAATGTGAGCCACAAATTTTTGATCCTTAGAAATTCAAAATTTTAACACGCAAAAGTAACTTGTTGCTGCAACAAAGACGGTGGACGTTTGGTAAACAGTGCGACGAGTATTCCTAACCTCAACCACAAAACTTGATATAAACATTCATTGCTTGTCGATGTTCATTTTGTTGCCATATTTAGGCAAAGCAACAAGAAAGATCATTTCTAACACTCATTCCGCGAATACTGGTTTAGTTTCAAGTAAAGGTCGGTGTAAATTTCCAAATCAGCTTTATTCGAAGCAAAATGGTAAAAATCGCTTTATTCGCACCAAAATGCTAAAATTTGCATTATTTTTTGTTTTATTGCAAATGCTATTTTTTCAGGTCTCTAACTATGTGATAACCAAACTCGTTCCACGCTCTTGTCAGCATCTCTGGAGTTATGGTTTGGATTGTGTCGGTAATTTTCGTTTTGAGGTCGTCATTGTTAGCAGACAATGGTGGACAAAAGACTCGATCCAATATGTACCCCCATTGCGTAAATGTCATTCAGGCCACTCGTGGTGACATTGAATATTTATGAAGATGTGGTAAACAAACTTCACAGTTCCACGGTTCATTTAATTGGTCAACCAAGGTTGTAGTTTGTTTCATTTTGATATTATAGATAGACCTTCAAAGTTGGGGTATTCTTTTCTACTCATCCTGTATTGTAGTATATTCCTAATTCTTTCATTCTTTATATTGTACAACTAAATTGCAAGACTGTTTCAAACATACATAACATGGTAGGTACGATCAGTCAATGTTGTATCCCTATAAAGAAATTCAAAAAATTTAAGTTAAGGGCTACCTTTAACTGCTGTGTATTACAACAATTAAAAACATATGTCACTACTTATTGAGCTACATTTCAGTAGTAAAAGTGGTAAATAAAATTTCCAAATTTCGTCATAAAAAATTGTTAAAAGCGGTACAAAAATTCACTTAAAAACATTAAGGCGGTAAATAAAAACATTAAAGCGGTAAATAAAAACTTTACTGTTCGTCATGAATGTTTGAAAATCCAGCGCAAAAAACTATAAAATAATGGAATTGTCTTTTGTAGGTAGATAAACTGGAAATAATTTGTAAAAAACCAGGATTTTCACATTTCACTTTACTGGCTACTAAAAAATTATATATAAATTCAAATTAAAAATATTATTTGATGATTACATTTAACACAGCACTACAAAATGTAAAATGTACAGTACAGAAAAACATATATATATTTGTACAAACAGAGTTCACTACCGAAACAAGTGCCAAATTGATAAATGCCAATATATGTAGACAAAAAATTAATACTTCTAACTTAAGAACACAAACAATAATTCAACACTAAATTTTTAAAATGAGAACACCAAATCCTATAACAAGAAAATATATATCTTGTTTAGAACAGTGTCAATTTACATGCTAGCACCAAAGTATTTGGCAAGCATTAGCTCAATGTTGTTCGGTTTTAGGCCTGTCCGTAAATCGGTTAAAATGTGTCCATATGCAGAGAAAGCCCGCTCGCTGTCTGCATTTGATGTGGGAATCCCCAGCATGGACACAGTTTGTGACACAAAAGTTGAATGTTGCTCACGTAGACCATGCAAAACATTGAGGACATCAGTAGTTTGCCCTTCTTTCAAAATTCCTGAAACATACTGCTGTAAAGCAAGATAGCCTTGCAGGAATTCTGTCTGCATGAGTGTTTTCAGCAAAGGAAAACTTCCTACAAATGCAAACAATTTTTTATCAACAATGTTTTTTTTTATATTTCTGACACCAAACAATTGGTGGTAATTATTAAGTTTAGGGGCTTTTCTGAAAAACACAAAAAAATTTCAAAATTATGATATATTTCTACTCTACTAATGATGCAGAATACGAATATACTAGGGGCATTAACGTCAGACTAATTTCATAATATGTGCCCACCTAACCCCACAATGGGTGAGTCACTATTTTACATTTTTAAGCTAACCTAGAATTTGTAGGGTTTTACACTAACCTAGGATGTTTGGATTTTACACTAACCTTGGATAGTAGGGTTTTATACTAACCTAGGATGTTTGGGTTTTACACTAAACTGTGAATGTAGGATTGTAGGGATTTAAAGGAACCGTAAAACACACCAAAAGAATGTAAATTGCCTCACCTAGGTAGGGGGCTGGTATAATTCCTCGGACGTTAATAGACGTAAACAAACATATTTCGCAAGTTTTTCAAAATATGTTCTACTTATTTTAACATTACGCCCTCTTGAATATGAACAAGGTAAGCTGTGCAGAACCCATTAATGCAACTTTTGTTGGTCTAGGACGTTTCGTTCAGAAACTTAAACAAACTGGCTATACTGCTCATTTCGCAATTTTGTTCAATTTTTCTAAAATATGTTGTATTTATTTTAAAGCTACGCCCCTAATATATTCGTGTTCTACGTGATTAGTAGAGTAGAAATATATCATAATTTTTTTTTGTGTTTTTCAGAAAAAACCCTAAACTTAATAATTACCGCAGTATTTACACATCATAGTTTTGTTTCGTTCATCAAATATGAAAAAACCATCAGTTTTAAAATCCCGTTCCCGTTCATGGTATATTAAACAATGTCTGAGTATTAAAATACGTTAACACACGTAACAGGAACCAACGCAAAAACAAATAGTAAAGTAAATACCAAATAAAAACAGTGGAAACTAGTGTTGTCAACTTAGGTGTATAATCTATACTGGGCAAAGAATTAAGAAGCACCAGGAACTATCCTTTTTTTTAAATACGATATAGTAATGTTTTTTACCTTACGCAACAGTACAATTGAACATTTTAACTGTTTACAAATAAACGTCCCGCGTATAGTATTCCACAGGTGGTATCGTGACTTGAGAAAGCAAAAACACGGCAACATGTTACACAAAATGGCGTCTATCAATGTGCATTTGTGGCGCGGTGGCGGGCGTGCGAACTACGTAAGATATCTTTCTCTGGTACAACAGCGTAATTATTTTCTCATGTACGGCAGCTATGACCGAGCTCCACCATGTTTACTTTCTACGCGTGCACGATAAAGGATATTTTGTTTATGAACATGAGTGAACAAATTATTGTGCGATTGAAACGCTATTTATTTATTCACACTCTTTTTACCTTTTTACAAACTAAGATAAAACATTAAAATGTACTGTTTGTAGACCAATTCCTAAACATGTTTTGGAGGTTAAATTTTTTTTTTAATGTCAATATCTCGTAAATAAGTCGCAACAAACTTTCTGTAGCCGTTTTTTTTTATGTACAGCCTATGCATGCCGAGATACGGTATTTCGCCACCTAGTGTTAAAATATGAGCGCGTGTTTGCTTTGCAATACTGTAAACAAAATTTTACTGGAAAACGTGGTTATATTTAGCGCATTAAAGTCCAATATGCCATATTTCGCGTAAAAACTAAATTTTGTGACGATTTCGCGTTTGTCGTCGTTTATTCGCGATCGCGAAAAGTCCATGCCCCTAGGTATCAGTTATAGCATTTATTTTAAATATTTTGTAGCGTTAGTGAAGGATGAACAGAAATTATTTTAAAGAATAGTAATAATGTGTTGTAATTTTATGGTACTTTGGGGATAGCCTGTCCTTAGTAAACAGTGGATCACACTGGCACTATCATGTCCAAACAAATACAGACAATAAAATTACCCCAACTTCTTGCCAGTAACGATTCTTTATCACAATATAAAAAGTAGACAGAATGCACAAGTACTCTCAAAAGTTGGACAAACACATTTTCTACGCGGAAAATGTGTTCATCCGACTTACAAAGGTTATTTTTGCAAACATGTAATCTGTATTTGCTTAGGTTTACTGTTCCAAAGTCTATCTTGTCATAGTCATACATCTACAAAATGTAAATTGTCCTATGTACTGTTTCAAAACACCCTTTGCCTCTTACGAAAACAATTATAATTTTAGTAAATATAATCAATTAAGTATTAACTGTCTAATAACCAACACTGACGATTTTAATGGCATTAGCTTGCAAAGCGTTGTCTTATACGTTTCTTGACTATCCACAAATTTTACTAATTGAACAAGAGGCGTTCCGAAATTGGACACCTCAGTTCGGAGTTACTGGTTTCTACATTATTTTATAATTAATTACTCAACACATCATTAACAGCAAGCAATCGTAAGTACAGGCAATGAATGGCTTGTATGAAGGAAACATCTTTGCATTCTCCTGGAATGATTTCGGACCACTACGGAATCCCGAAATCAAGTCCTCTTGACTGAGAATTGAGCCGGGGTGCTCTCGAATGACAGTCTAGCATCTCAGCAGAGCACCACTCCGCTTGGCCACTTCCTAGTTTGTTTTACCTTTTTCTTGGTAAGTAGCAGTTTCAATTCCTAGAGAGGAGCAGTTCGCTTATTTAGCAGGGAACACAAGATGCATGCAGGATGTCAGGTAATTCGCGGATACTGTCCTGCACCACACGAATATTTGAAGTTAGAACACTGTCCACTAAACAATTGCTTTGAAATTTTTGTATTCTTTCTCTGTAGAATTTGTAATGCAATATGATTAAATTCAAATTGGAAAAAGCACTTTAAACTTATAAAAGGGATTGTCTTTTGAAAATGAAGGTACAAAAAAACACGTTGATCGCTGTTGACCACGTGACTTTGACAGTTGTATTGGTGTGGGGTAGGTCATTGTTTGGGTTGACCAGGGTAGTTCAATCAGCGGTCCCGCGGGTCGCATGCCGCCCGCCAGATTAGTCAGACTGGCCGGTGGACAAAATATTTCACGAGCAATTTTTTACACAGTCAGACAAACAAACACGCTTATTCACTATATAATAACAGAATGTGGCCCACCAAGCACTGTACTTATTTGTAAGTGTCCCGATGGGTAAACAAAGTGATTAACCCTGGTTCTAATGCATCCTGCAGCAGCCGACGTAAATGAGAAGAGCAAGTTATCCTACCAATATCCTCCCGAGAAAATGGGAATTCCATTAAAAATTCATCACTGAAAACTAATTAAGTTCTATAACAGTTTTTTTTTCCCCGAGAACTAATGATAAAGCTTAACACACAATGTGCATGTTTTAAAATTAAATACCAAAAGAAGAAAGTAAAAAAATCACAGATTCAAAAACCAAAGTAGAAATAAATTTTACAACTGTGATAGAAACTATTTCAACAAAAAATTATGACTGTTAATATTTAAAACGGTACATCAATTAGTTGGCGACTGTTACAATCATACTTGTAAAATACATTATATGTACTCATGGAAAAAAACTGTCAATAAATTAGAATTTATTAATATATATTAGCATGTCAAAGTTTGACTTAAATTTCACACTACATCATGAACTTTTTTACTGTAAGTTTTGAGCTTCAATGTGAAAGTTGTTCTAACAGTAGCAACTAACCGGGAATCGAATACAATTGTCCACTTCAGTCTTGGTGGCTTCCACAAAGTACTCCATCCAGAAGTGGAAAACTTGCTCCTCGGGCGACGCCTCGCAGTCCTCGTTCTTCTTACGGAAACGGTCTATCAGGGTTATGTTGCCTATAGTCGACTTGAGGTACCTACGCACAGCACAGCACCGCACATTATCATATGCACTTCCATAAATGTTAGGACATATTAAATTACATATACTAAAATGCCATCCACAGAAAATTCTCATCACAAATGCAAATTTTTCAGAGTTTTTATGATATATATAGAAAGCACACTAGCGACACATGATATTTCTTGATACATTCACTTCAACGTTTCATATCTATGTAATGCACTGCATACACTAATTATGAATTACTTTGATCAAACGTGCAGATTTTATATGAATACATAAAAATAACAATTTTAATTTAATGTATAAATTTAAACTATGGGAATACTGACTATGCACATACTTCAGCACTTAAAATGATTTAAAGTATCTAAATAACTAGCAAAATTGTTGACAAAATACAATAGAAAGTAGCAAAAAATACCACCATCACTCCTGTGCAAGTGAGTGTGCATGCGCGTGGGTAGGTGTGTGTGTGCACATGCACTCGTGCAGGTGTGTGTGTGTGTGTGCGCATGTGCACTCGTGCAGGCGTGTGTGTGCGCGCATGTGCGGCCATGTATGCGTGCATGGAAGTGAGTGTGAGTGTGTGTGTCTCCTATGTAGGAGACACACTGAGGAATAGTCACCAAATTAAATACGTAATGTAGGAAAAATGTGCCTTCTTACCAGTTGGGTGGTTTCAAATTAAACATGACCTCTGCTGCTTGAATGGCCTTCGCATAATCTTCTGCCAGGACACTAATTTCAAAAAATGTTGCCACATCCCAGTAGTCCTTCAGAGACAACAAGCTGCCCTTCTTGCCAATCAGATTGTTCAGCACCATACCTGCAAACCCATTTCACACATTACGATTCCACACCTAGATGAAGAATTTCATTAAATTTAACAAATTTTCAACATTGTTTTTACAGACAGTATGCAAATTTTTTATTATTTCAACAAAAATGTGATTTATTGATTCAAAATACTGACATGTTGCTTGGTCATAAATTCCTAGCTTTCAATATGGTCACCTCCACTTTTAATACTTAATTCTTCACTTATTCTATGTTACGTACATTTACATTGCCCAGTTGAAATAAACCTGTTGAACTGTGCATCATCTTAAAAGTTTTTATTTCCAGCATAACATTTCTCTAACACCGTCACCTCCCCAGTGTAAGTGTGTTTATATCAGATCAGGACTGTTTCGATAACTTATTTTCATATAAAAATTCAAATTACCAACATACGATTCCTAACACTACAGTCAAGACTTACGTACAGTGCACACCGAGGAAACTCATTTTCCAATTTCATGATGTCGTCCGATGAAGAAAATTATGTAGTTTGATGGCGGCTGCGAAAAAAACCAAAGAAAAAGAAAATATTGGATTCATCCCCTAATCCATGATCAGCAGCACAGCACTTGTGTAGGAACTCAAGAAAAAGACTGATGAGCAGAAGTTCCAAAGATTTTACAAAATGTCCATGCCTTTATTAGATAACTTGGTGGAATTGGTTGGCCTTAACATAACAAAGGATACCAACTTCAGGTTGGCGACCAGAAGAAAAACTCATCATTCCACCGAGGTTATTTACCATTTTATTAAATCTATAAAATATTACAATAACATGATAAAACATTATGAAATTAAGTTAAAGTTAAATATAAAACTTCAATCATATTTAAGTATATAAAGTATGAAGAACTTGAACTGAATTCATAGTGGAAAATATTATTTCCATTTTCTTTGAAGATAGAGTCTGGGGTGGCAGTAGATTTGCTCATATGAATCAGTGAAAGCATGGCAAGCATGTTGGCCTAGATCGTGAGAAGGTTGATTGGTGAACGTTGAAGAAGACAAATTGAATCGCTGTTGGTTTTCGGAAGGCATGGATGTTGCTTGCTGACCTGGATGCTGAGGAGGTTGATCACTGAATGCTGAAGACGATGACTCAAAATCCCATTGCTTTTGGAATCCATGGGTGTTGATTGTTGAGGTTGATAGTTGAAAATATTTGTGATAAGAGTTCATGACATTAATGCGAAAAGTTGTGAATTGTCCACAATTCATAGCCTCCAAATCTAGTAGTAGTAAACTGAAGGTAAAATGCCTTTTAGGATTACTTTCACTTGAACTGTTTGACTTAGATTTTACGTACTCCATTACCACCTGATCGGCTTCAGATGGTACGATTTAAGTCTTATTTTTGGGAGGAGGTTCCATTAAAACACGTGAAGATTATTCCATGCTCTAGTTATAACTAATCCCTGAAGAAGTTGGAAGGTCCTGGTTTGCAGAATTTCGAGTGAGACACTCATCATTAGCAACATGTGGTGCAGTGTTGGCGTCAGCATCATCATCACCGTGCGTTTCTTTATACGAGAATTCTTCCTGATCCTCATTTGGCTGGTCAAACGCAGGGGGTGATGGAAGGTTTCAACATAAGTTGCCATTTTTTAACATTCACATATGGTTTTATAAACAATTTTTTGTGGAAAGGGCCACTGATTCCTTTTAGCTTTAGAACCAGAAGGTGGCTTTTTTGTACTTCATATCAATACAATTCTCAAATTCCTCCTAGATTTCTTAAAGCCCTTCACTGAAACAAATAAAATTAGAATAGTTGCTTTAACTTTTAGCAGATTTAAAATAAAGTAATAAAAATAATTGTTTATTTTTTCCGGTATCTGGCTACTTGCCGCAGTTTTAAATCTTTGGCTCAACACTTTATGAGAGGAGAAGGGACTGTTGGTTTGGTGTAGTTCGGATGACACAAGCTATATAGAACTGTTTACGACCTCTTCATATGCCTATTTCAGATAGAAATATGTGGAACAGAGCACAACGCTTTCAACAACTGTGGAGTTTGCCTCACTGACTCGGGCCAACTGATGGAAAATACATTTGAATTAGAAAATTTAAGAATGCTGGATCACAAAATTCTAATTACAAGGGTTATTTCTCAGTTCAACTTCTAGTGTGTGCAGATGCAGATAATTGTTTCATAACTTCTGGTTTAGAATGCTGACTACAAATAGGGGGACTCTATTTGCCACCTCAAGAACGTTTACCACTGGATGTTAATGATGTCAATGTCACACACTTTTTTTATGGTAACAAAGCATTCACCTTAAGAGAGTGTCTCACCCCTTATACAGAAATTATTTGTTTTGGTGTCATAACAGAAGGGTCAGGGACATTACTAAAAATGTTTCATTATAGAAGCTTTACATTCCATGTTTCTGAAAAAATTTTTGTACCGGATTGTTAATGGGTGTTCTCTGGTTGTCATTAAAAGGTAGATGCGGGCTCTCAGAATTCGGGCCCCACGTGTTGAATGCTGCAGAAGATTGCCGTCTGGCACTGGCTATACCTGCACCCAGGTGGATGGCGCAGGTGTAACTTGACACTGGGAGGCCTGGCCGAGGAGTTAGTATAACCATTCCATGTGGATGCGAGTGGTAAGAAGACCAGGAAATAGCCACGGTTAACTAACAAGTGTCAGGGGGCGGTATCTGCCCGCAAGAGTTTTTAAGTGCAATAGGCTGAAATGAACTTCTGGCTTACCATCTCCGGAAGCTGATGTGAAGAGCGCTGAGCTGGAGCTAGAAAAGCTCCTGGATCAATTGCCTTATGCGCCGGGGTTGGAGTTTCAATGGGTGATATGAGGGGCGGTAGCTGCAGCTCGTAGTACCTCCGTATCTTCCCTAGTTTGGTGTCATCTTTGGACTATGAGGGAGCAGGAGGCGGGCTGACCTCTTTACTGGCTTCGGCCTTGGCGAATTCCTCTAGAGTGGTCATAGGGGCAGGACACGGTCTTTGATATAATTGAATAAGTTGGGAGGATCACTCATAGGCCCTGAGGTGGCACGTCTCTCTCTGCACTCTCTTTTTCCTTAAGTTGTTTTCTTAAAGCAGAGCATAGGAGGGTGGATAAGTCGACATGTTCCCCGACACAATCTCTGCTCTGAACCTGCCTGCGGCCGGCTTATATACCAACTTTGAAAGATGAGGGGNGTCAGAAAATGGCAACTGCCTGAGCGGAGGGCTGGAGTGTGACCCCTCTTACGGCCTAAACAAAAGGCCAATGGACAATGCTTCCACCATTAGCAAATAAATTTTCAGTGTAAAAAATATTTTACGTAAAAATATTATTTTACAAGTACCATAAAGAATTACTTAATTACAAATTTCCACGTGTTCATTATACTTTATGTTATTTACATACACAATTGTATTACGTGGAATGGTCCCTTTTTTTTAATGGAGGCAGCGACATATTTCTCATACTCTTTTCTCTGGCAGGTATTATTACGTGACATTTCTTATAGGCATAATCGTGGAAGCCATACAAGCATCGTTACTTCCTTAATTATGTTAAGGTTAAATTTAATTATTGCTGCTCAAAGTGTTAGCTTCTTTTTAACTAAAATGTTTACGTAAATAAGTGCTGCTAGTCTGTTCTACAAGACGTTAATAAAAACATATACAGGATGATTCTAAAATCATGGGACAAACATTGAGGGGTGATAGAGCTCACTAAAACAAACAATTATTGTATAGGAATATATGGACAGAAGTGACGCGTTAAGGCACAAACACAAAAACATAACACATTAACGGCCACCACGATCGCCAGATTTATCGAGTCTCGATTTGTTCCTATGGGGGCATTTGAAAGCACTTATTTACGAGACTCCAGTTGATTCCATTGAAGACCTCGTCCCTTGACTATCGTGTGTGGCTGCACGCGTGCATCAAATACCCGGCGTATTTGAATCTGTTCGCCAATCACTCCAGCGACGCTACCGAGCTTGCATTACTGTCGGGAGTAGCAATTTTGAGCAATTATTACAAACATTGCTGTAAAAAGGCATTTAGCGAAGACATTGTAAATAAACACTGTGTTCCATTTCATGTGTTATTTTAGTGTTTGTGCCTCCACGTGTCACTTCCACCCATATATTCCTATACAATAATTGTTTGTTTTAGTAAGCTCTACCACCCCTCAATGTTTGTCCCATGATTTTAGAATCATCCTGTATATTTAAATAGGCCTAAGGTAAGAACATCGGCATGCATCAACTCCAGTGAGCTTGTGGAGCGTTGCCGTACAAAAAGAAAATATAGCTCTCTCTCAAAAGTAAATACTTAAGACTATAAACACATTACATGGGATACAAGTATATATTACAATTTCTTTTTCTTTTACTGAATCTTCGGCTGCAAGAGAAAACAACACATTTAAACTTATCACTGAATCTTTGAGATACTTCCCTGTCGAAAGAAACATGGTACACAAATGGAAATTTGTGGTGCTGAAAATTTGTGGTGCTGAAAATTTGTGGTACCCTTCTTTCCCCCCTCTTTTAACTTTCCATAGGAATTACTATTTATTAAAAATGCTGTGTACATATACTTTATAACTCTTTATGAGATAAAGATCAGCTCACTGCTGTGTATAGGGTTGCTGTATTGGCCACTTGGTCTGCTCTGAGGGTCTCCTCCAAGAGGTCTCCCCACGGTTAGCTGTGGGTGGCTGCAGGATGCTGGTAATAATGGTTGATGCCCTGGTTCATCCTTAGAACAGACAGCAAAGCCCTGCCATAATTCCAGATAAACGAAAGCCNCAGTGGCTCCATAATTCCAGATAAACGAAAGCCAGGCTAAGGAGATGGGCTACACTCGTCGCGGAGTTTGATTTTGAAGTACAGCACTGCCCAGGAAAGTCAAACGACCTGCCCGACGCCCTGTATCGGCAGTCAGATATCCAAGGCGGCACGAAGAAAGAAGAGGAGCGGGAGCACATGACCCCTACGCCGGCTCCACCCAGAAGTCCGGCTGAAGAAATCCGCCTCCTCCAACTCCAACTCAACCATTACCAGATCAGTTATTTCCAGCAAAAAGACCCGGAGACCCAAGACAAACTTGCTGAGAAACCATCCCCAACCTTTCAAACTCCGGGATGGAATAATCTAGTCAAAAAACTATCAACCCGGAGCACCATGGAAGATTTGGGTCCCGAAGGAACTACGAGCCGACATCTGCAGACACCATCACAACCTCCACCAGGCACCCCATCCCGGTGTTAAGGAGACCCTTCGAGACATAGGGGAACAGTATGTCTAGGATGGGATGAGTCATGACATCAGACCGTTCATAACAGGGTGCGAAAATTGCTGAAGGGGAAAGGCTTACCCTGTACGCAAGCCAACAGGAAGCTGCGGCAACCCCAAATACCCTGGACCCACTTAGCCGCTGACATCATGGGACCCATACCAGGAGCACGCTGGGAAACCGCTACATCTTAGTATTGATGGACCTGTTTTCCAGGTGGTGGAGGCGTTCCTGTTAGCCAACCAAGAAGCCCTCTGAATCATAAGAAAGTTCGTAAACAAGATTTTTTCCCGCTGGGGATACTCTCAAGCGTACTTACTGATAACTGGACCCAATTTACAGGTTGCAAGTGGCAGACCGCCTGTAGTAAATGGGGTATGGAAACCTGGACAACCCCCTCCCTCTACAAGCAGCAAGCCAACCCCACTGAGTAGAGGAACCAAGAACTCAAGAAGAGCCTCCGACTCAGTGTAGTAGAAGACTACCGGCACTGGGACGCGAACCTGCCAGACATCCTGTCCGCCTTCAAACGCCGCAACAACGAAGCTATAGACAATTAGACAATAGTCCCAGCCAATGTGACATTACGTCACACTGTGTTTGCATTGTGTCTCACAGGGTTTCTTATCTTGTCAGTTGAGTGTGTTACTTGTTGTTCTTAGTGTTTTGTTTTATTTTTGGTGTGGGCTTTTTGATTAGGTTCCTAGGGAGTAGTTTTTCTTTGTAATTGTTATATTGGACTGTTGCAAGTAGATACGACAGGAGACGTGATGGATTGCAGAGTTTTGCTTTGGCTGAGTTGCCTTTTTGGCCTAGTAGGCCAATTTTAATGGGGGAGGCTGTGGCTTTATTACGTCACATTGTGTTTGTATTGTAAAGCTGGTGTTATCTCCCATACGCGGCCGTGCAGTTAGGAAGTGCCTTTGTGTTGGGTTGGCCTCTCTGCTTGTTCGTGCCCGGTGGTAGTTGTATGAGCGGCCGCCCGAGTGTAGGAGTTGTTAGGCCGTGGAGTGCTTCTGCCTAGCGGCACCTGGCGGCTGTTCGGTAACGAGAGTCCTTGGCAATGTATTGATCGATGAAGGTCATGTGCCGGGAGAAGACTATTGACCAACTGTGAGCGGGTGTTGCTTAATGCGGAGAAACGCGAGCTGGGCATGAGATGCTTATTCGCACAATTATTCACGATTAGAGTTGCAGTAAAACTGAAATGGTGTTTCATGAGTATGTGAGTGGCTGTCTGGAAATCATTCTGCAAATTTTATTTTGTGTAACTAAAAAAGGCGACCGACACATTAGGGGATGTGACGGTGTAATGACGCAATATTCGTAATTTTGCGGGACGTGGGTGTAAAATTCTTTCGGGTGTATGAAGCTCTGGAAAGCGTCGTAATATTTTTATCGTATTTCAGTTTGAAGCCGTGGTAGCTCGTTTCCCGTGTTTGTTTTTCAGACAGACGTGTGCATTTGTAGGTTAAAGGGCGGACGTCTGCTGTTTGCGTTTTATCAGTAGTCCGGTAACCGTTTCATTTCGAACGTCAGTTGTTTTCAGTGTTTTGGGAAGTGTTATCATTACTTAGATTAGTTCGTTTCTGGTAACAGCGACGTCGACAAGTTTTAGTTCCTTCTGCGCAGTTTTACTGCGTCATCCAAATTTTATATGAAACGAGAGGTTAGTTATCGGGATTTTGAATGCGTCTACAGTTTTAGTTCCTCCAGCGCAGTTTCAGGCAAAGTCAACAAGTTTTTGTTGTACGAGAGGTTAGTTTCTGTTGACGGCGCAGCAGTCGATAACGTGTTGAGAGCGGAACACGTGCAGATTTAGATGACGCTGCTGGCAGATGCCAGGCGCTTATCTCAGGAGAGGGGGGTAATAGGCAGCACAAAAAGGGCATCTGTCTGTCGCCCTAGAGGGCAGTCTTATTCAAGGCAGTCGTCAGGAAGAGTGACTTCACGTCGCCCGTGAGGGCAGGTCAGGGCAGTCGAGAAGTATCATGCAATGCTAGCCTAGGCCGTGTTCGGGCAGGACTATAACCCCCACATTGGCAACTAGACTTTAATATATCATTTCTCAGCCGGTGTGGGAGGTAGCTGCATTTTAAGTTTCTTCGGGTCAGTTTTTTAAGAACATTATTACGTAAACGACTGTGGCACTGTTAACTGCAATAGTATATTTAATGGTAAAGGTTCGTACTCTGCATACTGAAACTCCGTCTGTGCGTCTGTGAACTGTGTTGCAGAATGATAAATAAATAAATATATATCAAACTAATATGGAACTTTTTTCTTAAGTAACTAGTGTTCAATTAACTGAGTCTCATGTTTCTACCCTGAGCAAGCCGTGGCAAATAAACAGATGGCAGTGTAAGCGGCTGAACGTTGCAAGATGGCGCCTAACCTTTGAGGCTGCATTATGCTAAAATTCTAAATACGAATGTAACGAAAGAGACGCATCTATTACAAGATGGCGGCCCAACGGCGAGGCTGCATTATTTTTAATAACGTGTTAACGAACGCATCTATTACAACATGGCGCCCAACGTGGGGCACGAATTAACCACACTTGAAGACTTAACAACGAGAATCGCAACAACACGTGAACATCGAGCAGCGCAACAACACGATACCGGCGGCAGTTGCATTCCACAATCCAGACGCACGACACCGGTGGCAGTTTCATTCCACATTCCAGGCTTCCAGTTACACGTCGTCGAAGTTCCAGGTACGTGACATCAGGCATCGACTACAGTAAACGGTAAGAAATCATCGGATCAACAGTGAAGCCATCAAAATAACGTCGTTTGTTAGGTTATCTAGGTTTCTGTTTAGTTATCTAGATTAAGAATGGTATTATTTTTATAAAACAAAGGTTAAAGGTCATGTCACATAGTTTGATAAGAAATCGTAGCAAGTCTGATACGGAATTATATATAGGATCTGTAAACAACGAATCGGGAATAGAAATGGCGCATTATTCAGACAGCGAAGTAGGCCTACACGAAGAAATAGCCGATCGCGAAGTAATAAGAGAGGAAATAGATACGGGAAATGCCCCAGATAGGTCACAGGGAACCGATAGGCAGACAGAAATGTTTAATATCCTGTTGTCCTTGCAGAAAGGACAACAGAAATATGACCAGAAATTACAGGAGTCTGACCAAAAACAACAGGAGTTTAAACAGGAGCTGAAACGAGAATTAGGACAAGAAATTAAGCGACAAGCAGAAAAGAATGATAACAAATTCCAGGAGCTTAAACAGGAGATTAGACAGGCGTTTAGGCAACAAGGAGAAAAGAATGAGAAACAATTTGATGAGTTATTAATAAATATAGACAAGTGGGGGGTTAAATCACTAAAGATATTAGGAAAGGATCCAACCATAGATTCCCAGAGTAAAAATAATATAAAGAACAATGACGTTAAATATGAAGATGATATTGGCAGTGATAAGGAATGTAAAGGGTTAATTGTTGAAGATAGAAAGACAGAGGTTAAAACTAAAGAAGATAGAGGTACAGATAATTTTGTGGAGAGTGAATATAATTGTTGTGAGGGTAGTAAATCGAAGATAAAGGTAATAAAGGAAAAGAGAAATAAGGTTAGGGGGGTTAGACTAAGGGGTTATTGTGAAGTTAAGCTGCGAGATGGATCAGATAGTGAAGTGCAGCAGGCAAGAGTTGCTAAGAGTAAGCAGTATCGTCGATTGAACCATTATGCAGTTTTTAGGCAACATTTTGTAAGGAAGAAGCAAAGAGTAAAACGAAGGGTCAGTAAAGTAGTCGGGGAAAAGAGAAGGAATAAGATGGTAAAGATGGTAAGGAAAAAGAAAAGGAAACAGAGGGGTAGATTTAGGACCGTAGGGAAGAGGAAGCGAGTGCTAAAGTATAGTATGAGAAAGGTAGCGAGGAAAAAGGGAAGGAAATTAAGACAAAAGGAGAGGAGGACAAGGAAAAGGAAGAAGAAAAAATGTATAGCAGAAAGAGACTGGAAGTTAGATATTGAATTTTTTTTACTTGTATCAAATTTTATAAACTATAATAACAAGGTAATAGGTAAAAAATTGTTTTTATTTTGAAGAAAACCTAATTTTTTTTAAAGGACCTTATCATTTTAACAATGTGTACAGGCAAAAATAAATAATTGATAATTTAATTTGAATAGAAATTATATCAGACTAATGACCTGTAAAATGTTAATTGGATAAAAATTAATCATCGTGAGAGAGTGTTTCTGTTTAACAACAATGAATCATTAAATAAAGTAAGTAAATTCAGTACAGTCAATGATATTTTTGTGAAACTTGTAATGAACAGAAATTTTATGTTAAGTCAACTGTTATCTACATTGTCCAGAAGTGGAAGTAGGTAATCTGAAAAAGTATTAATGGTTTTTGTTATAAATGCTACCAATGTTATAAAAAATTAATCATTTGAAGTTAAGTGCATCCACTGTTTTGGTAATGTTGAATTTTAGAAATGACTGACGTGCATGTGCCATAATTTCAGGAAGGCTGTTGTCGTAAATTACATTTCATGTTTGTATTTGTGTGTGTCAGATTTGGGATTAGTAATTGTCCATTTGGAAGCTGACACTTTCTTCCTGTGATGTGAGATTGGTATGCACTGTACTTGTCTCTTTAAAAAAAAAAAAAATGACGAGCTGATATTTTATCTCAAATGTACTTAGTTCAACTACGGATAAAGGCTCTAAATATGTACATCAGCTGTGCAGTAATGGCACACCTTGATTTTCTTTGTTTTTTAGTGTTGCAGAAATTTTTTTCTGTTCTCACAAAGCCTATTTGTGCTACTGATTGAGGTTATTACTATAGTCAGTTCATGACTGGAAGAGACTTTCTTGAAGCCCTGCTAAAGATCTACTTTCAAGCCCATTTCGTATCCTTCTGCCAAAGGGTAAACAAACATTGCCATGTGGCAGTCACATGGCAATGTTTACATGCAATGTTTACATTCCACTGTGTGTGTGTACATGTGTTCGTACATGCACGTACCCATCATAAAAGTAATGTATATATTATTAATGGATATTCCACAAGCGTAAAGTTTTTAATCTTGAGGATTTCACACAAAAGAATATGTGATGCAAACGAAAAACATTTCATTATATAAACCCAAAATGTGAGTATTAAAAATGAGATGTTTCGTGTGCGTGTCTGTCTCTCTCTCTCTCTCTCTCTCTCTCTCTCTCTGTGTGTGTGTGTGTGTGTGTATATATAGGTTTGATTTTGACTGGGGGATTGGGTGGGGGAGAAAAACTTTCACTTTGATTACATATTATAGACACAATACTTTGCAATGAAATGTGTCAACATTCAAGGAGTCCATCCAACAACATTAACATGGCAACGCCAATCTCTCATAAGCCCCCGGATGGCCGTACTGTAGAGAATTTGTGCGATTCTTGTTTAACCTAATATTTCATTTATCGGTTTTTTTATACTAATATCAGCTCTTTATTATTTGATTTTTCATAACGTATGACTTTAATTTGTGCTAACCTTCTCGTACAGATTCCTTTTGCTTTTGAAATCTGTATAAGAGATTACTCATAGTGCGTTCTAACGTGTTTAATATTTTTCAAATTTATTTCAGGTTTGCTTAAAATTTTATTTACTGTATTTTACGTTGTATGTTGCGGTAGTTTTTGTGTGCAGTCATGAGTTCTAGCAAGGTGAATAAAAGAGAAGTCACCAACGCCAACAGGACATCATTAACCTCACCGAATCGTTGTATTCACTAATTAGGCGAGGGGAAATGAAACCCTGCAACGTCGCGGAAAGAGTGGCAGAAATGTTGAAACTCTCCAAATCTACAGTGCTAAGGTATGTTAAAATATCTGTAGTATTAACCATTGCGTTTGCAAGTTGTGTGTGTTAAGATCAATTACGTTGGCCCACGAAATGTGTTTACAAGAACATAAAGAAAATTTGTTAATAACTTGATAACGTCGTCGAACGTTGTCTACGTGTATTTTTAACGTTTTATTTTGGTAATTATTAAGTTTATAGGGTTTCCTGTAAAAATAAAAATAATTCATTGAAAATCTTATATTTCCACTCTGCTAATGATGCAGAACACGAATATACGAGGGGCATTAACGTCCGACTAATTTCGTAATATGTGCCCACCTAACCTAACAGAACCTAACCCCACGATGAGTGAATCACTATTTTACATTTTTTAACTAACCTAGGATTGTAGGGTTATATAGTAACCAATACCTGCCACCTATTAAACTAACCTAAACTAACACACGGCAGAGCATATCACATTGTCACACATCATTTGTAAACAAACCCTTGTATGTTTTTGGTATCAGTAACTGTAGTTGACCCAGTAACTGAATTATGGTCCTTTTTAAATTATGCAAATTAGGTTGGCTATGTAGCACTGAAAGTGAAAAATATGACACTGATAATTTACAATAACTAAAAGACAATGGCTGTAGAACAGTGGTGTTGGGGAAATGCATTAATACACAATTGTTTTCTTAAAAGATTATGACTGCGATTTCATCGATTACGATGTCCTCTCATGTTTAGTGAAGTGATACAGATATGTTTAATAGTAGGGGAAGTTCCAGTTATATCGACTGTAATCTATTTAGTGACGTATAACAATGGCAATTAATGCCGCAATGTAACTTATAAATACAAAACAAGCTCCTTCTTCAGAATCTTAAAATGCACCATCTCTCCATAACCTATATAAAATTAATTGACTATAACAAACTCACTATAGAGGCAATTTTCCTTACCATTGTCAGTTGTCTTTATAATAAATTTCCACTGTATATATTGGGTTGTTTATGAAGAATCCCTCGCAGGGGTACACAAATTCCAACACAAAGTAGTTTTTATTTTTAATTACACATTGTAATACCACCTTTTGGTTAGGTGATTCATACACTCACATTTGAGTCTATATAACCCTACAATCCTAGGTTAGTGTAAAACCCAACAATCCTAGGTTAGTTTAAAAATGTAAAATAGTGATTCACCCATCGTGGGGATAGGTTCTGTTAGGTTAGGTGGGCACATGTTACGAAATTAGTCGGACGTTAATGCCCGTCGTATATTCGTGTTCTGCATCATTAGTGGAGTGGAAATATACCATTTTCCGTGAAATTATTGTTTTTTTTTTTTTTACAGAAAAGCCCCCTAAACTTAATAATTACCCAAATAAAACGTTAAAAAGACACGTAGACAACGTTCGACGATGTTATCAAGTTATTAACAAATTTTCTTTATGTTCTTGTAAACACATTTCGTAGGCCAACATAATTGACCTTAGCACACACAACTTGCAAACGCAATGGTTAATACTACATATATTTTAACATACCTTAGAACTGTGGATCTGAAGCGTTTCAACATTTCTGCCGCTCTTTCTGCGACGTTGCAAGGTTTCATTTCCCCTCGTCTAAACAGGGAATACAACGATTCGGTGAGGTTAATGATGTCCTGTTGGCGTTGGTGACTTCTCTTTTATTCACCTTGCTAGAACTCATGACTGCACACAAAAACTACCGCAACATATAACGTAAAATACAATAAATAAAATTTTAAGCAAACCTGAAATAAATTTAAAAAATATTAAAGACCTGAGAACGCACTACGAGTAATCTCTTATACAGGTATCAGAAACGAAATAAATCGGCACAACGAGAAATAATAAAGAGAGGATATTAGTAAAAAAAAAATTAAGCCAGTAAATTAATTATTATTGATTAAACAAGATAATCGCACCAATTCTCTGGCACGTGTGTCGNCACTACGAGTAATCTCTTATACAGGTATCAGAAACGAAATAAATCGGCACAACGAAAAATAATAAAGAGAGGATATATGTAAAAAAAAAATTAAGCCAGTAGATGAATTATTATTGATTAAACAAGATAATCGCACCAATTCTCTGGCACGTGTGTCGGCCACATCTCGCCAACACACGGAACGAAAGTTTGTAAACAAATGGCCGCTCTACTTTCACCTTGAGCGTGATCTTGTGAGTATGCAAGAAACATTGAAATCAAAGTACGTTAGCATCACTTCATTAATAATTGGCATAATAAGATACAAGTCTTTTCGAAATCCATTTGTAAGCGATAAATTAATAATTACGTTAAAACTTTAGAACTATTTCCTCTCTTTGTGCTGGCAACCTAACGGCATAACTGTATCCGCGCTCGCCGCTGTTTGTAATGTTATATGCATGTAGCTAACGGCTAGGGTGTTTTTTCAAATGTTGATTTTCAAAAGTTTCTTCCAGTCGTGAACTGACTATAGTTAGTGGATTGTCAATAGCATAATATTTTGTAAGTATAATTAGCAATGCAGGTGGAGAATAGTGTGCTCTTTTGCATTACAGTATTGTAATTCAGTTAGTTTAGTAGGTTTTGTCTTAAAAAGTAAGTGCACAGTTTTTTAAAATTATTAAGAAGTTACTTATTGAGTAAAAACAAAAAATACTTCTGAATTTGATTGATGAGTATTGTAGTTGAAATAGTGATTGTGTTAATTGTAAAGGCTTTGCATTGCCATAGGTGAAACTTTTAATTTATCAGCATATCAAGTAATGTGCACATATATATGCCAGTTTTAAATTATGAAAGCACATTTGTGAATTTTCTAAATATGCGTAGTGTTATGAAAGAACATTTGCAAATTTTCTTTAAATATAAGTAGTGTTTTATTTCAAAATATGTACTACAGTTACTATTATAATATTTTGCTACAATGTTGTCTAATTGTACTACAGTTAATATAATAATATTTGGTTACAATGTTTACTAATATAATACTTTCGCTGTCAATTGAAGAAAAGGCAATTAGTAAGTCCTTAATAAAATTTTTTTGTAAAAAATTACTAATTAATCTAATGAAAATGTTGTGAAATTATATGTCGTAGAAGCTCAAGCTGTTATGGGCAATTGTGTAATTGTAACTGAGTTATTGATGCAGAGTACAGAACCGGAAGTGCTTTATGAATGTTTATTAATTTTATTTTCAAGTGAAACTGTGTTAATGTAAAGAAACATACAATTAATGTGAGTNGAATGCTTAAGTGGTCAATCCATTATCATGTTTGGTGGGTCGAACGGAGCGTGAGCGACAACTGCCTGGATGTACGAGTTATCAGCAGGACAACGATTCCGTCGGAATATTTCTGTATAAGCCAAGGCATTTACTGTGATAAGGCGAAGGTAACACATCCTATTACATGCTGTATACAACAAGGTGGGATGTCCGCAGGTGTTTCATTTTTGATATGAACTGCATCAAGATAATCTGCGTTAAGTTTATTTTTGGCATAACTGCCACGTGTCAAAGGCACACCAGCTACAAGAAAATGTGTGAAAATGTTGCATGGTGATATTTGCTGTGACATAATTTTGTTACTACATAGTAGTCATCGCCAGTTTGACTATAGTTATTACGAGCAAGTCTGTTAGTGATATTTTTACGACCCCTTTGGGTTGTGCCGCTCTGAAGTAGTAATATAAGAATTCTTGTTAACAATTTGAGTATATTTCATTGTGGCAAGTGATTAAGGCCCATAAGACCTTCGTTAACTCTGCTTAGAACGTAACATATAATATTTTTTGTATAAATGTTTGGTTTATATTTGATCAGACATTGGAAGATGGTTTAAGGGTATTAGACACACTAGCAGAAATTAATGCAATGAATGTTTGTAAAACTGCCTGTAGGGCTTTATTAGAGTGAAAGATTGGTTTTTAGCTACCTGTTGGCTACAGTTCTTAATAATTATATCTTAATATTAATGTGGGTGTCACTTTAATGGTTCATAAAATATTGTTCTTGTGGTGACCTGAGTGAACAGAATTTTTACAATTGTTCAAATATTTGTTGCCAATCCCACAGGCAATTGCATTTTTGGTAAAGGATGTCATCAAAGTATGTTATAAATGTTGGTGTCATTGCAATGGTTCATAATAATTTTAATGGTGAGCCAAGAGAACAGAGTATTCTAAATGTTTAAATATTTGTTTCCATACCCCATGCAATTGCATTTCAGCAATGCTGTCTGGTTGAACTGTAGATTGAAACAGATTACTACTTAGGATAAAATACCCAAGCAGCTAGCCTTCATTTTATGTAAGAATGCTTATGATATGTATTATATGTGAATTATGGTTACCTATGCGCAGAGCTGTAACTCCTATTGTTCAGTGGTTGGAAGATAGGATAATAATTGTATTCAGTGTATTCCCATTTAATAAAATAGATTTGATAACTCACTTTTGGAGTTTCTTTTTGCTTTATGTGCAACCTTTTACACTGTTAGTTTTTCATGGCACCGAATGAGAACAAAAATATGTATTGTCAAATTGAGCAAATTAACACCATATGCCACTAGGAAAGGGTGTTACACCAGCTTGTTTTGAGGCATGACCTCCTTTGTCCAGGACACTGGCAGTGGGATGAAAAGCCCACAACAATGCCACAGCCGGAAGATGTTCGATTGGAGGCCCTGGCACGCACAGAAAAGGCAAGTGGGGCGCAAGAACGCTCTATCAACTAAAATACCCCCCAGCTCCGGACAGGAGTCCAGGAATTTGAGATGGGAGAAGCAGTCCTCCTCAGGAGCTACCCCCTTAGCAAAGCCAGCATTCAGCTCAGCACCGGACTGGCACCCAAACGGGAAGACCCATACCACAAGTGTATTGGGCTGAAGACTACTGCGGTAAGATCTGGAAGGTGACCCGGAGACAGATGAGACTCTACGCTGCAGGAATGGGATTCTCAGTACCTATATACCAAGAGGCGGAGGTCGACGCCGACAAAGTAGAAGTAGACGAACCACCGAAACCTGAGGAAGAAGATGCAGCACAACCCCAAGAACACTCATTGCCCCGGCCCGCAGCACCCGTGCCATTGGCTGCCCCGACAGACACAACCCAGGCTGAACCAAGGGCGGAGCACACCGAACTTTACTGACCACCACGAGGGGCGGTGTTCTTCCGGACATACCTCTATGCCACCCAGCTTCAGATGGAGACGACCCGACCAAGGACGTGAGGATCATCCCCGGCCGGATAGCAGATATGGAGAAGCCCCCCCGACCGGACTTTGAAGCGAGTCACTACACCACCAATTGTCATCAGGGAGGAGCCCAACCAAGCCAAGGAGGTGGGGTAGCCCCAAGAGCCCTTGATTCCGACGGCAAAACCAGCGAACGTGGAGAGCGGTAGAACATAGGTGCTGAATGGCCCCGAGACCTTGCCAGCCGCCCCGTCACCGATGATCCCAACAGAGTCGAGGAGGTGAGGGAGCCCCAAGAGCCCTCACTTCTGACGGCTACCCAGATGCACGACAGCGCCAACGAGGTGGGGGAGCCCCAAGAGCCCTCACTTCTGACGGCTACCCAGATGCACGACAGCGCCAACGAGGTGGGGGAGCCCCAAGAGCCCTCACTTCTGACGGCTACCCAGATGCACGACAGCGCCAACGAGGTGGGGGAGCCCCAAGAGCCCTCACTTCTGACGGCTACCCAGATGCACGACAGCGCCAACGAGGTGGGGGAGCCCCAAGAGCCCTTGCCTCCGACGACCAATTCCGCAGATGAAGTACCTAGCTGGTCCGCAGAGCCCAACAGGTCCGAGACGTCGACCACCAGCCCCACAACCGATGAGCCCAGCAGCCAGCTGAGGACCAGAAGTACCCACCAGATGCTCACCCGCATGTGTCGAACAGCCTACAAGGGAGCAAGCTGACTGGTATAAAGAGTTGCCCGGCGATGTGACCAGTGAACCTGAACAGTGATTCTCCACACTGACTATCGGAGAGAAGACCCCTAGGTTAACACACGGGTCATGAGTTCCACGATGTCAAATGGCATATGCCAACCGATCAATTACAGTACTGTAAGTGGTGCGGGAGGAACCGAACTGTGAACCACGTGTGCCAACACGGACTAACAGGAACAGAAGAACCCCCTCATCAATCTAGACGATCAGTAAAACCCACACGGAATGCTTCAGTGAACACGCCAAGTGAAAGCGACTGCCCATAAACTACGAAGCAGCACCCAGATACTTTCATATTGTACAGAATTATTGTAATTATTGTATAATTTTGAGTGCCATGTCTTTTTCTTTTCTGTAGATGACCCATATGTCATTGTATAGGTGTGTAAATAATTTTTTTAAATCCAAGGGTAACTCGCATTTAGTATAGGAAACAGATAATGGCCTAAGTGACCGAATACTTAGCGCTGGCCTAGGTTAGCATTTGTCACAAGTAACTTACCTGCTGTGTGACCCATAGGAGTGGCCACAAAGCAAGACCCTTTGCTAGCACGCCTTCACTGCAACGGCAGATACAGCTAGAACCTTATACACCCATTGTGAGTTTGGGTTAGAAAACATTCCTCGTTTTCTTTCAGTGCTAAATGCATGTGGATGCATGTATTTGCATTTTTCCAGGTCAACCTGTATTGCCTAATGTAGAGTAACCACAGCCCTCAGCTGTTGTGTGTGAGCTCCATGTTTTTATAATGGTGCCGGTATTCACGAGACACCGGTACACGTCCCGTAATACACTCTTCCGTCCATTATGAATTTTTGGTTCTGGTCCGTACCACATCCATTAAGCATACGTGTTTTCTTTGCGCGAATATTCGTTTGCTGACTTGAAACATAAATGCCTGCAATTATTACGTTTTACCTGTTTTTCGCCCTGATTAATTTAAAACAAACAGTTATTGAATTATCAAAAATAAATTATGTGGTTGTTAACAATTGCAACATTTCACGATAACTAGTTGTGTATACTAGCATTTGAGGTCAGGGAGTGTCTGTTTACCTGCTCTTGGCACTACTGAATTATGGTAGTACCAGTTTAAAGATAGTTTTTTCACAGATAAACAATAGTTCCGAATATATTTTGGTTTTTGAACAGAATATCTGATCGATGGATGCGGGTAAATTAATGATTTAAGGGCGTAGCATGCAGGTTTTTTTAACATTGTTTATATAGGTTATTTGTTGGGACCATCCAAAAAAAACGACTGATATGGGAAATCGACATAAACGGGAACGCAACAACGAGGTTTCACTGTGTTTACAAATGTGTCATCCTTTTTACATGGTCGTTAATCATGATGGTTAGGCTTACAAATGTTTTTAACAAATGAATTTGATATCTTGTATTGCAATAAAAATACTGGGTAAACATTTGGCATATATTTTAAAAACACTGTTACTTAAGTGCAAACGTGTTAATAAAAAACTCTATAATTGCATCTGTCGTACTTCCTGGAAATAAAAATCACAATTTCTCTGTGAGTCTAGCGTGAATAGTGGATGTGTGAACTTCATTTGGACCTAGTGGCCAAATATGAAAAAAAAAAAAAAAAAAAAAAAAAAAAAAAAAAAAAANGGCCTGTAAGTGTGCATACTTACATGTTGGTTAATTTTTAATCTGACATGGAATGAAACAGAAAAAGTGAAGTTAGGAAGTATTTTAATGTTAAACAAGATGCTCCCCACAAAGCCAATTGTAAACTGTGTAGAGTACGTATTTCCTGAGGTGGTAAAAGTTTTTTGATGCTGTCAGAGACACACCATATAACCAATTACAAATTAAATTATTTGTATCTGCATTCTATGCGGGATCAGCCACAAAGTATCAGTATCAGTAATATATGCAAAATGGGGTTTCATGCTATCTTTTAGCTATTACTACTGCCAAAATGCAATTACACAGCCTTATGAACCATTATGTTTATAATCAAAATGCCCCTTAGTAATGTAGTTTAATAAATTTAAAAAAAAATGCAACTACTAAGAAGTATAAATTACTAGTGATGGGTCGAGACTAGAAAAATCGAGGTGAGTAGAGTCGAACTAAGAAAGATTGATGCGGCATTCAGTCAAATTTTTTTTAAACATATATTGAGCTACTGAACGTGCAAGTCAAGTCTCAGTGAATTTAGGTAATAAAGAAACAAACAAAAATTTGCACCTAACAATCAGGTTTATCCTGAATATAACACACTTCCTGGAATACGCCACTGTCTATCACGGTAGAAATAAAAGTAATTATGTGACTGATGTACAGGTGACTGTACATGCGTGCCAGGGTTGAGGCACTCAAAAATGTCACTGCCAGCAATTGGGCAAAGTGCTGCAGTGTATGAAAATATTTTTTTGTTTACATTTATCATCATTGTGGGTAGTGTTGCAAAAAGTTAGTGCACTGACAGAAGTTTGTCACATCCGTTGCTAGAACCCATAAATAAAGCTTTTTGGCATGCATATTTGCAACTTTTCTCACGTTTTATAATGGTTAGTTCACAAATGCAAATTTTCCAGACACCTGGTTATATTTTCTACAACAGATACTAAAGTGTCGGCCAATACCATACTAGATACCAATACCTTAAAAATATTTTAAGTATCCGCCGATAACAATACTTAGCATCGGTACGGGAACAACTCAACGTACAACAGATGTTGAAGAGCACTTAAGTAAAACCCCTAGTGGTTCACCTATATGCTGGAGCTCCTCAGACTTGGAGAACTCGTTGCCGTCAATGACGAGCAGCGTGGCCAGGTTGATGCCAGCGTACTCATTGGGCTGCACCTCAAAGCCCTTCCTGTACCAGTGTATGGCGCTGCGCAGGCTCTCTTTGTCCATGTGCCGCGACTCCACGAACTTGTCCTTGTAGATGCGGCCACACAGACACAACATGTCTGGCACATTGTTTTCTTTTTTCTCCAGGGCTTTCTCTATTACACGCACTGCAGTCTCGCGATCTCCTTCCTTGTTGCGCCTAAACACCACAACCATAATGGTAAATTAATACCACCTCCTTTAAATTGCCTAAGGGACGGAATGTAAATAAATGGTTGATAAAAAAATTACAATTCATTGGGTTGTACGAATATAGTCAGTATAATGGAACAAAAATTAAAAATAACAATTTTCGTTAGTAACAAATTTGGTTGCAAAAAATTTTAACAAAACAAAAATCCTCAATTTTGATGAATATTCATTTAGTGAAAAAACAAAGGAAATATTTTGTCTGTAATTCATCTTACCGTATTTGTTTTCATTATTTTATAACTAGAATAACCACACGAAATGAAAATTAAAGTATAGACAGGAGCCCTTATGGTAAATACTCAATATCACCCATTTTTTGGTTTGGTTTTGCAATGAATTTGTCATAATGAATAACTTGCTAAATTGTTATAAAATTCGTAACTTTCAATAAAATTGATATCTTGTGAAAATATATTTTATTTTATTTTCGAGAGAAAAATAAACACATTTGCAAAACCTTACAACTCATTAATTTTTAATTTTAAAAAAATGGTGCAACCGCAATAAATATGTAAATCATGGAAATTATTAACAAAGGAACATTGAAATATGCTGAAAAATAGTGATAAATCCACACCAACGATTTTTACGTGTGAAGATAAATTTGCTGAAAATGTTTACAATATGCATTTGGCACATTGGTATTATCTGTGATATATTTATTGTGTTTTGTTCTTGCAGGCGATTTTTAAATGTATGTGGCCTAATTAAACGCTCTTTAAAGTAGTTCATTATATAAAAAATCTAACAATTTTTAATGTGTTGAGTATTTCTAGCATGAGTACGAACAGCGACACATTTATTGCATTTAAGTTTAGGAACAGCGATACATTTATTGCATTTAAGATAGTTCTTTCGATGAAGTTATTAGAGTCATAGTAAATTTAGTGTTATTTCCATACAAACAAAATTTTCCACTGCATCATCAAACACTGTAAGTTCCAATCGAATCGCCACTCTCTCATAAGATGAACCGCAAAAAAATCATGTCTCACGAAAGATGATAAATTAGGGTTCCCCACCCCACCAATAAAATAAACATAACCCAAACTACTGTAGTATATTATGTAGTCACAATAAAAAATTTAACCGTTGGGAATGGCAACTACCTACAGTAGCCTAAGAACTGGGCTGAAGCAGAAAGTCTTTCAATTGACTTGTAGTTGACATTGAATTCGTAGTTTGTTTACAAAGATAGTTTTCGTCAGCGACAAAACAGCTGTGGAGGAGGAACACATAATGGCCGCACTTCTTTTCGAGAGATGTCAAAATTTAGTGAAATTATATGGAACGAAGCATAAATGACATATTACCTACATACATCATGTGCATTGCACAGTTCCCATATGCACTATTTACAATTAAAACCAAATATACATACATATACTAGGGTAGTCGGGAGAAACTATCATGAAGAAAATTTCCATGATTTGGCATCCTACATAAAAATAAGCTGCATTAATGAATAACTCTATGAAGAATACTTAGAAGAACGTACCATTCTGAAGTAATATGCCACCACTTTAACACAATATAATTTAATACAAAGAAATCCTTACAATAAACCAACAGATCATAATAAAATCAACAAAAAAAAACCACAACACTCCAATTTTCTTTTGGGTATTTTTTATACTACTCCAGCGACTTTCAAAACTTGTATTATTACAACTTCCTCCAGACACTTAAAACGTTGCAAGCAGCAGGTACTGATCACTGTACCTGTTGAGGGCGAACGCATACAGATGTATCAGGGCTGGAGTGTTGAGGTAGTTCTTCCTGCTGGGAAGAGTTTTAAGCTCGTCCACTAGCTGGACCATGGCATCGTAGTCCTGAATCTCACGGAAAGAGATGAGCACATTCAGAACTACTTCTCCAGAGAGAACATTTGGATCGTCGAGACGTTTTCGCATGTTGTGTAGGACCTTTGCAAGCTCCTCCCCCGAGTACGAGTCCCGAGCCTTGCGCAGATCTGATAGGAACTTCTCTTTCATGTGTGCCCTTCAACAAAAAAAGCAGCATGTTGACAACAGTTCTAAATGCTACAAAGGATGGTTATGTTTGTTCCTTCATTACAATATGTGCTACTAAAAACTTTTTTCACTTTTGTGCACAACCATCATAAAAAGACAACATCCTGCCAATGGCACCAAGGTTAAGGTATACACTGCCTGTAACTTTACAAGTTGATGCGCAGGCTGTCACTTCTAAATACCCTTCTTAGCACTGTGTGCTGAGTGGAAAAAGTTAATATAACAAAACAAATTTTAAAAAAAGATAATTATAAAAAATTTCTTTTATAGTTGTCAACAAAATGTCTTTACAGTAACTTGTTTCTCGATAATTAAAGATAATGTAAAGATGTTTAAAATTATGTGTATCTGCCTGTTACACTGAAGGTACACATACCACGCAAGTTTGATTTTCTATTTTAAATTGAGTTATTTGATAATGTGCACAATATGTTTAATAAATAATAATA
Organism: Clitarchus hookeri; assembly: GCA_002778355.1. Lineage (NCBI taxonomy): Eukaryota > Metazoa > Arthropoda > Insecta > Phasmatodea > Phasmatidae > Clitarchus > Clitarchus hookeri. The sequence continues at coordinate 383,129 of NQII01000205.1, read as the reverse complement.
AGAGACCTGAAATTTTTCAATCACGACAATGCGAAAAATACAACACATTTCCATGTAACAAGCAAAAAATTAAAATTTTTTTGATTCCAAGTTACAGTTTATTAAATGTTCAAAATAACATTGTATTTTCTCCAATTCGTATTGTTTTTATACCACAAAACCTTTTCCTACAGGAATTTTATATGATTGTGCAGATTTAAATGAAAAAACCTAGTTAATAGGTTTATTTTGTAATTTTATCACCATGCATGCAAATGTAAATATTTACTTTCAATCACATCTGTTTACAGCCACAGATAACACAAGCGCAAGTGATGCGTCGCTTTGATAAACAGTGACTAGCATGCAATACATTTTATTTAGATACGATGCATTGTCACTTTCAGCCAACTTGTTTTTCATGAGCGGGAGACAGTAAAGTGTTAATATGCTTTTATTACTCTACAATATTTTTTTTAATTGAATTCTCCCATATTTCAACCCCATATTCTGGCAAATTTTGTTTTATAACATATGTTCTCAGTTTCTGTTTGCTGTAAATTAAGTATATTTGAAATGAACAAAAATGCAGTATGTGCAAAATTGTAGGCAAATTTTGTGAGTTCGGAAGCTATTTTTCTAGCTATTTTTCCTTTGGAATTTACTGCAACATTTAAAACTAAAATATAAATAAACTGCACCAAATTTTTTTTTAGTAATATTTTTTATGACATTCTAATAATATAAACATTTAATTTGAGCTGTAACCTAATGTGTTAATGTTGTCCAATTTTGGAATTTGTATGGAAAACTATACAAAATTAAAATTTCTACAGCTAGTTACATTTGTTTTGAAAGTTGTATTCCTCCATTGTCATTTGTTTTTTTCAAGCTACTATTTCACATTACAATAAAATATGATACTGTATTTACTCAAATACATATTATACTCCAATTTTACTCCCAAAATCCCGAGAGTAATCATATTATTTTTGACAACTAAATATTTTGAAGTCAATGGGTTTTGTTAGAATGGTAGCAAGTGATGGTCAATGGTTTTTGAATGCACATATATCTCATTATAATACAAGCCACTTGACTAAATCCTTAAAAAAAAAAATTATTTGACTGCATGTTTTAATCAGAAAAAATGGGGATACATAAAATGTGAATTCTTTACATCTTAATGCATTTGAGGTGTAGTAGGTATATGTTGTATACTATTAATTGCAAAGAATTTGGCTATGATGGACATTTAATCAAGAGCCAAAATAAAATGACTTGGTTAAATGACATGCTGAAATAATTGTGGAGAGATAAATTTTCCCTGGTGCCCAACGTAAAAAATATGAGATTATTCTTATTTTCGAGGTTGTCCAACATTTGGAAGAATACAGTATAATTCACTACAATGTACAAAATAATTTGAGTCTTTTGGTCAGCCTCAAGTCGAGAGGAAGATGACTGATGCTCACTTGGACTGCACCTCAACGTCTTGCAGCAGTTTCTTGAGCCGCAGCGTGAGGTGCTGCTTCGGGTCGAGGGCATTCTCCTCCCCCGCCATGCGCACAGGGTCCGTCGTCACGCATGTCCCGCACTCCACTAGGCGGTACGACACAAACGTGTAGCTGCCACACGATAGCTGCAACACCACAGCAAAGTTGCATATTTCCGCGTGCGGTGGCAAGCAGCTACAGAGATGAATGTTTGATACGAGCAAGTAAACACAATAGGAGTCTCCATTTATTAGCATACCAGAAAACCTATAGCTGCAGCACCACAGCAAAGTTGCGTATGTACCACATGACTACATACTGTAGATGGATGTTTGATATAACCAACTAAATACAACAGGATTCTTGATTTATTAGTATATTGTGTAATGTAATGGTTTTACATTTCTGGTTTATTTATTTTTAGGTTATATGTACTAAATTTTATATTTTTTCTAAGCCTAAATTTTATTTAAATTAGACTTATTTAATTTTAAACACCTCTACAAAATAGCTTGGCTTTCTTTTTGGTTATCTAAATTTTAAGGTTAGGTCACCCCTCCATTTCTAGCTTGGTTAGTTCAAATTTTGTGTTTATTTATGTGGTTGCCAAGGTAACATTTCAGTGTAATATATGTTAGGAGTGCCCAAGGCACAGAAGTTTAGTATTTTTCTCTTTGGTGTTAATTTGATATAATAACTGTATCTCTTGCGATAGCAAGGTCTGCGAGCTTTTCCGCGATGCACAGATTACGATTTACTGTGTGTTAATTGTAAATTTGCGTCTTTCTTAGCCCCGCCACCATTGCCTACAAACGTGTTGAAGGAAGGATCCTTCTCAACAGCAAGGCTTTACCATCATATAAGTTAGGTTTATTCAGTCTGCTGGGGCTAATTATGACTGTTAAGTTGTTAGGCAGCGTGGACGATGCTCAAGTAGAATTTTTTAGTGCCACTGAAGCAAATGACGCCGTTCCTGAGACAAATTATTCCTGACGCCATTGTAACGACATCCAGACACACCACCCCTACAAGCCGGCTCATTGATTGCCGCCCGCAAGCATGAGTGAAACAAGCAACATGGTTTGCTGTCATCTGTATTAATATTAAGGCAGCTGCATAGATTTTCAATTTTTTTTTTTTTTTTTTAACTTAAGTCTGGTTTTCATCTAAAAGGCCGCTTGTAAAGAGCTTTTGCCCTGACTGTAGCTAGCGTGCAAATAACTTTAGCCAACTTTAGCTTACCTTTGTCGCATAAATAAATTTTGTAAGATATGGGGTAATAATTTATCAGCACACTATTACTAAAATTTTGTTTGAGCGCAAATGATCTCTATCACACCATCTTTATTTCATCAAAGGGTTAATGTTTTGGCATAATAATAGTAATGATATTTTATGGTTTTCTTATTTGTATACGTGGTAATTAAATGCAGTGTGTTAGTGTTGTGAAATGTTTCTTCTTTGCATCTAAGTTTTTGTATCCCCATTGATGTTTGTCATGACATATTTCATTGCGTAAGGCGCCCATTTATTATTAATTCAACATTTTCACATTTACTAATTATTCTGTCATACTTATTTTAGTTAGACCTACTACATTTGTTTTAAACAATATGGTCTATTACGTAAAATGCAATGAAGTATTACACAACTGCAAAACCTATGTGAACTGTACCGCCTAGACATACACTGCAACTTAAGAGAAGTCCTTTAACCCAGAGAAAATCCCCAAATAAGCATTTACATGTGATCCATTTTCAAGGAAACTAATCAATATACTTGAACAAAATTTTTACAGGGAATGTAGAAAATGTATTTCAATGTTTGTAAGTTATTGGCTTTTCGTTTTGAGGTTAATGATTAATTTAAAAAAATCAAAGAAGTAAGTAAAAACTACTACATATTTGGCATCAATTTTGTGTAAATTTCCTGAGAGATAATTCTGAACATACAATGGTAGAAACATAGCTAAATATGTTGGCTACAAATTGCTGTAATAATATAATGATGTCACCGTTTTGAATTTTGTGTAATCGAAACACAACTAAATACATTTTACGTGATTTTGCTAGCAAACTGGCTGGCAAACAGCACACTGCACGCACATACCTGTCTTTCTCGGCTGGAGGGGAGGAAAGGCAGCATATCCAGAACCATACAGGAGAGGGGATAGGTGAGAATCAGCAAAGTTTGGGGCGGTCAGTAATGGTACATTGAGGGGTGGGCTCTGGCGTTACTACAGCGCTATCACTGCCCAGCTCAGGCCGCATCTGTTTTCACGCCAATAAAAATGTTGTTTTGCAATAGATATCAAAGAAATGTTTGTCTTCCATGTATTTACATTGCTGGCACAAATTCCGATTAAAATAGAAATAAAATCCGAATTAGCTTACACAAAGAAAGCATTGAAAGAGTATCATTCACCTAATATCCTCCTTGAATCAGCGAAAGGCAGGTCTGCATAATAAATATTAATAATATGTAATAAAATAAAATGTATCCAAACCGTATCAACACATTATGTTCTGCAGCATCCAAAAAAAAAAAAAAAAAATTTTTAAGAACTGTTGAAAAGACTATTGAGAGCCTCAAAAATTATTCTACAGATAATTGGTAGCTAATATTATTTATACATAAAATGGAGTGATCAACAAATTAACACATTTACATCATATACAGCGCATAAAATTATGTCAGATATAACGTAATGGCAATTATTAACTAATAATTACCTTCCTTTTCTGTTTCTTCTAGATGTTTCAAGCTCTCGTCCTCGTTAGTCTGAATCATATATCCCGTTACATATTTTAAAGTTTTATTTTCTTCCCACAATGTCGCCAAGGGCATTACCACATCTTGAACCTGCATATGTGTTTTCTTTGTTTCTATTTTCTATTTCATTCACACGTAATTCAGTGAACATCTGGCTGGTCAGATAAGGCTTAGAAACTGTGGATGTATAATGCTAGGAATGGCACTAACCATAACCACCATGAACAAACAATACTGTACAGTTGTAAACAACGCAGGTAGCAGTGGTACAGAAATGGACACTGTTATTACTACAACAGTCATGGAACCTACGAATTATCGCCATTTAAATTACAGTGAAGTGAAATGTCCTATGCTGGATAAGTGTGTTGCTTTCTGTGCTATGGATGTGCGACCCTTTGAGACTGTTTGTTGCTGGAATGGGTTTCATGAGCTTAGCCCATACCCTAGTTTACTTGGGAACGTCTTATGGCCAAGTGGATGCTAGAAGGATTCTGCCACATCCTACCACTGTTTCTTGGCATACAGCTGACAGATCCAACATTCTCCGTGAGGGATACCTGCCACAGATTGTCCAAGCATTACAGTGTGGCGAATTGGCATTCACTACAGACATGTGGATGGATGAAAATGATGAAACATGCCTACGTCGGTACAACCATCCAGTACCTTAAAGACTGGGATCTAATCAGCAGGGTGCTCTTCCCCTGCGGTTTCCCGCATAACAAAGAAACTGGAGAAAAAAAAAAAAATATTCAAATGGCTGGTGACCATTGGTTTTTAAGCTGATGACTGTGGAAGTGCTGTTTTTGTGACCGATCTAGGGAGTAACAACGTTAAGACGTTAGAGCAAAACAAGCGGTATAGTTGCACCATACAGCTCCTTAACACAGTGTTACCGAATACATTTCAAGATACGTACTTGGAAGAGACCCTTCGCAGCGTGAAGAACATTCTCAATCAGACAGCAAAGATAGTGTCATATCTGAAATGATCCAGTCTTGTCAACCAGCTTCCTCATACTGTAAAAGTTGGAACGATTGAGATGGAACTCAAAGTTTATAATGCTGCGATCATTGCATTACAAGCTGGAAGTAGTTCATTGTGTGCTAGAAAATAACAGTGAGGAACATAGTCTTCGTGTTCTGGAGGAAACTATTATGGGTGAATTGATAATGCTCTTGGAGAATTTCTACATAGCCACAAAAGATCTCGAGGTGGAGAGCACTGTCACCATTCACCTAATTGTACCATGGATGCATACCCTATTTGAATGCTGCAACGTAAGTGAGGATGACTCCCCTGAAATCGGTCACATAAAGAATTGTGCCCAACGGTACATTCTTGACAAGAGTAAAGTTACAATAAAGCACAAAATTGCAAGATTTTTTTAGTCCTGCCCATTATAGACTCCTAGACTCCGCAAGCTGAGTGACAGTGACAGAGAAGCAGTGCATAGAAAAGTGCGTAAGATATTATCAGATCGTAATCCAGTGAAGAAGGATATTGAACCAGTGAAGAACAAAAAGATACTGGCTAAGAGGAGCAAACTGCAAGACTGGGAAGACTCCAATGATGAAGACGGAAATTGTGACAGGTAGTAAAACGAACTGTGTAGTTCTTGAGTGGTGGAAAGAACATGCAACAACCCTGCCACTGATGAAACATTTAGCTCAACGAATTTAAGTAATTCCAGGGCATCCAGAGAATGTGCATTCAGTATCACTGGCTATATTATACCAGAACGTCAAAATTCACTTAAACCAGAGGTAGTTAACTCTATTTCAGTGATCCAGGCTGCAATGTTGAAAACAGACAAATGAGCTTGTGTAGAACTTCAAGCATTCTGTCAAGGTGGTATTGATTCTTTTGCCCCTTTATTAGGAACACCACATACTGCAATGTGCGGTAGGTAGCTGTAGTAATGTGATAATGCTTGTGCATAGTGAACAATAATGTCCATACGCATGCATAGTTTCAAGCCAATTCAGTGTACAGAATGGTCATTCTGTGATTACAGTTTATGCTAGAGGTTTCTTGGTACTGTTGTTGCATGCTTTTGTTACATTGACATTTAATATGATAAAGTTGAGCCGATACCGATACCCAATATTACAGTGAATATAGGTATTCCATTTAATATAATATTTGGTTAACAAACGCTTCAACTAAAAAAGGAGAAATTAAAAGAAAATGCAAATTCAAGGGGAATTTCCTGTCTTTACAGCAGGTTCACCTTGCAAAAGAGACCACTGAGAAAATGATAAGGGGAATTCAGTGCCTCCGGTAGTTGTGAGTTAGTTACAGCTCAAACGTTACTGTGAGAGAGCCTTAAGATTCCAAGTATACATTACGTTTATCTGGATAAGTAAATGTAAAGTGTGATTGTAAGTAATGCCTAATGTAAAAAAAAAACTAGTTCATGGCACCATTATAATGAAGTCTGTGAGGGAAACACAAAGAAGATAACAGAAAATTGTCAACATTGTGGACAAACTTACACAAACAATGAAACAAGAATGACGAGACAATTGACAACATGTAAAAAATACCCAGAGAGGATAATCATTGTACCGGAAGCTAATAAAAAAAAAATGTTGGAGCAACTATTTCTGGGACAAGTAGTTTGTATCAGGAATCAAATGTAACCATATGTATTAATTAAAATTCAAATATAGGCTGTTTACAGTAGGAAGCAAGAGATTTTTCTGAAATATTATTTTAATAAGTTCTCATAAACTGAGTGTTTGATTATACTCTTTTAGTCAAACAGCAAGTGATGTTTATTTTATGTGTTTGAATCAAACCTAGGTATATAAAATTTAATTTTGTGATACCCTCAATTCTTAAGGAATTGTAGAATCAATAATCAAAAATCTGAGAATTGAGCCATTAAAAACAATTACTACAGAAACATCAGCTTAGCTGTTACCTTCGGTGTGGTTGACTATTGAATTTATTTGTGTACTAAATGCATTTTTAATACTATTTTGTGCCTCTAAATAAACTGCGTGGAAATTGTCAGTAAAATCCCCCTTAATGTTGTACATTAGAGTGGGCCAAAAAAACATTTTATTTTTTTTGTGATTGCTATACCCCTAAAAAGTTGCCTCTAGCATAGCTAAATAAAATACAACAAAAAAAATCATATAAAAAATATCTTCCGTTCGTGCATCGCACTCAAAGTTTTGAAAAATGACAAAATTTTGATACATTTTGTGAGTTTTTTATAATTATAAAACATACTACTTTCGCAACGCTATAGGTCCTATTGTCAAGCTTAGGGTTTGAAAAATAAAAAATTAAAAAAACTGGAATTTCAAAATGTTTATTGTTTGCACAAAAAGCTCAAAAAACACATATTTTCTAGAAAATGCTGATAATTCGTGATCTTTATAAACAAATCTTTATAGACGGTAAACCTATTTTTATTTACATTTTTTTCTAGTCAACAAAATGTACTTTGGAGTCAGATTTGTGAGAAAATTTGGGCATAATAGATCTTGATAAGAGGGTCGCCTGGATGAGGCCGTCTCTTGCGTCAGCGTCACACACTTTTTCAGATGCTTCGGTCACAAGTTTGACACAACGTTCAATGGCCTGGGTGTGGCAAAGCAAGCTTTGAAATCCAGCTGCAGCGGTGTGCCAGACTGTATTAAATTTTCGATGTCCTCTTCACTGATGTTCCTTAATAGTGGAGGAGCAGAGATTTTGCAACTAGACCACTGAATCATGTCGACGTAGTCAGTTGCTTTGAAGTCGAGTGTTGGCATGGTGAAACTTTGAATAGTTTTTCCCCTATAAAGTGATTGAGCTTTCAACACACGGCGGAGCCCCAGTTCTCGGATGTGTCTTCTTTCATCCACAATCATCGCATGAACCAAATTTTCAGGGTGAGCAAAGAATGTGTTTCACCGAATTACTGAATTGATAACTCCCAGTAAATTTTGAGGTAGGTACCGCAATGTTCTGATGGCTCCAAAAATTGAAAAGGACAAAGAGGAGGGAGGGGAGGGGAGAGAATGAGAGAGTGAGAGAGAGAGAGAGAGAGAGAGAGAGACACACACACACACGCACGCACGCACGCAAAAGTGTAAGTTTCCTTAAAAGCCATCCGTTCCTTCCTAAAATAGGCTAAAAAAAGATTTGCCAAAGTTTGCCCACTGTTTACAGAACTGATTTAAAGTATTTCTATACGTGTTTCACGATAAATTAAGCACTTTTGGAACCAACCTACGAGAAAAAAATCACTGCCTGTAACTACATGTATTTTAACGTGAGCAAAGACCACGATACTCAGTAAATTTGACAGTTATCTACAAGAAGAAGTTCCACGTTTTAACATCTTACTAGTCGTAAAGTTAAAAATAGTTGCCACTTGCAATTCAGTTTCTTTTTGTTGTGTGCAAATATTAAATAAGAATACAATTTTGTGTGATAAAACATTTATATTTCTAGCTGTTTCACATCATCACCTTGCTGATGCAACATTCAAGTTAGCTAGTTCAGTGTTTTTTTCCCACTCCATGCATGTGTGTCAATAAAACAGCAGTGTACCACCAATGTGATTTTAAATGTTGGTTTGTAACTTATGAAATAAAGCATTCATTAATGTAATAAACAAAAATATTTAATACAGTCCTCGAGTGAAGTGGCACTGTTTGTTATTGCTTTCTGCAGTATTTCCATGTAGTTTCTGGTCCTAGAAATTCTTGAAATTCCACATAATTTGCTGACCTGGAAAATGTGCTGTTTCGTGCAATTTAAGTCGGTATAAAATTTAAACCTCAAATAAACATGAAGAAACATCGGATGAGTGTGTTTTCTTATATTTGCGATATGTGTTGAGATACTGAAATTAAAACAAATGTGTGTGTGTTATTCAGTATGTAGGCAATTCCCAAATCACAATTGTAGAGTTAATATATTAGCAAGTATGTCATTCGTTTTGAAACAATAACAGCATGAAAATGTTTTACACCGCACATTAAACTTTCCTTGGGTGTTAAAAAAGTATTATAATGTATGTCCAAACAGTTTAATTGGTATAATTTCCACGACCAACCTTTAAAGGTAAGTAATTTAGAACAAAATTAAAATCTGCATTAAATTAGTGGATACAGTTTCATGAAATACATTGTCATCAGCTAGGTATTGTGTTGTTAGTATTCTGGTGAAGTTCTTTTCATATCAGTGTTACACTTCAAATTTATAAGTGAAAAGTGATTTCCTTCGTAAGCAAAGCAGTAGCCCTTAGCAAATGTGTTATGTGCTTTAAAAACTGTGGCTGGACGAATTTTCATGAAACTTACATTGAGTGACAGATATTACTGTGGATACATGATATAAAATTTGGATTAATTCTGTTCAGCCATTGAGTTTCAGGACTACTATTTTTGTTTACAGTACTATAGTAGCAACGCCCACAATTTGATTGTGCGTAGTCTTGTATTAAAATATTGATTTACGAGGTATTAATGCAATATAATTATACTCGTAAGTGTTGTTTAAAGTAATTCTTAAGTCACTTAACAATTAATTGAGCCACATTGTCTTCTTCCGTATGAAGGCGTAAATAATGTTTAACTCTTGTGTTATTCTGTTGAAAACCTAAATCAAACACATTTTCTTACGTTCTAGGAAGTGTTGATTACAGTTAAAAGCATTAATTTGCATCTAAACACAAAAATATTCAAGAACATCAGTCAATATTCTTAAACTAATATTATTATTATCTGAGATTAGTGGATAAATGTTTATAGTGCTGAATACAATATTTATTACTTTACGTTGTTTATTTAATAAGTATGTAGTAGACAGATGGAGCCCGCTGATGTAAACACCCACTGAAAGTCTCATGGCAGTGTTTATTTTGATAGGCATGTGGAAAGATATGCAACCAACAGTCTGAAAGTAGACATTTAGCAGGGCTTTAAAAAAATGCTCACTTTACCATGAACAGCCGTTAATAGTATATACTCCCCCATGTAAAAATTACTGACTATTTTCTAAAGCACGCATGTTCATGAACAGAAAATCTATTCGGTACGGATGCAAGCTGTGGATAGAAGCCGGCAGTGCTTATATTGTTTGGACTGATCCTTAAAAAGGTGCTAGTACTATCATAGTTTCAGAATATCATGACTAAGTTTAGGAGCAAGTGTTGTCCTGCAGCATGCGGATGTATTGTCAAAAGTACTATATATATCCAGTGATAACTTCTTTAAATCTCTGCCTTTACTAGCAGAACTTCACACAAAGCAACAAGCACCATTAGGGTTGCCAACTTATATTTGTCAAAAGGGACGCATATGACAACCTGACATATGACATCTGAGCCCAATAAAACGATAAAGGAAAATTGACAAAAAAAAAAGTGTTTCAAATACTTTACGTAAAGTGCAAAAGTCAGTATTATACATTAATAAACATTTTCTTTGAACATAGACAGCTAAATACTCGTTGCAACTACAGTCATAATTCAGTGTGATTTGAAGTTCTAATTTAATTGTTTTTAAAACGGACATAAAAAAAACACACCAAAAGAAAATATACTCAACACGTTTCTGCAAGTGCGACTTCCACGAATGCACCTGACAAATGCAGCCTGTCAGTGTCAATTGTAACTACTGTATATCTGGCCATTGGTTTAGAGCATCAAAGTAAACATACGTATAATCACACAAGTGGTGAATTACCGACACTGTGTTTATTAATATTCAATTTATTTTCAAAGACATCTGAAAAAGGGACATATGATTTCCAGTCTTATGTCCATATGTGATAATTCTTTCAGCCCCAGGATATAAAGAATCCCGTACAATACAGGACAGTTCGTAACACTAGGCCCCATTAGAGAAAATATGATAGAAAATTGTCCTTTAACACATTCTACTCAAGAAAAATGTTCAACAAAGAAGTAAAAAAAAAGTTAAAAAAAAAAAAAAGTATTTTTGTAACTAAATGGATTGACAATAGTGTTGTGACAGTTGCTTCAAACTGTTTTTCCATAAATCCAATCCACTATATGAGCTGGTGTTCTCAACAGTAAATAAGAGGTAAGTAGGTAGGTAGCTACACAAATTTGGCTTAACGTCTCATTAACAGCATGGTCATCAGAGAAGAAGCATGTTGCTCAGAGACGCAGGAACGAGGAAGGATTCAGCAATAACCTAAAAAAAATAACCTTCCCAGTATTCATCTGGAGCGGTTTCAGGAAACCACGGAACCTAAATCAGGACGGCCACACTAAGAATCAAACTTCTTCCTCCAGAACGCAAGTCCAGTGTGCCGCCACTGGGACACCTCGCTCGGTACAAAAGAGGATTTATATCAGATAACTGCACAACAGTCACGTTTACAACCAATACAAGTGTTGTGTCAAAGGAGTGGATCAAAATATAAGCCTGCACAGAACTTCATTCAGTGGTTAAAAAGCGGAACTTCCGTTTAGAATTCATTGCACTGATAATAGAGTAAAGCAAAATGGCTAGCAGATTCATACGCAAAGCCATGGGGAAAAGGATCATTTGTCATTTCACTAAAGACTAGCTATTTTGATTTTTTTTTAAATTATTAATGAAAGTTACAGAGCAGGCTATCAGAAAAAGAGCATCAAAATTCCAGATCTGATGTAAACGAACACTTGACTGTTTCACAGGAGTACACTCACTACAGACTGAGCAACACCAAAATAACAAGATGTTACCAGAGATTTACACTTTGAAGTAAAAATATAGAAACTAGTGTTACGTATTCGTAACAGCTGTTCAAGGAAGTAAGAAAAGTTGTATAAAACTGTTTCAGTTTGATTGGACTGGCATTATACACGCAATACAAGAGGTATCTCCTAAATTTATTATGGTAGTTTTATGCACTTGAAGTGTAAAAATAAGTTAATGTCGTTTGTCAGTCATTTTGTTTAATTTTTATCACATATGAAGCAAACATAATATACATGCAAAAAATTTAAAAAACTCATCGACACAAAATATAAAACAATAAGCGAAGCTATATCACACTGCACTTACAATAATAGATAGATAAAAAGAAATAAACCAATATGAATTTTTTTTTACAGACCCAGCCATGTAGGCTACAAAAAGAAGCTGGCAATTAATATTTCTTTGTGAATAACGTCATTTAAATAGATAAAAATGTTATGTCCGAAATCTGATCTGGACTAGAATAGAATGTGAACGTCAGGCCTGTTAGCACTCACCTTTAGTCTGAGCGTCAACTCGGTGTCGCAGTCGTTGTACAGAAGAATGTTCTCCTTCATGCCGAAGCTCTCACGAACTCCCAAATGGTAGAACAAAGTGCTCTGCTGCAGCTGAACAGACAGATCCACCACGGCTACGTCTGCATTGTAGAAAGTGTCCAACACATTCGTTTCCCCAAAATCAAGTTTCTGGTACTGTAAGACACATCAACACAATTAACTTCTCTCAGCTCATAGTTTTTCAATTCTGATACCTAACATTTTTTTTCTTCCAAGTAACATATTAAAATTTTTTATTTTAACCTTATTTCCAAATATGGGCACACACAACCAGTGTACCAAATTAATAAAAAAATCTTTTCCACGCCCAATTTTTTGCACAAATAATTGAAATATTGCATATTGTAGTTGCCACATTCATCTTGACATGCAAAAAAAAAAAATTTAAGCAATCGCTTTAAAACGTGACGGCTTATACATATTTACTAACGTACTACTGAAACCACATCCCCAATTTTAGTTGCCTTCAGTAGACACTACATATTTGTTTCTTCACTACTGTAACAGTTTTACACTTGACAAATACACGACTATGTAGAGGTTTCACGAAGGCATTAAAAATTATTCAATCATATTCACAAAATTCTAAATTTTGAAATCTTTTATTCAAAACAAAATATTAAGCTGCAAAGCTTACTGTTAGGCATAATTTATATACACAAGCCACTGTTAGCAAAAAACTTTTTAAAAAGTATTTTTTTATTTAATACATTTGCATTTCTTAAAAGCCATCTTATAATACAATAATGTTTTGTCATCTCTATAACTCAAAGCTCATTATCAATAGGCTGTTTATTAGGTTTTCAGCAATAATGGCTACTAATTAGGCTTTCAGCAATTACTGAAAACAACACAACTGTCATAAACACTGTCTCATACCAGTGGATTTCTGGAACAATCCTCATTACAATACCTTGGCAATAAAAGACACTGAAATTTCCAGCAGTGAGAATACAATTTGCTGAACATGCTTCATGGCTGCTATGTGACCAAATGATTTTCTATCTTTTTGCATATTTTATATTTTTCTGTTATGGTAACAAATANTAATGGCTACTAATTAGGCTTTCAGCAATTACTGAAAACAACACAACTGTCATAAACACTGTCTCATACCAGTGGATTACTTGAACAATCCTCATTACAATACCTTGGCAATAAAAGACACTGAAATTTCCAGCAGTGAGAATACAATTTGCTGAACATCCTTCATGGCTGCTATGTGACCAAATGATTTTCTATCTTTTTGCATATTTTATATTTTTCTGTTATGGTAACAAATATTAAATAAGCAGTGGCAATGTGTAGGGGTGGGTACACAACTGTGTGTACGTGGCATTGTAACCAGACTGTGCGCAGGTCTGCGTGCCTGATAACACCGCTCAGTACCGCACGGTCGCAGTCTCGGAGGTGCTACGTATCTACAGTTCCTGCAGGACGTGTTACCGGAATACTTGGAGCAAGTTCCTTTAGATGCTCGTGAGGCGATATGATTTCAGAAGGACGGAGCCCGCCTCATTTAGCCATTACGGTTCTGCCGGCACCTTGCCATGCACTTCCCGAACTGGTCCATAGCTAGGGGAAGCACCATAGCTTGGCCACCACGCTCACCTGACTTCTGGCTGTGGAGCAACATCAAATTGATGGTGTATGCCACACCATTTAACACAAGATATGAGCTGATTACGCCGGAAACCTTTGCACATGTGCATCGCAACATGCTTCAGCGCTGCACCGCCTGTGTGGCAGACAGTTTGAAAAGACACACTGTCCCCATGACTTCAGTCCAAATGTGTAAATAAAGTGTAATTTCATTGCACTGACTGTAGCCTAGTTATTGTGATTACCTACCCACCCCTGCACATTGCCACTACCATTAGCAGGTTAACTATGGACGTTAGACTATTGGTTCCTTGATGAAATATGCTCCATTTGTACGTGAACACCCAGTATGGTCCATTGCCCACTTCAAAAGCAGGAGTCAAGTACATATTTGAAATGACAGACTTGTTTTCAAAGTAAGCAAAGTTGTATCGAATTGTCCAGACTACCGCCAAGACACATGTCAGTAAATTAAAGCTGTTCATTGATGAGATGGGAAAAACTAGTTACACCTTGTCTGATCATGGCAGTCAATTTACTAGTGATCTATGGCAAAACACCGTCAAAAGTTTACGCATTGAACCCACCATGACTTGTATATGAAACCCACAAAGTAATCCTGTGGAGAGATATATGCACACCACTGCCAATATACTTCAGTCTCCTGTCACCAACATCAATAGAGCTGGCGAGATCACTTTTTAAAGGGAGAATTAAGTATTGCTATTAAAGATGATAAAGGTTTCTCATAAATTATTTGAATATAGAATTAAATGAGAATCTAATACTAAATCAATGGGCAGCATTACAAAAATTTTTTTTTTTTGTCTTTCAGTTATAAGTAAATATTATGGAGACATAATATTGTTTTATTTCCTTGTCTGTGTATATGTTCTGATTTCTTTCAGCGAATCACGAAGATGGTTTTATTCTTTTGTACCATAGAAATTGTACTGTATGTGTTTTGCAGAATTTATGTCCCATCTCCACCTCTTGCTGTACTCGCAACCCACTTTCTTTCTCCTTGCACATGAAAAAATAGGTATTTGTAGTCCTTCACTTCCCTGTGGTACTTACACTTTAATTCCATTTGTTAGCATATGTATTCATATGTGAAAATACTGACACAGCAATATGTATATACACACATATATTATTAGTGTTTACATATTTAAGGGTGCCCAATGCACTGGCATTATATGTGTGTACAGTTATGTTTGAAAAGTTCCAAGATGCCCAATATTTTTATTTATTTATTTGATCACCAGTTTGAGCAATTTTTTTAAAATCAAGTTAAAATATTTGTTTTTATGTAATATTTTAGCCTTAGCAATATTTAAGGATTCCTAATTGTCCATACACTACACACAATCACATTTTAATTAGGTATCATTACTACAATTACGTTTTAGTAATAATATAAATATCAGAAATGTCAGTGTTTTTAGAGGATGAAGGGCTGTTGTTAGTTTTACACTGGTTCTAGTAGTAGACCTTTGTAGAGACCTGCATATTGGTGATACACAGCAAACATTGACAGAGTGGAAAATATGATTTTAGATGCAAGCGTAAGATTTTACAAATTAAATGTTAACTGAAATATTACTCGGAACACTTTTAGTAGTTCTAAATTAATTTATCCATTCTTTTATGTCTCATCTTTGCACTGCGACTTTTTTTTGGCACTGAAATAACTAGAATTCCTTCCATTTCCTTTTCCAGATGCCATGTGTGTATTTACTATTTTTTGTAGTATTTAAAAAATATTTATTACAGCATAGAAAAGCATCCTTAGAAGAATGCTCTGTTAGGGCTTTGCCACGGCCTCAGCTCAGTATATCCACGAGGCTACAAAAGCATGACCTCCCGAAAGACAGCAATAATAGACATCATTATTACTGCCCAGAATTTCACGGTTTAGAATGTTTAGAATTTTCTCGGATGCAACATAAAAATATTTCTTATTTTTTGCCAAGTGTGTTGATGAGGGATGAGTTAGAGAATGCGTGGAAAAATCACAGACTTGTCATAAGACTGCCAGCAGGCACCTTGTGAGAGTAGCGGGTGCGGGGCGATGCTCACCTGGATGTGGTGCACGTTGGCGTTGACGAGGCTGCAGGCCTGCCGCACCTCGTCCAACGCCCTCTTCCTGTGCGTCAGGTTCTCCGGCTGGTGCAGGTCTATCACGCACGCCACATCCATCCTCGACCGCTGCTGCTGCTGTGACATCACCGTCGTGTGCACCGACAGGTCGCTGTGGCTGCCCATGCTGTCCGTCACACTCCGGCTCTCTGCTGGCACGCACACGATAAGCTCAGCAAAAGAATGCAATAACTTTATTATCAGGAATGTATGTAGGTACCACACATTCCCACACATCATGTAACAAAAACACTCAATATTGCCATCACAAAACTAAAAGTAAAGGAACTGGTGATTTTTTTGTTAAGATTTAAAAAATATGTGCTCAAGTCCAAAGGTTATAAAGAACAATGTGGTCAACTACTGAATTACAGACACAAAAATATCCACTAAATGATAAACTGTAAAATTTTTGTATGATGAATTCAGCACCAAATCGCTAACCCTCTTGTTATTGTAATTGCAAAGAGTGTCTGAAGAAGATAAAAAACCTTGAGCAGAATGTGCTGTGATTTGCTTACTACACACGTATTACAATACAAAAGTTAAATCACTATGACACAAATCTAATGAAATATAACAATGGAATAAATAAAATATGTGCATAAGAAGTTCTACAAAAACAGCCCCAAAGCCATTCTTATTTTACTATGGAAAGCAGTTTGAAAAGAAAAATAACAGAATTTTCACATTATCTTTTACACAGAAAATTGAAGTTAGCCTAAATGTCTTGCATCCTACTTGTATTTGGCACTTTTCAAAATAAACAAGGCAATAATATATGCAATGCAATGATAACAATATTTGTGATAAGTCTTGTTATAACATTTTAGTAACTCCATCACATTTTGCTAACAAATTCATCTCAAAACTTTTAAGAACAATCTTTGGTCACAGAGTGGAAATAATATAAAATTTCCTGAGGTAAAGAGATACATTTCTAAACCTAGCACGTATAGGCACATATGAAGTTTGTTCTAACAAGCGCTTATCACATCACAATCATTGTTTTGTAGAATTGTAACCTACAAATAATAAAATTGCAGAAATAAAATTATTCAGGCACCACACTCTACAAGTCTGTGCATTTCTTAAAAATAACTTTGCAGAACATGCCTTTACAGAATTAAGGTAGACCCTTAACTTTTAGCCTCAAAATGAATTTTGATTTTTTTCAATTTATTTAATTAACAAGTTCCGAAAAAACCAGTTAGATTGTCACTACGGAATGTGATATTGCAAAAACTATGAAACTTACTTTTCTTTTGTCTGAAGCAGATGACACTGCATGTAATATTTACAAGTTGAATGGTTTAGGTGCAAATATATAATAATAAATTTTCTTCATTTCAGCAACTTTACGGATAAAATTATGAGGTTTTTATGACAAAATAAATGTCACATTTTATTTGCCACACACTAAGAATTATAAAAAGGCACGTGAAATTCTAAGCCTTGCTGTTGAGCTTGTACTTTATTTTACATCACAGTGTGTACACGAGACAGCTGAAATGGGCTTGCAAGTTTTGGTGTTCATTCCATTTGCAAACGTAGATGTCACCTGCAAGATAACACTGACCAAATGAAAAAGGATTTGCATTTTCAAGTGCACTTTCTGAACAAATAATGGTAGATGTGTCCATTTCAAGATAATGAATGTGAATCTTACAACTGCACAATAGTTACACAAAGGAGTCTCACAAATCTGAACCTCGCTATTACAAAAATTCTTGCGAATTCGAAAATCGAGCTGATCAGGATGTGTGTGTAAAAAAAAGTAAATATTGAATTATATTAATTTTTTTATATTTTGGATTGTAATAGTACAGTACGGAAAAAAAACAATGTTCCAGCACTTCTGTTCTTGCAGTCACTAGAGAAGCTTTCCCTGCGTTTGAATGCCACATATCATTTAGTTGCACCCTTAACTTTGTACAATGCTCCAACGTCTAGTTTTTATCTGTAAAGGTACACAAAGTATGCTTCCATTTCTTACCCATTTTGAAAACACTAAAAACACAATTTACACTCGTGTTAAAGTTACTATGAGCCGAAGCTGTGTTTACAAGTGAAATTAAACAAATACATAAATCAACTGAACTGAAATTATATAGAATAGGGGCTTTTCCGGAAATCTGGAAAACAATACCTGCAAATTTTATACTGTATATGGTCACTACTGATCACACTTGATAGAAATTTCATTGGGGGTTCACGTAATTTGCAGTAAATACCATGACATATGATAGTGAGGAGGGCTATGAAAATAGGGGCGTTTTATGCAGAAAAGCGCGTAAAAATTTATGCCCAATATATTTCTATCTGGTTGCTAAATCGTGTTAAATGCGAGAATACCTTTGGAAACCAAACCGTAATTCATAAAACTTGATTCATATGGTATTTATGCTGACGGGCTAAGGTTATTCAGGCATAAACCACTGTAATCAAGCAGTGTCTGAATACCATTTAATTCCATTGCATTTCTCAAGGCTTACCTTGTCTATGTTCACCAGAGGATTGTACTAGACCTATGCAACATATTAGTAGTAGAAAAATATACATATAGTATATGATACAAAAAGACGTTCACAGGTGTAGTTTACAAGCAGTTCAAGTATATTGCCATCATACATTTGTTGACCAATGATGCACAGAGACTGGAAACAAATACGCACCAATTTTATTTACGAGATGGTTGTATGTTGGGAGTGTGTGCAATTTCAGTGTACTGTGTGAATTTGACCGTACGAAGGTGTGTGATGTAAGAGTCCTATTAAGTGTGTTTTGATGTGATTCTTTTCATTTGAAGTGTTAAATCAAATTATTGTGTGCAAATATGAATGTTTCTTTGCAATTTTGTCCATGCGAAGTGTTAAAATATAATTATTGTGTGGATATAAATGTGTTTGAAAAGTTTCTACAAATGGAATAGACGCCAATGTATCCTATACGTCAGTTAGAGGCAATAAATCACCAAGGACCCATATTCTCCACTTACATGGGTAACATAATTTATACTGTAGTTTTTGCATGGAAAGTAAGTGTAGTTAATTGTAGTGTGTAGTGTTGCATGTGAAATTATGAATTGAAGATATTTCGTACTGCTGCCATTAGCCATGTAAAATGCAGAACACCTAACAAAATTAAACTTAACTTCACAATAGGTGAATCACAGAGGGTGGATGAACCAACGCAAGCTTACTTATTATACTTTTTCCAACACAATATCTCGTGTCGGTACACTCTCCCCCTGTAATCACATATCGTGAAACAAGGTTGACTTAGGTTACGTCAACTTGCATTTAACATGGTTAACGAATCCACATATGTAATTTACATAAATTTTACATGTTTTACCCTACAATTTCTTTTATCTTCATAGCCCTCACCACTATCACATTTGATAGTATGTAATGCGAATATCACAATATCATCTAGTAAATTTGTGTTCTGTGTGATAACTAATGTCTATTTATACCATTTTCCAGGATTTTTTTTTTTTTGTTTTTTCAGAAAAGCTCCTCATTTATATAAATATGATTCAAGTACAGGCATCTACATTAAATTACAACATAACCTGATTTATGTACAGCCATTTGGACCCTCACAACTTGCACATTGCCCATCACGTAAGCTGTTGGTGCTCTGTAATTTGTAAGTAGCCACAAAATTTTGGACTCTGTAGCTGTATTATTTTCAGTATGTAAGTGAATCAAGCATTGCTACTTAGCTTGTGATTCAAGCATAATGCTAAAGTCACAATACCCCGAAACGACAAAATCTGAATAGCAGCCAATGAAAAGCAAGGTCACAGTGACATCAGTCCGACAAAATTGCAGCCCCGACAGAAGTAGGTTCTATTTCTACTTTCCATCATGTCAGGCTCATCGGGGCGTGCAAAAAATGTAAATACATCAGAAAACCAAAATTTTGTGCGTATTTCCCTGGTGTAGTAAATAACAAAATAACTTGCCGCCAAAATAACGTTCCGGTTTGTTTTTAAATACGTTTTCCTCTTGTGTAAATTCAAATATTGTCAAAAACCAAATAACCATTTACTTTATTGGAAGTTTTAAAAAGTAAATATTGAATATTGTAAGAACAAGAGCCAACAAACACACTTGTCCGGCAGATTTTGTCAAGACATTGTAAACACTGAATAAAATATAATATGAAATTCCGTTGAGCTCTGATGATGTGTCATGTCCATCGGGCTATTGTGACTCCAGCTGAACTATTGATGTTTTAAGCATATTCATTCACAAGTTACCTATCCAGAGCTAATTAAATGCGGTGTGCGACTCCTTTNGTGATGTTTGGTCATTATTCAAAGTAGCTGCTCTTCTGAAGGAAGGGCATAATGGTAAAATAAGTAGAACATACCAAATAAAATAGATAAAGGTACGAGCACTTCGTCTGCTTTGTTTACGTCGGACGCCATGATGTTTGGTGAAGTAATGCTGTGGATGTCTATGTCATCGTATGTTAGTTGCAGTTTAGTGTGTGTGTTGTGCACGTCCGAATCTAACCGTGCGAAGGTTTGTGATTTAAAAATGGACGGTACAAGAACAAGTGCTTTTGTGCATAATATTCGGCTGTGTGGCGGGTGTTACTTGGACGTTTTAGTAGAACATGGTGTTTTGTCGAGTGAGGTAAGGTGCACGACAGTTGAATTGGCCGAGAACAGTGGAATTGTACCCGCCGCCTACCTAGGTGAGTTAATTCATATACTTCCAGTGTGTTTTACTGTTAATTTAAAACCCTAAAATCCTACATTAGAATCAAATCATAGGTCAGATTAAAACCCTACAATCCTATGTTAGATTAACACCCTACAATTCTAGGTTAGATTAAAACCCAACAATCCTCGGTTAGATTTAAACCCTACAATCATAGGTTAGATTTAAAACCCTACAATCCTAGGTTAGATTGAAACCCTACAATCCTAGGTTAGATTAAAAATGTAAAATAGCGATTCGCTCATCGTGGGGTTAGGTTCAGTTCAGTTAGGTGGGCACATATTACGAAATTGGGTGGACAAATGTTAAATTGAGGTGTTTTTGGATCTTCATAACCCTCCCCACTATTGTATTGTGGTTTGTTTTGGTAATACGTTAATGCCCCTAGTAAATTTGTGTTGTGTGTAATTAGTAGAGTGGAAATATACCACTTTCCGTGATTTTTTCTTTTATTTACAGAAAAGCCGCAACTCTGAATAATTACCTAAATGTTATGCAAATCATAACAAATGATTTTTATTATACATCACTAGCAAAAACATGCCTTAACACTGCTGTTTCCTATCGTTATCATCATATTTAATTACCATAACTTCTCAAACAAATGCAATTATTGAATTAACTCTGTTCAAGAATATCAGATGCTGCATCACTGTGGATGCAGCATCTGATAACACATTCTTACAACACAGGAACATTTGGTTTCTCTTTAAATTGGACTCTTCTAAGTAGGCTAAGTACTTCCTTAAGGTTTTAAAACAATAGTGGTAACGGAAAAAACTGCACCGTTTACTACATGTAACGGGGCAAAAAACAACACTATAAGAATCTATCCCAACCCAGTCAGTTAGGGCAGAACCCATGACAAAACAAATGCACGATACGCATAACTCATCATAGCAATGCTCTATAGTAATAATCATAAATTCAGGCATACCATAATTGTAATTGACCAATGACATCCTCACAAGAGATTAGTTTCATTTATTGCTTAAGTCAATCATATAAGCGGATACGGAAATGCAATAAAAGGCAATTTCTCATATAAACATCTAACTAAACAAAATTGTATGGACTATATCATTCAACTGTAACTTAGGCCTACCTTTGGAGATTTGCAGGGCACACAATGGTTCACTAATATAGCATATTGAACTGTTTACTACATAGGCCAATGCAGTTCACTAGATTTTTCTCCAACATGCTTTGTTCACCACACAACCCCAACCCCCACTGCATTTACCTAAACTTCCATAGTTTTGCAAAATGCACATCCACCAGCGGGTACTACGTTTATAAACAATTACTAACTACCTAACAAAAATTTTCCGTTGTTCTAAAACTACTAGAAAACTTTCATAATTCTAAAACCTTGGAACACGGATTCCAATTCAATATTTAATGGAGCGCATCCTACGAGACGGCAAGACCTTTATATCACGTTGTGATGTTTTGGGCGATGACTAAGTAAGCGCGTAATACCGCCAAGGTTGCCTTATCATAGAGCAAACAAGACACGCTAATAGTCATTCGAATTAAGAACTTTTATTACGCTACACACAACGCTTTTCTTCTCATGGCACAGACCATTCTGGGTATCTGCAATGGATTAGACGTATAAGAAGCGAAAAACTTTAGTGATTTACAATGTACGTGAAAACATCAATAAAAATAATAACACCAAACCTGTTAGATCACAGTCTCCACCTGTTATAACAGGCATCTTGTTATTTCTCACAGCAAACAAGTAAGTCCAAAATGCATTTCACAAGTCCCAAGGCTCTGTTTATTGCATAAACAATTCATATTGGATAAGGTTGGTCTCTTTTGCAAATCGTTCACTGGGGAATGATAGGCAACAGATTCGCATAACCTTTACATTACTAACGAAACTTGCTGATTTGGGAAATGTTTCCACACAAACACACAACACTCAAGCCTATGTTTCCCTGTGGTAGTCACTAAAAAATGCTCTCTTTAGATGCTTTTCACTAAGTACCAAAAGAAAGAATCAAAATTTTAAACATTTCAAGGTCATTTATTATTTGGAAATTGATTGTTACCAATTTAGGTGGCATGTATTTAGTTATTAGTCTGTTGGCCGTCAGTTTATTTATTTGTGGTAAGGATATTATAAAACAATATATAAGAAACATAACTTTTTATAATTTAATTTGCAATTATTTTGTAGTAACAAAGATAACACAATTATATTTCTTCTGTTTGTTTCACTTTTCCAATATTAAATCAGCTTCTTGATGTTTGAGTGGCCCAATGTACAACAACAGAGAAAAAGCACGAACTCATAATGTGCAAAAAACAAGACCTCAAACAGGCATATTTACAAGAAACTACTAGGCAAGGTTGTAGTTCTCTAATAAAGATAAGAAAAAAAAAATCCCACTACAAATGCAACATGAACCCCCCAAGGAGAAAAAATTTTATTACAACCCTAAACACATTAGCACACTTGCGATATAAATTACCTCTGTGGAATTAAAGTCCTGATCTACAATGCAAGGCTGTATATGAAAACGAACAGGTGAAGGACTGTCATGGCCTCAGGAGTAAGGAAGAGGGTAGAAAGAGTAATGGTAGTTGGGTTTTCTGGTTACATAGCAGGAAATATAATATAGGTATCAGCTCGGATAGAGAAAGAGATCGTCACACGAAGTCAGCCGAAGGCCCACGTGGCTTCTCCTGAGTTATAATAATGGTATACTTGCTATTATGCGGCCGCCTAGTGGCAATTTCATACGGCCTCCCTAACACTTCCTTTCCAGGCCCTTTCTTAAATGCCTACCATATTTTACTGTCACTACCTCCGGCAACAATAGATTCATCTCCCATGCCGACCTCACAAGAATGGATTGTCTACCCTTCTCCATTCTCCTCCATACCCTCTGTAACTAGACATTGTTTTTACCTCTCCCTCTGTACATACAGAAACCTAAACACCCAGCAAACTCAACTTTCCCAATTCACCCTCTCTATTCACCAACCTGTATAAACAGACCAGATTCTCCACATTTCTCCTGTCCTTCAATGAACTACAACCCATTTCTTTCATCATCACTGATGGCATATAGTTCCCTTCAACCTCACCTTCCTGCGCCTCCCTTCTCCTCCTGCCGTTCAACCATCTAGCTTCCCTTCCATGTACCATCTCAGGTTCTCACCCCTCCACTTCCACATATGGATTCAATTCCCCTGCTGTGTACACCAATATTGGCCATACCATCATGCCATAAACCTTTTACTTAACATGACATGAACCACTCATCAATTAGTGCTCTTGAGACCATGTGCACCTCCGCAGTCACTTACACCACCTAGGCGACACCGATCTGAAGTGAACACTTGGCCGCGAGTACGTCAGTATGGGCCGGCGAGAATGGAACACACCCGCCTTGTCAACACATATCACATGACTCAAGTGACAGTTTTTCTTTAATTACCTCGAGAGGTAACTCTTGGGGGAAAATAATAAGCGGTCCAACACTGTGTCCCTCCGAATGTCACAGCCGACGATTGGAGGGAATGTCGGTGCAGCTCACACCTCGACACTCGACGTCCTTCTCAACTGCGTGACGTCGAACGACCTGCTGGCTAGGAAAACAGTTCTACATGGCCCCAAGAGTGTGTAATCAGTAGGAAATAAAATCCCGAAGCATGTAAAAACATAACAAACACAGTAGCCCACGAATTAAATGTAATTGTCTTTGTTAAAACATAAATCGAAGGTGGCTACCCACGCCCCTTTTCAGGGATGGACCCGTCCAGCCTACCCAAGCTGGAACACTTGGACTCGCCCATTGGCGAAGCATACCAGAAATGATATGGCACTTTCGGAAACTGTTATTTCATTCATTTTTATTATTTTTAATATTTTAATTGTGTTGGAGTGTAATTATGTATTGGTATATTTTCGCAATTGAATTGGTAACAGGCTGGTCGCTAGCATTCACAACGAAATTTTCACATCGTGAAAACGCTCATTGTTAACACAGACAGCAAACCTTAGTTGGAGGGAACTTCAAAAATGTGCAATAGCTGTAATTATGTCAGAAATAGCCATGGAATGCACGGACGCGTAAATGTATTTGAATGCGTTGACTAACATGTACTTCTCACCTGAAAATAATACCATTTACATGTCAGAAATGTAGCTCGAGTTACAATGATGAAAGGCATCTATCAAAACTTCACTAAGAGTCGAAATATCATAATTAAACCAAATGTAAATAAATTAAGTTTCTGATTGAGTTTATCTATGTTTGTAACATTCACCTCTGACCCATTTCAACAAAACTTTCCCACTTTTCATCCCAAAATAAGGTACCATCTTAATTTTGAACTACCAAATATTCATCAATTTTGAGCATTAAAAGGCAAGTATGTGGTAATGCAAGATGAAAGTGCAATGAGAAAAAACCAGGAATTCAAAACGATGAGCTGCAAACATCAACATCTGGTTAACAATTCCATTAATGTGCTCCTGACTCCGTTAGCCAAAAATGGGGAATGCTGGTTACCCGGTCACCATGTGTTCACAACAAATTGGTAAATAGGAGTGCGAAACCACCTCAGTGTTACCGATTTTAACGCGAAAATACAGCTTATGTTCTTTGCAGCGGACTGCCTACGATGCTTTAAAAGATTTTTTTCATTTTTCTAGTGCGGTGGCATCCCCTGCGACATCACTGTCACAGGGGACATTGAAATAATCCTGGAGATGTAACCATTATGTATTTCTTAGCATTTTATTTAATTTCAAGACGGTTTATATTATTTTTCGACTCAATTTTGCCATCGGCTTCGGTCACAAATAGCGAAAGCCGACGCAATAAGTTTAGTCTGACTTCATGCGCATTGTGTAACCTTCACATGTCTTCCGTGGCTTGGACCCTTTTTGAACGGCAATGGTCACTGGCAGACCATAGTGCCTGGTCCGCATCAATTTGACATATTAGTGTATGTGCATATGTACCACAAGAGTAAGTTAACATCTTGAATAACCCCGAGTGTTTTATTTGCTTTACCTCTCTCGGTACTTTGGATGCTGCGCCCTATTGCAGCAGTAACAAGTGTAAGTAATGCATGCAAGGTGGCCTACAACATCGCCAGCATAACTAGTGAAACCACTAGGTATGTTAAATCATTAGTAAGTTTATCATATCCAAATACCACAGATAGGCAGAGGACTCCAGGGACCCACGGGCTGTCTACCACATGACCCTCATTAACTCTTGTTTACTGAGCTATGGTGCAGGTAGATTTCTCCAGTATACACTTTCCCCTGGTAAGTCGGGTAAGGTGGTGACCCACATCAGCATCCCTGGAACCCCCGACATGTAAAGTGGCTTTCCGAACTAGTGGTGCTATTCTCCATCAAAGTGCTAAGCTGTGCCATTTCCTTACATCAGTGGCTTTCCTAACTTGTGGGGCAAATCAACAAGAATGGCGGAAGAATATGTGAGTACAAGTGCAGCGAACCATAACAAAGCACTGTTGTTACATTCCCGATGTCTCAGTGTATTTTGTTTTCCTGCGCTCATGTCTCGTGACATTTAGTGTACTTTGTTCGCTTTTTGCATGTACCAGAATGTTTCAGTGTACTCTGTTTCTCATTTTCATGACAGTCAAAATTAGAGTTCAAATTTAGTGACGTGCAGCATAACTTTCCGGTAAACAGTGCCTATATGTGTTTGTAACATTTTGAGAGTACCTATGTCTTTATCGCAACATATTATTTTGTTTATAACATGCAAAATTTAAGTGTAATTGGTTTATTAGGGTCCATTTATGTGCAACATACAGTGCTTAAAGCCATGTGTTAAAAGGCTTCAGCAAAAATTTAAGAAAATCAATTTTGGACCTTTAAACTTAAAAAAAAAGTTTCGGACTTTCACACCATTTTGGGACAGTGCCTGACAAAAGCGCATCTCTGAGCAGCACCATTGTGGACTTAGGTCAAGCCAGACAGACAGGCACTACCTCGTCCCACATCCCAGTGCGTGTGGGTGACATGTTTTACCACCACCCAAGCTCATGCGAGCATGGTCACCACCTCCACTACCCCATCCCACGCCCCACGGCAGTAAGGTAGCCTAACCCTTAGCAGGCACGAAGGGAGGTGGGTCAACAACTGCTGCATCAACAGTTGTCACCATGACAGCCCGCGCGCCGAACCGCAAAGTTGGGCTAGACCTCGGGAGGTTCACTATGAACTGGTGCACCAGTAGTGGCAAAACAAAAACATTGTGCTTGAAGTGCATGCGGCCCTTGTTTGTGTCCAATACGTTCCAGGACACAACATGCCCTTGTTGCGGAACAGAAAACGCGAGGCGTCTCGAAGACGAACTTCACCGGGCCAACCACGAACGGGTCGGGCGAACATGGAGTTGCATCTCTGATGGCAAGAGGGAGCAAATGTGTGTGGACTGTACCAGACCACTATCGGTTTGGAGCACCATCGACCCTGTCACAACTTGTCGCGTGTGCAATTGTGCATCCCCTCCACAAACAGAACTTTTCTTGGACACAGCCTTGTATGCAGGCATCGTAGATGGGACAATGCAGTGTGTAAACTGCATCAAAGATTTCCACACCGAGTGCTTTAGCAAAAGTGAACATGCAACATCTGACAGAAATGAAAACATTTTGTATGCGAATTGTATGCAGACCTTATAACCTGTTAGACATGCACCTGTGGACTTTCTCACGAGAGAAGTGTTGTCTCCATGCCACTGTCACCAGGACTTAAAAGGTAATTCAGAAACAGTGTCATGTGAGAACTGTGGATGAAACACTCACTGGCTCTGCATGATGGCACAGGACGTACAAAATTTCGCAGGCGCAAGTATCGATGCACGAAATACACCCCAGCACCACATCTGAGAGTGCAACACCTACCAGCCACATGCACAGATATGCTGTCAATACAGTTGCCCGTTTGCACATCCAACGCGCCTAGCACCAGCTGTAGCACCTTGGGTGGGTCAACCTGCACCAGCAACACGAACTGGCTTCGTAAGGCCGTAGCCGCACCCAATAGTCGCACCCTTCAAGTCACTCCAGTCTGTTTTCAGTCTCTACCCACTTTTTCTGGACTACCCGCTGGGAAGCCCGCAGGCATTCTTCGGAGACTGCAGAGGATGTTTAACCATGTATTGAGTGTGCGAATAAAAGTGGCCAAATTGTGTAGGAGGCCAAATATGGGAGATGCATGTATATGTTGGCGAACAGTCAACCATTATAGTATGCTGTTGATGTGAAGTCCAGGTTGGAAAATGTTTGGTATGCTGTAAATGCACTGTTACTCGTGCAATTTTCAGGATGTAAACACTCACCAGAGACATATTGTATATTTATTATCGGCTGCTCTGCTGTTGTGGGTTATGGCTGAACCACCTAGGTGGTTAGGCCCTTCTCCCGATCCTCTATCTCTCAGTTGATGATGGATTATTTACAGTACGATAGGCTGCTAGCCATGGGCAGTCGCGGTCGGTCTAAAACCGCAGTGGGTGCCCGTTGTAAAGTAGACAGTTATCTTGGCATTAAGTTGATTAGATGTAGAGTTGTAAGGCCACTCCACACTCCAATTAAACACTGGGACAAGTACATATTACATTGAAAAACCGAAATGAGTTTAAGAGGCAAGGCCTGCAATCAAAATGCTTGACTTGTGGTTGAAATCATTTATTGACATTCTGACAATACAAACGAGTTGACGATGCTCATGTTGTTAAGTGGACCCGATGCTCTAAGACCATTGGGGATAACTCCCGATTTACGTGATGAAGAAACACTCCTGAAGCCTTGAGTCTACAATAGGTGCAGAGGCACTCCTCCAGGGCGATGAAGTTAGCTTAAATTTATTTACAAATTCATAAATGATGAAAAAAACTAATGTTTTTAATGGTAGACAATGAAGTTGTTGAAGTGCCCGTGATTCGCGAACTGTGCTGCCTGTTCCGATGAATGCCCACTTCAGATTCAATGGCTGAAGTCGTCTTTACGGCCTATTGCCATGAAGAAGCTGTAACATGAGCGTAAAAGAAAAGTGCAAATAGCATTAAGCCCTTAATTATTACATTTGATGGGTGGGAAAATTCCCTTATCTAATTTGAGACTGAATATTGTCCTTAACGAAAACTTACATGTTCTACAAACTACAATTGCTACTGCATTATTAATGAAAATGCACTTTCGCATTGTTAAATTTACATGCATGTAGTGCTGTAAACGTGTCTATCCGAGTCCATAAAATTTGGACTGCTGCAAAATAAACATATACACTTTTACACTCACTATACCTAAAGAATAATACAAAATCAAAAATTGCTCCCAGTCAGATGATGCCTGTGGGGGCTAAACTTAGGTTGGCACAGGTGAAGCCCACGCCCCAAATAGAAAGCAGTCGTGAATTCAATTTTATGTAATAAGAAATTCCTTTTAAAAACAAAGCTCACATCTGGTTTCAACTTTGGGTAAACTGAGGATTATTAGGCTGTGCTGTTGGGGGCCACTTACAATCTTAAACACTTTGTGTTGCACAATGGCATTAATTGTTCGTGCGCATCTTGATCAAGGGCACTTAAAAGCCTGGTGTTTCCTTTACATGTGCTATGCTCTGATTGCAGAGTGCTGAGTGTGAGCACACGTGCCGGTCGGTTTAAAACCGAACTACGAGACAGTCCTGGTGTCAGGCACATGGTCGGATCAAAAAGGGACTGTCAGCCGACTCGCTTGGTGCATACCCAAACACTATCGAGATACTGTCACTGTTGGGGCACGGTGCTCGGCCAGGGCTGCTGTTGTACTCTGGCACATCGAATGGTCGCGGAGACACGTGAGTTTCGATTCACGTCAAATAGCCCTCCCAATCCCTTCGGGAATTCGTTTGTGCTCCACACCATCATCCCCTGGGTAGCTACATTATCAGGCACAGAACGCTGGATCGTCACGTGGTAGTTGTTGTGGTTCGGCGTCGGCGGACTCTTCTTGCATTTCCTAATGCATAACTCGCCTGAGGTCATCTCTGTGGATGCATATGGTCTGTGGGCGAAGGATGTGGACAATATATTTGATGGTCCCTAAAGCCTTCGTGACTGCATGTTGACCATTCTATGTGGTGCCAAGGCCAGCACAAATGTTTTTGCGCACCTAGCAGAGCAGGTGCTCCTTGACGAAGACATTCTGCAATGATTGTAGTGGCTTCGGTGGTCTTGTAGTGAGGAGTACCCACTTGTTGATATAGGCAGCCTGGTGTACATAGGCTGCTTCTAACACCTGTGTGCCTGTTGTCTCGTTGGCATGGCAGTGGTTGGTGAAGAGTGTGATTGGCAGCTGATCGGCCCATGATGTGTGGTCTTTCTCCACATGGAGGTGCAGCTGGAAATCGAGGACTTGGTTCCTGCACTCCGTGTGGTTGGCACGACGATAATAAATCGCTGTCGTAGTCTGCATCACTCCTCTCATTATGCAAAGATCGCGCCACATCCTTCGAAGGAATTGTGTCGAGTTATCTGTCTGTAATGTTCAGGGATATCCCAACATTGGGAAAAAATCGTTCTCCAGGATGTGGGCGATGTTCCTGGTGCGCGCGCTGTTCACCGCTGTTCACAGGTCGGTGACGACCACCACCAACATTTTCCCCATCGATGCTTTGGTGTAGGGGCCCATAAGGTCAAGGGATACAATCTCGAATGGCTCCCTATGTGTTCTGGGTTGTTGTTGATGGCTGTCGGCGCATTGAGTCTTAAAGTGGTTGCATGGTAAACAAACTCTAATGTAATCGCATACATCGAATGATATGTGGGGCAATGGAAGTTACAACCAGTTCTGAGCGATTTTGATTCGTAACTGGGAGTCCTGAATCTCTTGTGCTGTGCATGTAGTGGAGTACAGCTGCATGTTGTGTGGCTGGCATGTATATTCTCTAGGCGATGTTTTTCTCCATGTAGCCTGGTCTCCAGTCGGTTATCAATTACGTGTCACCAGTCTGTGGTCTGCTGATTGCAGTGTGTGACGTTAGCCTGCATATCCAGTTCAGTTGTTTGCGACATTACTACAGAGCTCGTCGATTTTGATGTCTGTTGCAAAGAGGTTAACACAGGTTGGTGTGATGGTGTCACCGGCATATTCACAAGCGTAGTGGGGAAGAATCCCTTCCACGATGTTGAAATCGTACGCTTGCAGTAATATTGACCAGCTGGTCCATTTGCTCTGCGCTTCACACGTACTGTGCAACCAGGCCAGACATAGATTGTCTTTCCGTAGCATGAAGCACTGTTTCTCCATTTATGTATGGTACCGTTATAGAGCCTATCCTACTGCAAAGCACTCTCTCTCTCTCTTATTGACATCATATCGTTTTTCAGTTGTCTTGAATTTGGCGCTGCTGTAGTTGATGATAAGCCGTTCGTTGTTGTCGCCGATTTGGAACAGAATATTGCCTATTCCTTGTCCGCTGGAGTCCGTCTGGACATAGAGATATCTACATGGCACGCTAGGGCATTGCACTCCCTTATAGGCTATTGTTGACCAGGAAACTGTCCTCCGCTTCGGTAGTCTACTCAAACTTGCAGCTGGGTGAGATGAGTGTGATTAGAAATGCTGTTATTGATGCAAAATCTTGGATGTATTCGTGCAACCAGTTCAGCAGGCCGAAAAGATTCCAAACTGGTTTCCTGATGTGTGGTCTCTCGTAGTCCTCTATCACTCGCAGTTGTTCGTTGTTCAGTTTGTTACCATTCTTTGTCCACAATGTGTCACAGGAAGTTCAGCTGCACTTTTCCTTGGTGGTATTTGTGGTTCGCGCACGTAAGCCTATTGATGGCAAGACACTCCAGTACTATGGTGATTTGATGAATGTGGTCCTCCCCCATATCTCGGGCCAAATAACGATGTCTTCTAGGTAGGTGTGCGTGAAGTCACATACCAAACTGTCTAGTTCCTGGGCCATCATGGTTTGAAATGTGGATGGCACACATTTTAACCTGAGTGGCATCGCAAATAATAGAAACCTCCTTCCATCCGGCATTGTGATAGCAGTATTGTGTCTGTGTTCTGGCTTCATTGAACCCTGCCAGTAGCCAGTACTCAGATCCAGGGATAACTTTATATTGACCTTTCTTATTATGTTTAGTGTATCCTTAATGCTGATGTAGGGAGGGGGCGCTTTCGGTGATCAGGTTAAGAGGTCGAAAATCTCTGCAAAATTGCCATATTCCATCTTTTTTCGGCATCAGGGTGATTACCTGATTGTAGCGGATTTCTGTCGGTTCGATAACCGCCTCTGCTAACATCTCGCATATCTGTTCTCGGATGTTCTTACTCTGTTTGCTAAGGTAGCTGTGTGGTAGTGTGAAAATGGTCAAGTCGTTTGCTATTGGTATTGCGTACTCCGCAACATTGGTATGTCCTAATGGATCGGCTACTGCAAATACATCCCGTCGTTCCTCTAGCACTCGCTGTACCATGTCACTGTAAGCTGGTGGTACTTCGTGGTCCAGATCGTCAAGCTTGATTAGATGCACGGTTGCTAGGGTGGGGGTCTAGATTGTAGACCGGTTCGATGCTCCCTTATGCCGAAATTGATTCTCCTAGCTGCTGATTCCACGATTGAGTTTTGTTTGTTTAGCCATGGGAGATCGAGAATGACATCTTTACATAACTTTTTGATGATGAGTGTTACCGTGTTTATTTCGATTTCGTGGATGCTTATCATGATGTAGGCTTCTCTCATCATTTTCTCGCTATTGTATGTTGTGGCTAAATTAATTTCTTCGCTGTGAGGCCGCAGAGTCTCACATCTACAAACCCTGGCCATACAAAGTTGTGGGAAGCAGCAGTGTCATTAAGAGCATATAACTTCACACTTTGACATACACAGGAATGAGTATGAACTTATTTGGTGTATGTTGTTGATCTTCGCGGAGCTGCTTTAGTAAGGCCTGTTGAGAGATTATATTCAGTATCAGCTCGTCAGGTCTGGGGGAGGCAACATCCGGTCGACATATTTCTTCCGCTCGTTTCCCGACGGCAGTGGACTATCCGTCGCATCTGCTGCCTTTCCTCTTTTCGTGCCAGGGCAATCACTATTCCAGTGGTACTACTCGCCTAGACATTCTTTGCATGGGTAAGGTGGCTTCTTCATTTGGTCCCATTCCCATTCGCCATTGTTGCCTTCCGTAGGTTCAAATGGCTTAGGTGGTGGTTGTGATAAGACGGACGGTGTTTACTTTCGAGTCGTTATGTTGCCACCAATACTGCTGTCACTGGTTTTTCTTCCACCGAACCTGCCGGTTGTTTTGGGCGATGTACTCCCCTCGCGGTCATGGCTTTCGCGCTTGATGTCATCCAAGATCATTATCGAGCACATGAACATCTATAACAGGCCGTGAATGAGTTGTGCTAATGTGTTGCAGTATTCTGGGAGGACCTTTCTGGCTACTACCTCCATAACTTCGGTCACCATCATAATTTGGTAGCGCTGTTGTATCAAGTGTATCTTCCGCATAGCAAATGCTGTTAGAGTTTCCTAGGTATATTGCTTGTTTAGTAATGCGCCATTGCATGCTTGTAAAGAGGAGAAAGTACAATTTTATTGGCACTGTAATGCTGATAACAAAATGTGGTTCTTTACATCACATAGCGGTTGACAGATCGCCACCATTGTCATGTGTCCCTGCTCAGCTGGCCTTCCACGGAATTGAGCCACTTTTCCTCTTATACACAATAAAGGTGGAGCCAGATTGTGCAGTCCTCGAGGAAGGCCTGGGGATCCCTTGTCGGTAGCCCACAAACATCGGTATCGATTGAAACCATGCTGGTGTGTTACTGTGTGTTTGAGTTCTGTTTTGCTTCTGTATGTTTTCCTTGTTCTGTGCTTGCTCGGGTTGGCACGGGTATGATGTAGATTGTGCAAGTGGTGCAGTGAAAGTAGTGGCGAGGCATGGATTCTGCTTGCAGTATGTGTTGCTATACATTGCACACAATGCATTGTGCATGCCTGACATTCTTATTAATGTTCTATGTTTGCTATCCACTCGTCCACGGGAACACACCTTTGGGATCCTGATGCCCACATATCCAGCACTTCACGACATTATTCCCCGCACCATAGCACACGGGCTGTTGACATTGTGTTGGTGTAATTGACTACCACTGAGTAAGTCTGGATAGCCTTGCATCTCTTCTAATGGACTGCCATAACACCGTGCACACATGGCAATGCACGCATGTTCCTGTGGTGCCCATGCACTGGGGATGGTATGCCTGTTTACAGTGTACACAAGTTAATATGTTCTATCCATTTCCGTCGCACCATACAAAATTTGTGCACCATTTCTACAGTCGTAATTCTATTGGTTGAGGTTTTGTTTGTGCTTCTGTAATGTTCTCTTGTTTTCCCATTAGGGGATTCGCAAAACCGGGTGTTTGGATTGGGTGTATGCAGGTCCTACACAGCTAGCCTGGTATGCCTATGGACATTTGTAGTATTATTGTACATGGTATTTGATTTGCATGATTAATCGAGGTACGTGACCTGCGATTACTATTTGTGCATGTACACTGGCAAGTTTTGGAATTGATCGTTAAAAGTCTGTGGTGGTTGTGCTCGCGACAGGGCCTAACCACCCGTTGTACAGGACCACAGTTTTCCTGCAGAAGTGTGCATAGCTATCTTTCCCCATAGTGCGCTCGTGTGAGCTGAGTTGAGGATACACAGCACAGTAATTACCATTCGTATACACAGCTGACACGGGGTCGTGGACTTCTCCGACTGTGGCAGTCCGGCCTATCGACCCGTAAGGAGGTAGGACCAACTATTGATTAGGGAGTACTGGGGGAAGTGATGCAGCTCGCACATCCCCTGTGTATCTTTGTCGCCGCTCGGATTCGTTGCTCTCCAGAGGTGCGTGACATCACTAGAGTGGTGTGATGGAGTGACAGAAAATGGCTGCTTCGTTTGGGAATGCATGGTGCTATTGGTAATGGCTGTTGTTAACCATGTGAAAAATAATAAATTTAATAAAGATCCTTTTCTGTTAGCTACCATCGATTGTGCCCTTCAGCACAAGGGCAAAGCCAGTGTATTTTCAGTTTTAGATTTAAACAATAGCTTTCTTCAATGTTTACTTAATCCCTCCTGCAGGACATATATGGCTTTTAGTGCACTGTGGAGCCAGTATGAGTTTACACACATTCCACTGGGCTCAAATTTCAGTAGTAAAGACTTGTCGCGAGTATTATATCATGTTCTGTCTGAGTATAAGTTTAAATTCGTTTTTAATTATATCGATGACATCATTGTGTACAGTGATGTCCTCGAGGCTCATTTGTCCCACTTGCATCAGGTTTTTCGCAAATTACGGGAAGTAGGTTTAACTGTAAATCTCGATAAGGTCACCTTGGGTTCCAACAAGGTGAAACTTCTGGTATATCTGCTCTGCGAGTGTCCACTTATGATTGATCCTGACCATGTGGCCTTAAAACCTTGAAGGGAGTGCAAAAATTGTAGGGTTACTAGGTGTATTACTCCCGCATTATATAGCATTTTTTTAATTGGCAGCATCGTTGAATTCATTAAAAAAGAAGGATGTTGAATTTCATTGGGGTCAGAAGCAGGATTCAGACTTACGCCTTCTCAAGTAGAAGTTAACTTCACCTTCGGTGCTCCTTCTACCAGATTTCTCGCACCACTTTATCATACAAGTAGATGCCTCGTGACTGGCTTTATGTTCTATCCTAAGCCAGCGGACTGAGTTAGGTTTGGTGCCAGTGGCTTTCGCTAGTCGCAGTCTCAAGGAGACAGAGCAAAGACTGGCTATAAATGAGAAAAAAACCCTGGCATGCATTTATGGTTTGGAAAATTTATGTAATATATTGAACACGATGAGTGTGACCTCTACACGGGCAATCAGGCTTTTAGTTGGGTCCTCAACCATCCTGAGAAGTTGGGCAAGCTGGGTCGCTGGGTGTTATGTGTGTCCCGTTTTTGTTTCTATGTTAATCATGCCCAAGGCTACGAAAATCAGGTGGCTGATACTCAATCTAGAATGTATGATCCGGCAGAATTTAAAATGGATGATGTGGCTGCTCCTGGGGCTTTTACTTAATATTATACAGGAATACCCGATTTTATGTAAAGTTGCGTCAAGCTCAGGCGGATGATGGTTTCTGTGTTCAGGTTAAAAATGATCTGAGTATTGGGGTTGTATTCCCTTATGTTGTTGATAATGGCATTTTTTACTTTACTGGTAAAAGTGGACATGCTTGTAAGATTTTTGATCCAGAGTCATTGAGACCTACAGTGCTGTCCTTCTTTCACGATTCCATGTTTCCGGTCAACTGGGTGATAGTAAGACTTTCTTTAAAATTGCTGAAAATATTGCATGGCCTAGTTAAAGGGGCGATGTTTCTGATTTTGTGTGTTCGTGCGACCTGTGTCAAAAGTGAAAGCAGGCTCAGAATGCTAACATTGGGCAGGCAGTGATGCAGATTCCTGGGACTCTGAAGGGCTGTTCATTTTGATATCTTTGGTCCTTTAGTTAGATATAAAAAGGGAAATGTGTGTATTTTAATCCTGCTGGATATGTTTACCAAACTGGTTATTTTGCTACCATTGCGAAACATGAAAGTGTCATCCATTGTTAAGGCACTCACAGATCATGTATGGAAGGTATTTAGTGTTTCTGTTGAGGTTTTTACAGATGATGCTTAGTACTTCATCTCTAATATTTTTAAGAACTTGTGTTTTCACTGGGCTATCAAAAATTTTATTTCCAGTCTTTACAACCCTAAGGGAATCAGGTAGAGAGATTTAACAAGAATCTAAAGGTTTGCTTAACAATTTTTTATAATCAGAAGCACACTAAGTGGGATCAGGATATTTATTTTATTAATGTTGGATTCAACAGTGCCTCGCATGATTCCACAGAAGTTCCAACCTCACTCCCTTTCCTTTTTCAACCGCTTAGTCACCCCTTGCTTAATATTTGGAATATCACCCCTTTGTCCTCCCCCCTTGGTGATTCTGACTTTGATCGCCTGCTTGAGGATGACCGCCGTAGGCTCGGGGCGGCGAAGCTGCAGCTTACAGCTAAGATGAACCAGAGCCGGTTGCCAGTTAATTTCAAGTTATGAGAACTGATCTTATGTAAAAATTACATGTTGTCAGATATAGGGAAGGATCTAATGGGGAAGGTTATAAGAAAATTTCTTGGTACCTTTAAGATAAGTAAGTTTCTAGGCCCTAGTACTGCTAGCCTTGTTCCGCCCAGCTCTAATTGCTAATTTAGAAAGACAATGTAGTAAATAGTTTAACTACCTATTATGTTTTGTTCCTGCAGCTTGACTGTTCTTGTTTGATTTTGTATACACACTTTGTTTCCTCAGCCCTTTTCATATTTAATTTTGTTACTTTGTATCCCCTCTTTTAATCCATGGTTATTTTGTGTGGTTCCCGTCTTCTAAACGAGTCGCGCTGAGCCATACGTACACCACCATCGTAGTGCTGCAGAGATGCCGTTCGATCCGACTGCTGGAAGAGGCAGAGATTCAATTGGTTTCTCCAACCGCAACCCCATTTGATGCTGGCTTGTCGCCATGGCATGTGCTCGAGAAGAGACCTACTCTTGTGGTGCTGAGTGGCTTTCCACTTGCACTCCCACCATCCCTGGGGACAACAAGTTCAAGAAGGAGCTGATCACTCCTAAAGTCATTGTGAATAGTTTCTGGACTGTTCTACATGTTTTTATATGTGCTACTTTGGAAATCTAATCTTTTTCTGGGTTTTTCTACCACTCTTCAATTTCTACTTCAGTGTTTACGAGCATTCTACTCTTTGTATCCCTGTGTATTGTATGTATGTTTTGCCAATATGTTCAGGCTGATTGCCAGAGTAGTGGTTTTGGGATGGGGGTTGCGACGCTAGTTCTCGTTGTGCTAGTCGTTTCTGTCAGTTTCAACTCTGCATGGTGGTATGCTCTGTGCTCGGCTCAGATCCCCTCCCTTTTCAACCCCCTGTTCTATCTTCTTTGAATTCCCCTCGTCTAGTATGTCACAATTTTTATGTTCTGGGCAGTTTGTTTTAGTTGTTGCACATCTTGCTCCTACTCATATTCTACACCCGGAAGATGCCTGAACATGTACCTGAAGAGCTGTTATAATGGCCTAGATTGCCAATTTTTTCGTCCAATGGACATATTGCCATGATGATGCACTTTGTATTTTATTTCGTCGCCTGAGCCACCGAAAGTTTGACCAATTCAAAATCATGGACTCTCAATTTGTATGTTAGCTGGGGCCTTTTTTAAATTTTGTAATGTTTTGTGTTGGGTATGCAGTAAGGTTAAGGTTTTTTTCGAAATTGCGGTCACAATCGCCAGTCTAAATTTTGTTTTGGTTTTAATTAAAACCTAGCGTTGCTGTGTGTTTTCTGTTTTCACATGTTGTGTTAGTCTTGTTTGCTTCCCAAGAATTATTTCATTTCCTTTAAAATGCTTTGTGTCTACGACTCTCACGTTGGGCCGAGTCTACCTTATTAAGAGTGCTTGTTCATTAAAATTTTTAATTCGGCTGGAGCTTGATGTCAACGATGTTACCGAGGGCCGGTTGGTTGTTATATTGCCCGACGCCATAACTCAATGGTGAGCTAATGATGAGGGTCGTCTGGTCGATGGCCCATGGGGACCCTGGTAATCCTCCGTCAATTTGTTGATGGGTGTCGCTTACTTACGGTTGCACTTGTTATATGTGATGGCGAGACTGCAGGCCATCCCATACGCCTGAATTATGCTAACTGAATGTGGGTGGAAAATTGTATGATTTTAATTAAATACATTGGTCACACCTCCGTTTATTAACAAATGTCTGTTGATGTTGAAGTTGTGAAATTGGCGGGGATGTCATACACTAAATTATTTTTTATAATGCTGTAGGCCTTTAAAGGCAATCTCTATTTTAGAAAAACATAATTACTCTTAGATAATTACATCTGAAATAGGTTATTAAATTTTCCCATAAAAGTGTTCGCATCTCATTTCCGACCACACTCTTGAATTACACTGGCTACAGTATTGCCAGGTGGCTGTCTCCTGAAGGGATGGACGAGTCCACCTGGGCAAAGGGGTGTTGAATGCCATGCTTGATTGCTATTTATACAATTAAAAACACCCCTGACTGTAGCCGTGAATGCGGTGACTGTGTTTAATATGTTTGTAACAATTCTGTACACTACTGGATGGTACTTTGGGTATGTATCTCTTCAGTTCTGGCCTACCAGCCAGTTAATGTCACCCGGTGGTGTGTTGTGTCGTATTTAGCTGCATGAGCTGTGAGGACGCAACGACCAATTGCTAGTGCGCCCAACGGCTGTGGCTTTGGGGTAAACACAATTTGGGATCGCCTGCTTATTTATTAAGAGTTACCTCTTGTAATAAATCAGTAGGGCGGTCTCTTGAGTTGAGTATTCCTTGTCGGCAAGAAGGTGCAAATTCCGTTCTTGTCGTCCTGCACTACGCATTCTTGGCCTGATGTAGTTGGTGCAGCCCGGTGTAGTTGGTGTAGTTGTTGTGACTGCGGCAGTCAGAGTGGGCACAAGGATCTCGTGTACGCCTGGTTCACGTCACTGTATTGTGGTAACATGTTAACAAATATTCGTTTCGTGAATTGTTCTTCATTACAGGAAAAACTTAGCAAACACACAAACCCTTGCACCTCTTCTACATAGTGTTTCATAGTCTGACCCGGCTTTTGACACCTTTCCAACATCTGCAAACACATTTTCACAATAGCACTTTCTGAAGCAACTTGCTGAAGACATGTATTGGTTAGTATTTACAAAGTCCTAATTCTCTTTTTCTGCCTGACAAAGTAGAGTTGCAGTTCTGAAAATACTGTAGCAACATATAACACTTGTCGCATTCAATAATTCAAACTCTGCATGTTTTTAAACGAAACCAAACACAACACTACAGCGGATGTTAACTGAAGGTCAGGGATCTTATCGATTAATTCATGCGGATTTTTTCTCACTGGAATCCCCTCCGAACAGGCACATAGGCTGGCCTAGCGATTATGGTTCTCTAGTGGACGATGCAGTGAAGGTGAAGCTAGGCTCGTGGACAATCGAGGTTTGTTTTACTGGTGTCGACGGCGCACCGAGAATGGCACGAAATGTAATTTTAAAGTGTCGGCAAGACAGGGCAGTTTCGTGGGAGATTCGAATCTGTCACCGGGCAAGATTATCGAGAGGGGTTTATTGTGTTGCCTGATCAAGTATCCCCGACAGCAGACTATAATAAACGAACTTCAGTGCTCGGGCAAAACAGTCGTCGCATGGTCGAATTTCTGCCGCCAAGTGTGCATAGACAGGCTGTTAACTTACAGGAAACGAATCGGGGGGACCTAACAAAATAGTCGAGATAGACGAATCAAAATTTGGTAAGCGCAATAACCGCAAGGGATGTAAATTTCACGGCCAGTGGGTTTTCGGTGGTGTGGAGAGAGGTGATTCTACAAAGTTCTTCCTGGTGCTGGTGGAAAAGAGGAACGCCGCGACATTAGTGAAATGCATTCATGACTGGATAGTGCCGGGCACGACGATAATTTCAGACTTTTGGCGAGGTTACAGCAACTTCGACATATACTGCTATCATCACATGCAAGTAAATCATCGGAGGGAGTTTGTGTGCAGTGAAAAGAGTGGATTAGTAAACACCCCAAAGAAATAAAAGTTGAGGCAGGGCGAGAATTAAGAGCGCACATGCAAAACATCGAACGAAGTTGGTGTTCAGTTAGATACAGCATCTAGATGGTAGATGGAAAAAGTAGTGGGCTGGCTTCTTGGCAGAATACATTTGGGAAGAAAACCACCAGTGTGGGCAACGACTTCACTCTTTATTGATCCATGCAGCCACCATGCATGAGGGGCCTCGGCAGAAAGGCGACAACCTCGGCGAAGTCAGTTCTCTTTTCGATAGGTAAAACTAAATTTGCATTTGTAGAAAAAAAAACGGATAAACGAAAAGTACTTAATTTTTTTCATTTTCAGATACAGGAAATGGCGAGTGAAAAAAAAAGTGTGCTTGAGTAGCTGTTTGTGTCAATTTAAAGTGAGAATGGTAGTAGTTGGTTTTCATGTTTAAAATGTTAAAGTGTTGAATGGCTGGCTGATTGTGATGTCTATGTTTAAAATGAAAGTGACTTGTTATTTGCATCAGTTTATGACCTTTGCCCTTGTGTTTGGTAGTAAGAAGGAGGTCCGATTTGGACCTCCCTTGCCAATTTATATCGTCTCTATAACAACACGAAAGAGCCATCTCACAACTCGTGATTACTAATTGTTTCCAGTAAATTTTTTTTAAGTGTTTGAATGCCTTGCTGTTGGCATCAGTTTATGACCTTTGACCTTGTGTTTGGTAGTAAGATGGAGGTCCGATTTGGACCTCCCTTGCCAATATATGTTGTCTCTATAACAACACGAAAGAGCCATCTCACAACTCGTGATTACTAATTGTTTAGAGTTTAAAGTGACTTGTTATTTGCATAAGTTTTAAGTGTGTCCTAGTAGCTCTTTGTGTCAATTTGAAGTGCGAATGGCAGTAGTTGGTTTCATGTTTAAAATGAATTAGTTGGTTTAGTTTTCATGTTTTAAAATGTTTGAATTTAGGATCGAATACTTAATAGGAAATTTTTAACAAGTCACTCTCCGCAATGGGATAGGCCCCAAGAAACTAATGGGAAAAAATTACCAATTTCCAGTAAACATTTTTAAAATGTTTGAACAGCTTGCTCTTTGCATCAGTTTAAAGTTAGGTGTCTTATTTAAAATTAAAGTGTGAATTACTCACTGTTTGTGATGTCTGTTTAAATTGAAAATGAGTAGCTATTTATATCAGTTTAAAGTTGGTTAAACTGCTTGTGTCTGTTTAAAATGACTTATTATTTTTTAGTCAGTTTAAAGTGTAAACGAGTTTTACTAGTAAAAAATTAAAATTTTAATGGCTTGAGGTTTGCAGCGTCTGTTAAAAATGACAATGAGTCGTTATTTGCATCAGTTTAAAGAGTGAATGTCTATTTATTTGATTGTGCAATGCATTGGTAGCACAAGGGAAGCCCGATTTGGACCTCCCTTGCCAATATATATTCAACTTATTTGTACGAGAGAGGAAAAAAATATTACATGTGTTTGTTCCTTCTCCAAGGAAAAAGCAAGCACAATAAATATATTGAAAAGAAAGAAAATACTTACATTTTATAAATGGAGAAAAAATAAATTACTAAACACACATAACATTTAAATAACATTTATTCAAAAACCACATACAAAATCAAATTTTTACATTTACATACATGTTTAATGAAGTTGGAGACTCTGGGATAGATTAGCTGGCTATCCATTTTCCAGTTTCGGTACACTGCCTACATCCAGCAGTAGGTAATCTTCAGTTATGTTGTCGCATCCCGAGCCACGAAAGGGTGATGTCTAGGAGCCCTGGAAGAGTACCATCTAGGTGCTCTGGAAGTGTGATGTCTGGATGCTCCACCTGGGTGCTTCTTAAAGGTGCTGCGATCGTTGAAATTATGACAAATGCTGTGTGTGGTTCATTATTTGACAGTAGGCCAGAGCTTAATAAAAAAAATTCATTTACTGGCTTATAAGCATTACACCCCATCACTGCATCACTCCCTTTCGGCACTAAAATACCTTTCTCCGCTCTGTGCATCTCATACCATATTCGCGGGTGCCGTTGAAAATTGTACCTTTGTTCGATCACATTCCAATCACACCCACTACATTGTTGGTACCCTCCAAAACTCACATTACACTCAATAGGGGTCAACATATCATGGCCCGATACAGTACAACTATGGTGCATCGACGCCCATACCAAAGCTTATAAGCAAGTGTCCAACCCCCCTCCTATAATACTCTGCATTCTCTCACCACAGCTTGCCTCCACTTCGTAAAAAAAATGGATAAAACAAATATATATATTTATTTTTTATTTTTCAGATACAGGCAAGGATGAGTGAAAATAAAAATATACATGAGTAGCTATTTTCAGCTTAAAGTGCGAATGAATTGTTTAATTGTTTTGTGTGGTGTCTATTTAAAAGTGTGTGGTCTCTGTGACAATAGCTCATTTAAAATTAAAGTGTGATTGGCTTGCTATGTGTAGTAAGGTCTGTTTTGGTACTCCCTTGCCGATATATATTCCACTTTTTTGTGCATGGCTAGGAATCTCACAACTTTGATTAGTTTAGAGAATTATCATCAGAACAAACAAGGCGTTAAAATGACAATGGCTCATTTAAAATTAAAATGTGATTGACTTGCGGTGTGCGGTGTCTGTTTAAAATGACAATGAGTAGCTGTTTGTGTCAATTAAATGTGAGAATGGCAGTAGTTGGTTTTCATGTTTGAAATGATTTGTTGGTTTAGTTTTCACGTTTTAAAGTGTTTGAATTTAGGATCGAATATATAATAGGAATTTTTTAGCAACAAGTCATTCTCCGCAATGGGATAGGCCGCGAGAAACTAATGGGAAAAAATTACCAATTGTTTTGTTTTCGATTTGGGTTGCTAGGTGAAATGAAATTTTATTAAAGTGTTGCATGACCTTTGACCTTGCGTTAGGTAGTTAGAGGGAGGTCCGATTTGGATCTCCCTTGCCAATATATATCGTCTCTATAACAACACGAAAGAGCCATCTTACAACTCGTGATTACTAATTGTTTAGAGTTTAAAGTGACTTGATATTATATGCATAAATAATACACCCATGAAGACCTTAAAGTTTCCATAAATTTCTCACTTTCTTGATAACTTTTTTTTAAATTTAAGATACTTGTTATTCTGGATACACAATAGGGAATATTAAGCAAAAAGTCACTTCCGCATGGGGATACGCCCGGGGAAATAAATGGCAAAGTGACCAATTGTTCCGTTTTCAGTTTGGGTACGCCACAGGAAACAATTAGGTGTTTATCAAAAAATTTTCTAGAGGGAATTGGATACGTAGGTCGGAACAAATGAGGTTCGATACTAATTTCCACCTTTCAATTTGGGTATGCAAACCAAACACTTTTCGATGCCAGTCGTTTTTCACGTGAATACGCAAAGATAAACTTTTGGTAAAAACCCAGTAATTACAGGCAGGTTGAATACACAAGGAGAAATTTTACAATTTTTGAATTTTTTTTTTTTCGTTTTAATTGGATACGAAATAGGCGACTTTTTATGTGGGTTTTGCCGAATCATTGGATACTTAATGTAGTATTTTTTGAATGATTTGTAAACACAATACGGAATAATCACCAGTTCTTTGAATTTTTTGTTCATAGATCACGGTTTTCCCATCGAGTTCCAGACAGTGGGAGGATAAAGAAGAGCTAACAGGGTCGAGTGATGGGGACGAGACTCTATCAAGTGGCACAGTTCCTGTTCCACAGTCATCTTTAAATGGCGCAGTTCTCGCTCCACATTCCTTTTTAGATTAATCTACGTAGGTATCGAATATGTATTTATTTAAACATTTTTTTTCCAACAGTAAAATTACACTATACATGAAAATTACAAACAAACAAATTTTTTG
Organism: Clitarchus hookeri; assembly: GCA_002778355.1. NCBI lineage: Eukaryota > Metazoa > Arthropoda > Insecta > Phasmatodea > Phasmatidae > Clitarchus > Clitarchus hookeri. The sequence goes on along the minus strand of NQII01000205.1, from coordinate 338,506 downwards.
CCAACAGATACATTCGAAGTTCGCAAAGACTTAGATTATCAGACGTCTCCCATCAACCAATGCCCAAAACATCTTCCGATGTCCGCCAACGAGGAAAACGAAAATCATCACCTACTACTGGCCAAACAAATTCAAAGAAGAAGTGTTCCAGACAAAAATCGACATCTAACAACCCACAACATAAAAAAAACACCCTAGACACAAATCCAAAACGATGGGTGACGTTTATCGTAGTAAATTACAGCAAGGAACAAGTCGAGAGACTAGATCCACTCATTATAACCTCAGAGAAAAAGTAAAAAAAATTTATCTGTAATATAATAATTTTTTTAATTATTTGTAATGTTGTTTCTTGTTAAAATAATATATATTACTACTATTTATATCAACAAATAATTTGTAATATATTTTAAATAATGTTCTGTAACATTGAAAATAATGGTTACAAAAATAATAAAATAAAAACCAATTTGTTGGTGAAACACATTTGACTACATACCATTTATTTTCTCAAATAACAATTACATCAAGAAATAAAAAAACAAATCCATTAGTGAAACACACTTCTACAAGACACTATAGTTTTCTTTAAAAGTTGCTCCATAGCTAATCAAAATTTGACAAACTTCTTCTGATGTCTCTCACATAATGGCAGTTTCACCATATAAGTCCTCAGCATTAAAAAAATCTTAAAACATCTCCTTTGTGCCTGTTGGTTTTTTTGCATAGTCTAAAACACACAAAACGGTAGAGGTATTTCTACTATAGAGAGCTTCATGTAATACAGTAATATTGTCACGTCCCATAAACAAAACGTCAGCCCCATTTTCCAACAGGAAATGTACAACATTTACTATACCATCTTGGGCTGCACAATGTAGTATCCTGTTTTTTTTTCCATAAAAGTAGGGTCACCTAAACTTTTTTCAAGTAGGTAACTTACAATATTTTCACGATCTTCTTTAGCGGCTTTTATTAACAGTTGCCAATCCTTATGAACACCTTTAATTGCCTCGTCTACTTGTTGTATAAAATTCACAATCACAGACCAATTATCAAAGTAATAGGTTGCATACCCTAATACAGTCATATCATCAGAGTCTTTAGCCAAAACATTAACTCCTTCCGCGATTAAAGATTGTACACTTTCCAAATTCCCAGCAGCCGCAGCCCGTTGAATTGGAAATTTGCCGCCAAGATCCACTCTTCCAAAGTCCTCACCCCTTTGCTTTAAGAGTACAAGATCGTCAATTCGACCATGATATGCAGCCGAACTCACAGGTGATAGTTCCCATTCATCGAAGAGGTCTTGATTGTGAGCATTCATATTGTCTGTACTTGATGGTTGACTGTGAACGATAGTTTGAGCATCTCACTCTTATATATTCAATGTGTAAATAAACAAAAGCCATTTTTTTTTAAAGTTTTTTCTTTGAGAAGTAATGTAAATTTCCTTGTGTGGTATTGTGGGTTTTACTGACCTAGACAAATAAATTAGAAAAATTATTTTTAGTTGACTTGCCCACACGCAATTAATTTCAGATCTAAAAAAGTTATTAGGGTATATTAGTATGCGTTTGTCAATTGCGATGGTATACTGTAAAAAAAATTAAGTTTAGATTTATGCGAATTGTTAAACTGAACAGCTACTTGTTTTGTTCCAGCTATCATTACACAAGTTTCATTGCAAATTTTTTTATATTTTTTTATTTTTAAAACATTTTTACGGAATTGATAAATAGATTCGTGTAATAGCAACGTGACCCGCACTCTCGACCGCAGTAGCTTCGCAATATGAGTTAGTTTTCGTGTATCAAATTTGCCAAAAAGGTTATCAACAACTGTCGAAACATATTTCATTATAACATCTGCTCATTATTTTTCAAGTTTCAAAATAGTTTTAGCATTAGTAATAAAACTCATTAAAAAAAACTTTAAGATTTCTAGATGCCTCGGAGGGCACAATTACAATCCGTTTATTATCTGACCCGTAAACTAATTCAGTTCCATTCTCGAACGTCTATTCGATATAAAATTGTTTATAAATAAGGGGTTTGTCAAGTAAAGTTTTATAATTAAGTTCAGTAACATCTAACGAACCATTCGTTTGGCCATCTTCATTGTCATTTAGACGAATGGTGAATATCGTTTGTGAATGTTCGTCTAAAAGATCAGAAATCGTATTGAATGCTTTAAAATTCAAATGCTTTAAATTCTTAAATATTAGCCGACTGAATACACCGGTGGGAATATTTAGAGTTTATCTTTTAGCAGTTTAAAAACTAATCATACTCGATTCGCCTGGCTTGATAATGGACGCCTTTATCGACAATAGTTCTTCATAGGTTAAGCTAGATTCGTTAGTATTCGAAAAATCTGTTTCTATCATAAATTCATTTTCTTGAGATGTGGTCGGAGTAATTGAAATGTAATTTTCCTTTTTGACACCACTCTCACTTCTTTCCGCGGTTAATTCTATGTTAGAGGTGTCAAAATCATGGTGTTTCTTCCAGATAAATATACCAATTGGAATTACAATAATTAAGGTAACTATGAGTGGACCCAATCACACATAGAGTTGTTTATTTACGTTATTCATAGCTCTTATCTATATATTTGCAAACGACAGTAAAACCTTTAAATTACATATGATAATTGTATGTTGTAAAGCTGTCCATCGGGTGACATGATGACCTAGTCTGGATCACATTTAATAACAGGTACACCATAAAATACTTGTCTCACTGATATTTGAATAGCAGTTTCATCATATCTTAAAGACAGATACGCAAATAACATAGACATTATTTCCAAAATTTGAGAATGACTCAAAGTATCAACCAAGGGTAACATAAATTTAGGTATTTTTAAGGGGTCACTCGTCTTTGAAACCCCTTCCCATAAAATATCTATATCTGCCAATACATCATCGCGATAATTGGAAAATAAATGTATTTTCTTAACATGGTGAAATATCTTTTCGTATGTGTGTCGTACAGAACCAATCTGACTTCTAACCTGTTCGATTTTGGATGATAAATAATTATTTTGGTATGATAATTTTGTAAACTGCCTAATATTTTCATTTTCTAAGTGTTGTTCATTCTTCAATAATATTTTATAGTTTTCACGAGTGACGTGCGGCCCAAAACAATTTTGTTGCATAAGGTACTGTTTTAAACATGAAATATTTAAATGCTGTGTTAGTTAAATTTAATTTCAGAAGCGAGTTTATCGCGTTCGAGTATATATTTACACCGTTTAATTTCAATATATAATAGTAAAAAATATTATTATTTACGATAATAGTCAACTGCAAAAATATCCAAGTTCTGAATTAAGTTTTATGAATTCGACAGTTTCTATAAATTCGGAAAGTGTTACTTTTTTGTTAAAAATATGCCGCATTTTAATTTTTAGTAATCCCCTAAATGCAAAAATAAAACCACAAGATATTATAATTTTTTTCATGGGGTAAAAAATTTCTTATCTTGATTCAATTACCCGATCCAGATCCCTAATTATTAGTTGTTTTAAAAGAAGTGCTAAAATCAAATTGTGTATTCACTGATCAAATAATATTTAAATTTCCATTATACGAAAACTTAAACTACAAAAAATAAAATAGAACCAATTACAGGCCATGTATAAATTAATGTATTTTATTTATTACCTTATATACATAAAAAACAATGTTTATATCTTTTTACAAAAAAAATTCATGTCTTTACACTTGAATAAATTTCAACTTGTTTTTATTCACTGTTCTCGACAAGACTACGTAAATATCTTCCAGAGTGCATCCTGTTAAATTTGCATAAATATCGTTGTAGATAGTCAATCTTATGCTACTTTGAATTGTGTTTCCACAAAATATTTGAATAGGAAAGCTATATACCAAAAGTTTGCTGTTCTCAGAAGCTTCTCACGCGTGTTGAAATGCAAATTTATCTATCGTATAAAGATTCATCTTAAAAAAACATCTCGGTATCAAGAAAAGTTTTTTTTTTTTCCATATTACACATGAGTATTTCGTCTCTAACACGTCCCAAATAATATAAAACTTCACCGATACATACCTCATCGTTATGGGTTAAACTACGATATGGAATGCCTATAATTAGTGGCAAGTAGGCAGGTTTAATATTGTTATTTTTTAAATATATTAAAGTTTTTCAGTCATTCAAAAAAAAAAAAAATTGGAGTGAATTGGGGGGTGGTTCTTGTAAATGTTTTGTCTATACAATTCATCCACATCAAGGTGACATTTTAAAGCTTTTAGAAAATGTTTTATTTGGGTGAGAACAGATAGTGATATACTCAGATTTACAAAATGAGCTTCTACATTTGTGAAACCGAAAAACGAAAATGAATAACATTTCACCAAGTTTTCCTCCACCCAATTAAAAATATATTTTGCATTGCGTATTAAATGTGAATCAACCTCAATTTTTGGTTCAATCACAGTTGCCATTAACTCTACTGGATACTCGAAATCCAAAGTAAAAAAAATTATATTCCGATTACATACACCAAAGTGACGAGTAAGCAGTTTCTTCAAGTTTGGAGCAGTATTTAAGGTTGTCATTAATTCCTGGAATTTAAAATCCAAGTTCCGGAACTGCGGGGTAAGATAATAATTTTCACTACAAAATTCACGAATAAGGGAGATGTCGTCATGTTTATTCGTTACAAATGGTTTCAATTGATACTGATCGCCACAAAAGACAATCAACATTTTACAATAAGTTTACTTCGTGATTTGAAAAATTTCCAGTACAAATTTTGCTACTGATGAACTGATCATAGAGTATTCATCAATAAATAAAACATTAGGCATATTTAAAGAACTCAGTGGGTCGTTATTATATTCCACGAAAAATGATGAGGTGTCGTATTTAAGGCCGCAAAATTTGTTCAGTTCGTGTACTACGATTTGAACTTTATCTAAATTTATTAATGGTAAAAGTTTCATAAATTTCAAGTATCCAAAATAACTGAATTTCGTTAACCGTAAAAGTCAGTCCATTTGCCAGTTTAACTTGATTCAATATATTATTTAGTAAAATATGTTGTGTTGTATAAACAACTCTGTATTAATGTGGATTTTCCTTTGCCTGCTGGCCCATTTAAAGTAACTAATTTGAGTTTATCAGAAGGTACAGTATTGTCGAGCGTAAATAAAGTAGTCTTAATATATTCCTATTCTGTAGATAGTGTTATTTTTTCCGATGTTTGATTTGATAAGTTCGTATCTTTAAGTTTAGAATTAGAATATGAATATACACAAGTATTTAAAATGTCTAAATCATGGGTTAGATTGGAGGTGGTAATAGGGTGGCCGAAGGCTGTATGACAACCATCTGTTGTCATCTGGCTAGTACACCCATAACGGGTGTACTAGCCAGATCATTCAGCAACTCCTTTGTTTGTTTTAAATTATCGAGCCCCTTGGCTACTGCTTGCATGTACAGATCATGCATACAATGACGGGGTGTCGTGGTCTCAGGAGCAGGGAGGGAGAAGGGAGGTTAGACTTACGGTAACAGGTGTTGTGGTACTTGTAGAGATGGAATGGGCGCCAGAGCATGAGAGACTCATCTATGGGTGGGCCGTTCGCCCACGTGGCTCCTCTTGAGATCACTCCGCGACGAGGTGACGTCGTCGATAATGTTGTAGGATCGTGCCTATGCCTACCTACGAGGGTGTAGGCACCCTCATGCGACCCTAGTTGACTGTTAAGCGGACGTCTCACACGCCAAAAACACAACAAATCCATCATCTATAGGTGAGGTGAAGCAGTGGGTAGAAGACCCAAAATATATGTTATGCAGTCGTGAAGCAACCGATAGTGAAATAAAACAATTACTTACTTTCACTGATTTTACTCACTATTCGACCCTCCTAAGAAGCACTTTCAAAGGTCTAGCAGTAAGGCTTGTTATCAGCGGATACAGAAAAATAGCATGTGGCCGATGGAAAAGTTATGGTAGTTAAACCTCCGGCGCGATTCGAGTTGGCGGGGCTGAGAGTGGCCTCGCCCCGGGACTATGCAAATGAAGTAAATTAAGTTCCAGATAAAAGAGTTGACTATTGATACACTAGTGCTCAATGCAAAGAGTTGAAGTGCCCGGGGGCGCGCAGCCACGCGTCCACTCCGTCAGCACATGCAGAACCAACTGAACGAGCATAGCGGAGCCCGCTAGAGACAGCGGCTCGAAAGCACACCAGTTGTACTGCAAAAACACACTGGCACTTCGATTAATAGAACAAGCTCGTACAATTGCATATAAAAGGCACTAAAATACATAAGCACTTGCACATATCAATTTATGCTAGCCAATTACACACAGAGAGAAATTTGATTGGCAATAAAAAGTACACACAATATACTTTTACTATGCCACGGTGCTGTCTCTCACAGCATGTTGTGTTTGTAGTAGGTATGTTTCCACATTAAAAATTTACATTAAATAATAAGAAATTTTCTGGCATCATTATTTATATTCACTTTAGGGTGGCAACGGGTGGCTCGTAGTGGACGAATTCACTGTGACCCCAGGAGGGGTGTGGGTAGCCATGCTCGACTACGTATTTAACAAGGCACATTTTCACTGGGGCACACAAACACATGGCTTGCTAATGTCGTCTTAAAGCCGATATTTTTTACTGGGTAATTTACACACTCGCAATTCACGCACAACACATGTACGGCGATGCGAACAGGGAATGAAAGGGGGCACACGAGGGGTTTTGGGAACACTATAATCGCTGTGTCCCCCTTGATGCATTAATTTCCCCGGCGGTATTCTTACTGGGGACGTCTCTTGACAGTATTTGTCGGCCCGAATTATCATGCACTCAAAAACTGTCTCTCGAGGGCATGAAAGCAGAACGGTCACCTGACTCTCTGGTAGTACCCAGGCGGTAGAGAAGCGGTGGTGCACTCTGGCGCATGTCGCTGGCGTAGGAGTCGTGGAGGGGGTGACCGCCGCGTTCGGGTCGACTGTCCCCAGTAGAGGGCACGTCGTAGCTGCGCTGGTGTAGCTGTACGAACCGGCTAAGGGTAGAAGGACACGGCACACATAAAACATTTTTGCCTAACATATATAAGTTGGTAAATTAATGAATGGCATGGTTGAGCCTAGTTAGACACCTATTTAGACCCGTGCAGCTGGGGGTAGCCTATAGTGAAATAACTGTTTCATTCAATTGCTCAGCATTTTCAACGCAAATGCTGAAATCGTCCGTCCAATCCACGCTATTCAGATTCGCTATGGAAGGCTGGATTCAATCGTTAAATGCCAGTCACGTCTTTTTGCGCAACATTGGCACATCATCTGATCCATCTATGTTCCGGACTACTAACTTATATTGGAGTTCGTTGCAGATAAGAAATTCAGTTAGCGAACCACGGCCTGCGCCTTGCCCACTAAGCCCAGAAAACCTACGAAAGTCCTGCTGTAGTTGTAAAAGCACCATATAATACAACATTTCTGCTCTTGGCCTTGAACAATAACATTAAGCTGGGAAACAGTGGCTTGATGTAACTGTCGTCGAAAGTGACACAGATTTTCTCCCCTCCACGAACCTACCCCCAACAACAGGCATCGCTTTAGTCCCCAGTGCAATATTTGCAGTTATACAGCAGTTATTTTCTTCGAGTTTGTGTCAGTGGCGGCCGACAGTTGAAACATGCCCCGTGCTATTGATGTAGCCAGTTTCATCCCCCACCCCCATATATTTTTTTTTTCCAGCTTTGGGTAAGTAGAAATCATTCCC
>NQII01000205.1:320088-330680 GCA_002778355.1 Clitarchus hookeri | reverse complement strand
CATATTTTCGGGAGGGGGGGGGGGGCTTCCCGAAAATATGAGATTTAGCGGGCTACTATGTGACCATCGACGTATATTTTGTGAAAAAGTTTTCCCCATTAAGCTAGATTCTTAGTAAAACTACACTTATCAACCCCAAAATTAATTTCATAAACATTATGGCACGTCCGGTAGTTTTACCTTTACAAAAATTATACTTTTATATTGAATGCTCGATCTTGTAACTGGTTTCATTTTGTAAATTCACCAATATTCCAAGTTATTCTAAAAAAAACCACTGTGCGACACATTTTCGCCCATAACATGTTACAATATTCATCCTTTACTTCGTTGGGATGAGACAAACTGGCAGTAAAGTCATAGAGATAAAGACCGATTCCATTATAAAAACTGACTGGTTTATGAGAAGCTGGAAAACGTATTAGGAACAGTGTGTATATGCCAGGTGTCAGTCTACAAGGCTCTGGTTTACTTATCACAACCAATGAACTGCAGGCTTCGTGTTCGGCTATAGCAATATGAAACACTACCACCTAGACTAGTAGCACGCCGCACGGCTTACGAATCATGTACGCACACAGGCGATCCTTATAGGTACTGAGCCTCGTCAGTGTACAGTGCTGGCCTAAATAACTTTCCTGTTCGTTATGTAAACAATTGTGGGCGCCGAGTGCGAACATACCAAAGTCACGGACAGATGCAACTACAAAGTACACGTATTTATTTCATCACTCACCAAACTCAAACGGATGACAATTTTGTTATAATTAGTAATGGATTAAAAAGTTTAAAATCTAGAAAACATCTTCATTAACTGTATTTTATGCGCAAGAATTAATGAGGAATTAAGTGCATGCCTAGAATGGCTCTTTGTAAAATGGCAACAATTTCCGCAAACTCTGAAATACCCGAAATTTCTAAACTGCGACATACCCGAACTTTCTAAACTGTGAATTGTGAATATGATTAGGTAAGGCAAGTGTAATTTGGCATCGAAAGTAATTTGTGTATTGCCGTATCCGAATATATTAACTCTATATTATTTGTGATTCTAGCATTTAATAATAATATTTGATAGGGAGTAAACATCTGTTAACTAATAATTAGAAATATTATTTTAACTCTATGCAGAGAAATATAATGAAGGAAATAGAAAGCAGAAAGCACGTAGCTGCCGCTCTCGTATACGGTTGAAATATTTTCGAAGTTCTACACACAGTGACAAGGAAATCACGGTAAGTAATGGTTTAAGTGAGGCATATAAATAAACTTTGGTGTTTCTTTATCATTTCATACGCATATGACACATTTATTTTCTAAAACATAAAAGTATCTCGCTTGCTAATTATTTCCTGTGCACATCCAGAAAAATAATTAAAACAGACCATTGTTTTACCATTTTTTAAATTAAAAATATATTAAGTAAACAAAGTATTACGAATGCGTCATGGTTAGAAAATAGAAGTGATTTGCCAGTAGAATTTCGGAATTATTTGATTGGATAGTTTTCGAATGACGACGAGTTAAGTTTGAACGTTTTTGGGCGGCGCGAAGCGGCGAGCACGCAGCGCTGTCGAGTTTGCTGGTCCGTGCAGAAGCCGAGGGAGCTCGGAGGAGGTGCAGATAAGGGCGATATTCCCGTGTTTCTTTGCGGCCCCGGCCAGCGCGAGGGACTGGCTGGTGGATCGGCAGCCGTGCTCAGCCGCAGTGGAGCTCTGAGGCGGCGCGCGACAACAATAACCTACACGTAATTACCTCTGGCAACAATACGAGCTATAACCAAGTAATATTGCATTGATAAAGGAATATAGCATCAATCTCGAGTCAATAACACTTCATATTTGAAACTTTGGTTGAATACAATATTCAGCAAAATTTATGAATATTTGATCAGTGCTAGAGCCGGAGAGCACAGCCTCAGGCATCGTCACTGGTCTGTGTTCTTCTGCGACGGTACTTTCTGGGTGGTGATAAGGGAGAGATGAAACCTTGCGCAAGAACATTTGCACATTGTCAGTTCCCAGGTTAGTATCGCCTCGTTTCTGTTGACGAAGTTTGTATTGAGCTGAACATATAGCAAGATGTTTCATCATAAGTATTTTTATTAGAAGTCAATTTTATAAATTTACATTTGCGCTTATAACAATTTTATTCAAAGCACTGAGCCTGAGATGTGAATGAGGGGTGCCGAGTTATAATTGTATTGGAGGTTCTGTAATTTTTCATAAAGAAATATGCATTAATTTTTGCATACTGTCAAAATGAAACTTTTTCTGTTATTAATTATTGCATTTTTTTTTTTTTGTGTTTTTGAACTGTCCATAAAGAACTGTGTATAACGTATATAAGGGTCATTAAGTTGTGAGTTTGTTATATTTCATCATTCATATCTTCTTTCTTTTTCTTAAGGAATCACAAGTGTGTATAGTTTTAGAGAGCAAGTAGTGAAATATATCTGCATAGATTTTGTTACTTAAGTTTTAAAAATTTATTAGTTTTTCTGCACCAAAATTTTTCTATTCGTAAATTGTTTGTTCAAAACAGCAAGCATTTCTTGTGTTCTCTCTATTCATATATATATATATATACACAATAACACACACATATATACACATGTACATGTGTGCGCGCAAATGGGCATGTACTACATATGCACGTAAAAAATCACCTACGTATATTAAGTCACAAAGTTCCCCCCTCCTCCCTTAAATATCTGTATCCACACCTGCGCCTGCGTATAAACTATACACTGAACACAAATCAAATAAATAAATAACAACTAATAATCTAATGTTACAGCGTTGTTTGTGAAGGAGTCAGCGGCACTGCAGCGTGAAAGCTGTTAGTTTGAGGAGCGGGCAAGAGATTGCAGCAGTGTGGTCGTCGCTCGCTGCACATTGCGTAGAGGAGACTGGCAGCAGTCAGCTGAGGATCAATGGTAATGAGGTGGCGTGGCAATGTCTCACTTGTTACGAAGGGGGCGGTCTGCAGGCCTGCGCGCGGACCAATAACGTTAGCGGTGGGCGGGCCGCCGCCTGGTCCAAGGGATTGGTCCAGAGATGTACCCGCCTCCCGGCCGGCGAGAGCCACTTGCTCCAAGGCCAGCTCTGTCTCGCTGTATCCGGCTGTACATACCACGTCCATGCCTTCTACACCTGTCATTCATTTCTAGGGACACCCGACTCCCGCGAAAATATTTCCATTGTATTTGTATTTGAAACACTTCAAGTCAGATCAGATTTCGTGATTGGAATCGTTACTTTGTTACGCGCCTCAAGAGCATAATAGCCAGTCAGAAACCTTCAGTACCGGAGTAACCGAATTCTGATTGGCCAGTCGAGAAACTAAAGGGCTTTCCACAAAGACACGCGGCCAATAAGCAAAGTACAGCTGATGAAATATCCGGAAGATATTGAAATCTAGCTTGCACAGAAAAAATCTACGCGAAAATCGGTTGTCCCGTCCCTACAGTCATTTCCAGAGGTCCGTGCACTTTGCAGATTCTCTCGGTGACAGGTTAGACTCCAAGAACGTATCCTCGTGTGTTCCTCTCATGATTGGATCATTGACCACATTTGTTTGCACGGTAAAAATTTTTTTGTACGTTTTCGAAACAATTTCTTTGGGTACCAGGTGCCAGAAAATTTGTTTGTACCACTACAGGTGAAATATTGTGTGTTTACGGCACAGATATACTTACTGAAAATAAAACATACTATTAAGTAATTATAATATAACACCATGTTTTTAATAAAAATTAAATCTTTAGTAGACATTTGTTTAAATACACGGTAGCGTTATGTATTATCCCCGAAAGGCGTAGTAAGATTTGCTTTTTACTATTGTGGTGTTACAGAAATAATTTCGGCAACTAACTTAAAAAAAAAGTGGTTTTGCAAAAAAAAAAAAAAAAAAAAAAAGNAATTAAACAACAGGTCACTTAATTTTTCTCAGGTTTCGAATATTGTAGCACCACACGTTAAATCTGTGTTTGATAAAGCTTAAATACAAACAGTAACGCCTTACAGAATTGTTCAGTTAATAAATGCATACCATGACAGTTATCGTAATCTCATGAAGTCCTTTAAGCGTGATAAGGAAAAGGAAAAGTACAAAAAGAGAGTCGAAGTTAAAAAAAAAATTATATTTCTTACTGTTTGATGTCTCTGCGTGTAAGTGCAAAATAACATTAGACTGCAATTGTGAAATGGTCACTAATGTTTGTGAGTGCCCTGTTTCTATTATCTGTCTGTAACTGTGAAAAAGCAAAAAAGATACCCATCATTGAACTAAAATTCTTGTACTTCCAAAGAATGCATGGCATAGATAAAATTGGAAGTGTGGACGTAAAGGAAACAAAAAAAATTACACAAAGACATGACAGGAAGTTGGTTGAACATAAAAGAACTCAGTCCACTATTGACTTATTATCACAGCCATCTTGTTCAAAACATGCAGATGCAGAAACTTTCCTGCCATCTGAAGACATTAAAGATGACAACGATGAAGATTTTGAAGAACTTAAGCCTAAAATTAAGTCACCACGGCAGAAATGCTCATTAAATTGAAAAATACTGCGCTTGACCAGTGATCGTTTTGGATTATCAGATAGAGCAAGAGCAGCTATCGCCTCAAGTGTGTTGCAAAATTTTGGCATCGTAACTGATGATGACCACACCCATGTTGTTGACAAAAATAAACTTAGAAGGGAAAAAATTGTTAACCGCTCAGAACTTCAAATGCAGAACAAGGACAAGCATAACGCACTTCAATGACTATATTTTGATGGGAGGGAGGATAACACTCTAGTGATTGAAAAAGTTAACACAAAGAAGATTCGAAGAACCATAAAAGAGGAACATTACTCAATTTTACAAGAACCAGGTTCTGTGTACGTTGGTCATGTTTCACCCTCTTCTGGGTCTGCTCAAAACATTGCCAGTAGCATTCTTTCTTATTTGACTGAAGCTTGATTTTCACTTCATGAACTGGACGTCATTGGATGTGATGGCACCGTTACTAATACGGGGTGGAAAACCGATGTTATTCGACCTAATTGAAGAACAAGTTAAAAGACCACTTACATTTCAATGAACTGCCATTCCGGCATTTTTTTCGAACTTTAGATGGTGAAACGACTGAGCCAAAATCATTTAGTGTTCCGATTGGCACACAGCTCAGTAAATGTGAGAAACTCCAAGTGGTAAATTTTGACAGTGTTGAGTGTGAGATTCCAGAAATCGACCGGCAAATTTTAAGCAAAGATCAGCAGTACCTGCTGGACATAAGTTCTGCTATAAAGTCAGGCAGCTGTCCTGAAGATTTATCTGTTCGTGAGCCTGGCACACGTTCCCACTCAAGGTGCTTAACAATGGCGAACAGAGTTCTCCAATTGTATTTAAGTATTGAAAACCCAACAGACGAACACAAGATCGTATTTTCTTCTCTCCTAAAGTCATATATACCTGTATGGTTTCATATATAAAAAAAGTAAATACTTCACAAATGGACCAGAACATTTGTTTGAAGTTATAAAATCGTCAAGATTCCTGCTCAAAAACTTTCGAAAGTCATTGACCCAGTAATTGAGAGAAACGCATTTTTGCCCATCCAGAAAACTTGCTTTTGAGTATGATAGTAGATAAAAGTGATGAAATAAGAGAGTTAGGTTTCAGAAGAATTATAAAGGCTAGAAACTTAGCTTCTAAAAGAAAGTCAATCAGAAGTTTTCAACCACCCCAAATCAATTTCCTAGCTACAGGTACAGACCACATCGAAATTATTGACTGGAACACTATTACACTTTCACCACCACCTTTGCTGCGAAGAGTCACCGATCAAGAGATTTGGTCTAACGTCCAATCAGGTGGAACAGCGGCTGAGTAGAACTTTGACCAATTCCCACGTCACACCCAAGCAGTAGAACGATGCGTGAAGCTGGTAACCGAGGCGTCACAAAAAGTCGTCGGCTCCAATTCCAGAGATGGTTTTATAATAACTACACTACTCTCAATATCTTCAATGCCTAGTTTTTCAAGAAAATCTTATTTCAAACTACCAAAAGAAAGTAAAGACCAGCAAAGGACTATATTTAATTACAAACTGAAATTTTACACAATCAGGAAAATGATTTTTGTTTCAATGGAAATTTGCCAATTTAAAAAAATATGTTTTTTTAAACGTAATACGCTACCAATAAACTGTAAAATGTATTATTTTTTAATTTATTTATCATTCCTATACTTTGTTCTACTATAATATGTCTATAGCTACTAGTTACAGAAGTTGTTTGATTTATTTCCATTTATTAGAAAAATGATAAAAATCGTATATTTTCTCAAATTTGAGGGCCGATGCGCTACCGCCAGACGTAAAAATTAATTTTGTTTTGGCATTTTACTAAGCTACCCTAGAGGCAAGTTTTCCGTGGTATAGCGAATCAAAAAAACAAGAAAAAAATTTATTTTCGGCCCACCCTAACGCACAATGCCGATGATACCTGAAGCGTATAAAATCCCATCTTCAGAATACTAGTTCGTGTAAAATGGTAGTAGGTGAGTGGCAAACCACTCATGGAGTGCCAATTCTTTGTTCTTTGATTCTTTTTCAAATCCCGCTACAGGACAAAACCTTCTTTACACACCGTGAAATACGCCCACGATGAAAACAAAACTTTCGTAACCTCGTTTTATAAACAGAAAATAAAACCAAATAGCTAGATAGCGCTCTAACACGACTTGAAACTAAGAGAGGCGCGTTCGTCACTTTCCTGTAAAATCCATTTACGAAATACAGTACTTCGTGTAAAGGTGTGGTATGTGAGTGGTTCGAGTTATTGAGTGGTAATTATTTCGATTCATGTTAAAATGCCACTACAGGACAAAATATTAAACTGTTTAATTTCTCTGTTATACATAGTGAAATAAATTACCTAAAACAAAACTCTTTTTTTTACCCATGCTTGTAGACCTGAAATAAAAAAACAAACTCGCAAACACACTTACATGACTAGAAACTAAGAGAGGTACATACATAATTATGTATGAATATTTACAACACCACTTCTTGTAGAAGTGCGGTAGGTGAGTGGATAAGATGTTGGACTCTCAATTTTTTTTTTTTTTGTAATTTTATATTCCGCTACCAGACACATTTTTAAAACCTTTTATAATCATTTTTATACACAGTGAATCAATCACCCATATAAAGAAAGAGAAATTTTTTTGTTACCCAATTTTTATAAAGAGTATATTTAAAAAAAACCAACTTGCAAGTTTATGGACACGTTCCGTGAATTCACGGAGATTTATGCGATATTTACGGAGAGCACGTTGCCGAAAAAGATGAAGTGTCCGTAATTTCAGGAAGATGTCTGGATAATTTGCAACCGGCGATTTCCGTAATTTTAAGGACAATTTTTCTAACAGGGTAATAACGTAAGAAAAAAAGCTGTACTTCGAAATAACTGTTAATATGCTCCCTATGCCTTGACTAGCTTGGTTTTTAAATATCGACCCTGAAGATCAAGCTATGGAGGAAAGTACCGTGAATCCAAGACGGCAAGGATATTTCCCCCTTAAGGCTCTGCGCACTCGTGAGAACACAGTACTTGCGGCGCAGGGGATGAGTTGCAGAGGCTAAGCTGACAGGAATGTGTGCAGATCGAGTGCCACAGCGACGCCACACCTCTAACTCCGCCACTGTACTAGCTACTACTACTACTACTACTACTGCACTGACGTCATTAGGCCCGTGCACGCGTGCGTCGGTTTGCCCCTCAACTCAAGTGGCAGCAGCTTGTGATTATCAAGATTTACACTCTTCATCGCAGAAGTGAAGCAGCATCCACGGATATGGAATTGTCACATATTTTTGACCTAATACACGAACATCACCGTTAGTACCAATAAACTTTCTGAATACCCATATAGCACCACCAAGTTCAAACTTAAGCCTACGCCTAGAATACAACACTGGACACTGAGCAATACTAATAACAGAATTAGAAGTAGCTACAAGTTCATTAATAGCAAAAGTCTTCCAACATATAATATCTCTTGAATCTATTTGACTGTTTTGTGGATGTCTGAAGAAACAAAACTCCAGAATACCAGATCCATTGTGCGCAGTCATTCCTTGCAAAGCGAACATGTACATGAAACTCAGCATGACTAATGCATAACCGTCCGTCACCTCACAGAAATTAACACAATCAAACACTTATAAAGAGTATTTATGAACAGTTTTCTCACACCTACTGAATTACTAGTAAAATTATATATATATTTAAATTTACAGTTAGAGTATGCAATTTTACAATCAAGTCTGTATCTCTCGTCCATACATTCCCTCCTTGTTTCAGTTTTGATATCACCAGTTTTTACTGTCCGCAATGATCTGGAGCGCCCCTAGAGCTACTGTACACAACCGCACTCTACTCATCGGATACCCCGTCCTCCGCAGAACTCGCGCACACTCGTTCGTCCCTCGCCGCATGCATAAGTACACTCGTCGTCGCAGTCTCTCATATCGTCGTTCGACGTCAGTTCATTATTCGTTGAACTTCGTCAGATGGCTAACACATGCTCCCAACCGTCCGGCAGCGGTGGCATTTATAGCAGCTGGCGTCCTGACCCAGAACCTTATTCTCACGTTGGGTTACGCCGAGGGAGGGGATTACCAGAAAGCTAATGAAGTAACCCACTGCAGTCTCCAGAAGGGGGTTTGGGGGTACGGTGACGCCTGTTCAGGTAGCTGCCAATCATTCCGCCTGCCAGGTGACGTAACGACAGTCGGGTCGTGATGACACATACCGCAATCGCGGTGGGACTAACCGCACGCGCCTTGCGCTTGGCACGAGGGTCCGTCCGTAACATAATGTTGCTTCTGAAGACCTACATGAACGTATTAAAAACCTAAGTGCATGAATTTATTTTTACGGAAAGTTTTGTCATGTGTTTGATGTACACGGAAAAATATAATTTAAAATTAGAATATGTTATATTTTAATTTAAATTGAAAAAAATACATATGTACACTTAGTATTCCAAAACACGTAAGAATGTAAAATGAAAATGAAACTAAAAAGAAAATGCCGAAAAAATTTTATTATAATGTTTTTCGTGTATATTTCACTATAGAGGACAATTTATCAAATAATAATGTTCAAAATTCAACCGTGTTTTTTTTAATTGTGAAGATTTACCGCAACATAAATGCACACACGCACCACATACACTTATTATATATATATATATATATATATATATATATATATATATATATATAGATGGATACTTAACTAATTGTTTGTATGGGCATATGCAAGAATTCAAAACTTATATAAATAAAAAGTAACATTTCTTTCTGCAGAAGTGTAGGTATGTATCTTTAACATGTCAATAAATAAAATATTAACTTTTTAAAACTAAAACTCTTAACTAGTGAAACCTTTCTACGTAGGGGGTCACACAAAAAGTAATACAAGGTTGTTGTTAATGTTTTACATAAATGTTACCAAGAAGATTACAACTTTTCTTTACGTGATAACGAAATAATAGAAAGTATCTCCATTTAATGTGGGCTGATACTTGCACGGGACATAGCTATATACTAGAAATATTAATAGTAGGTTTTACAAGTTTTCTTCTTTGAGCAGTATATTAATATGGACAAAACAAATAAAAATTATGAAGCCCAACCTAAATTTACATACTTAATGGAAGAGAGTTTACAAAAATTTTTAGCTTACATCAATTTCTTAAAATTAATTTATACCCAGCTATGTATAGGACTAAAGCAAATTATAATCAACAAAACTAAAACGCATTAACTAAAAAACACTAACTAGTAAACAGCAATTTTATGTCTGCAGAAACTTTTAGACATAGTATATATTAGTTTCAGCTTATGATATTTTCAAAGCACGTAGAAAATGTATGAATAATGTCAAAAACACTAGTAAAACTCAGTAATATTTTAACTTTAAAAACTCGTAATTTGTTGATTTTCAATAATTGCGTAGCTCATTTTTTTTTTTTTATGTATATCCTTCTCCTCTGCCGAGTCGTCAAACTGTGCGGTCGTCAAACTGTGCGGTCGTCAAACTGTGCGGTCGTCAAACTGTGCGGTCGTCAAACTATTTCCGTGCAAACATAAATAATACTGTCTGACTTGTAAAAGTTGGTCCAGTGATCACAAACCTACAAGTCTACAAGTCAGCTGGGTTTGTTTATATTTCTTTAACTCTTGACGTGGGCTTGCCTAGGCCCCACAGTTGTGCGCCAAAATAACTTGAGGTATGCTCTAGGCTGGCCTCACAGTTGTGGCGCCAAANTTGCCTAGGCCCCACAGTTGTGCGCCAAAATAACTTGAGGTATGCTCTAGGCTGGCCTCACAGTTGTGGCGCCAAAATAACTTGAGGTATGCTCTAGGCTGGCCTCACAGTTGTGGCGCCAAATTAACTTGAGGTATGCTCTAGGCTGGCCTCACAGTTGTGGCGCCAAATTAACTTGAGGTATGCTCTAGGCTGGCCTCACAGTTGTGGCGCCAAATTAACTTGAGGTATGCTCTAGGCTGGCCTCACAGTTGTG
>NQII01000205.1:274789-314245 GCA_002778355.1 Clitarchus hookeri | reverse complement strand
TAGTAGTGGATGTGTTTGTTTATTTTAATGAGTTGAGATTCAATCTGTTGTTCTTCTCTTAGGTTCTGTGTAGTCTCTGCGCATTTATATTTATGATTGGTGATGTTGTTTATGATAGTATCATTGTGCTGTTGGAATTTTTATTTCCTTAAACATTCACTTGTCTCTAGTCCTGCTCAAGATATGTACATAATTAGAAACTACATATCATATTTAGAGATTAATCTATTTGAACTATCATATTTCTGTTTTTCGCCTCTTGTTAACTTAAGTATTTATTCTGTTTCTTGTTCTTTATTTTTACGTATGTATAAATTATGTTATACCTGGTTAAGTGCAAGAGAAGGCATTGAAGCCTTAACTTTGCCGGTGTAAACAAGGCTGAAATAAATGAATAAATGAAATGTACACAGGTAGTCAGTAGCGCCTAATACTCTTTGGGAGCCTTCCTTGTGTCCAATATGATTTGTGGAATTTGCTGCACCTCTTTGACATGATTGGTCAGTGACAGTATCGTCGAACACGCATCGCTTTGTTCACTGGCTACAAGGCAAGTAATGTGAAATAGTACAGCGCTTACCAACAAAAATTACGTGCTTGCAACACTTGATTTCAGAAATTAACGTGCGACCAAACAGGCTAAGAGTTTTTGGTACCAAAAAATTAATGATATTGTAACTGTACCAAACATTGTTTTGCTTGTATGCATTGTATGTAATAACATTTACCTTAACTAAATTTTACATTTTACATTTTAAAATAGTTGGATACCAAATCCAAATTATTTCTATTTTATTGCAGGCATAATAATAATAATAATACTAAATTGTACAAATGAAGAAAATTGCAACGCAAACTAATGCCGTCGGCTATCGCTTTACAAATATGTAGGGGTAATGAAATTTCGCGGAATGTTTTCAAGACAATTTACATTTCAAAACACCGTAGAGTCATTTACGTATCTTGATTGGATAATTTACGTTTTGACACGTGTTAGCGGTCTGCACACAAATCACGTAGGACCCGTGCCGATGTAGCCGAATTCTGAGCGTTGCCCTGTCAAATATGAAAACGCCATCACAAGCAGACAGCAACCAATGGCAATAGGCAAACTTATGTGTACTTTAATATTGAAGTCTACTGTATACTCGTATTTTTTCCCGCTAAAATCACTAGCGCTACATATATGCAATATTCAAATAATAGTTCATGTATTAAAAAAATTTAAATGAGCAAACATTTCTTGTCAGTTATTTGGTGATTACATATGTGTCACGTGATAGGACACGGCATTAGTTTACTTCGTAAATTTTCTCATTTGTTCAACTTGGTTAGTTTTAGTTATTATTGCTGAAACAAAACAGGAAAATTTTGGATCTGGCACCAATTTATTCAAACAATGTAAAGTTTAGAATTATTTTTTATTCATGGAAAATTACATCACATACAATGCGTACAAGTTGAACCATGTTCGGTACAAATATTTTTTGTTATCCGACACTTTTCAGAAACAAGTGCCAGAAGGGGTGTCCCAGAAATTCGGAAACAGAAGGAATGCGTGATGTACACCGTGACTCACAACTGTACAGCTTTTTTTTTTCCTGCCGTGGGCGGTGAACGGATTTGTTGGGAGAAGGGGGGGGGGGTCGCTTTGCCCACGTACGTCCTGCGTGATATCATTGGATCACGTCTCGGTCAGGAATATAAATTCCGCGTGTAGGAGTCAGACAAGGAAAACGGAACTAGTGACGAGGCCCCAGGGAAAAACTGGCTTTTATACGGATGCCGATGCACAGAGTTAGACGCTTCAAGTTATTTCGATTCCAGAAAACAGCTTTAAGCGCGTTATATAACAGTCAGTCTTGCCTAGAAACGACTGGTGGCGGCAGACGTTCGATCCCTTCCATTCCCATTGTAGACAGTTGTCTACACGTTGCACAGGAAGTTCATGTTATACCAGTGCTGTATACTGCGGGGCCCAGTGTACAGTCACCTTCCCCGTGGGTAACGGATTTGTAAGTCGTGCTACAGCTCAACGTTATGGCTGGTTCCCATAACTAGGGGCAGTAATATTTCTTGAAAAGATTTCGAGACAGGATACAAACCAAAGCACTGTAGGGTCGTCCAGCTTCTATGATTGACTAAAAAATGTTCTGGCCCTTGTTAACCGTTTGCGCATGAATCACGAAGGTTCAGTGTCGGAGTTACTTAGTCCTGAGTGGCTTGGTCAAAGACGGACACGGCACCAGCAGCCAATGGAGGTATAACAACAGCTGAGGTGTGTATATAGGTATTGAAGTCTACTGTGTGTTCCGATTTTTACGCGAAAAGTCACTGGCCCTACTCATAACTGACCACTGAACATAAAACCTACAGCTTATTAGCTGTGATAACAACGCAAGTGCTTTGTCAGCTAAAGTACAGCACGCATCAAGAAATTTCTTCTTTGCATCTCCTTAAACAAAAAGTTAATGTGGGAATAAAACAGTTAATCTAAAAATTTTCTAAATGTTTTGAATTGGTTTCTGTGTATAAAGTCGCACACTAAAGAATGTTTTTAACTTAGATCTTATTAAAGAACAGTGAAACCATAATGAGTCACTCTGGGTAGAGGCTCTGGTAATGTATGTAATAAAGGCTACAGGTCTTGAAATTTTCGATATAAGGCTATCTAGTATATGACGATAAAGTCCATCTGTTACTTCATATTTTTATTTTTTATAATATCATCACTATTAAATTCTACATCAGTATTACCAATTTTTTTTATTTCCAATTCCTTTCATTCTCAATAATTATTATTTCTATTGTTGAAATAAAATTATAATTTTCCACAAAGTTTCATATTACTTTAAAGTCTTAATTCCAGAGATTGCTAAAGCCTCTGAACTGTTCATAAAAATATATTTCTTATTGTTTATCATCATTAAATAATATTATTTTCCTAAAGAAGTTTCTGTACGAGTTACATTAATTAAAGGTTGATTTTGTCAGCTTTTACTGGATTTTAGCCTACTTTCCGAAAGAAACAGAAAGCTTATGATATTACTTTCCTGTCTTTGTGTATGTGTGTGTGTGTGTGTGTGTGTCCGTTCGCGTTTGTGTCCTCCCTTTCAATTCTTGAACGCTTGTACCGCATTTCGTCAAAATTGGCACACACATGATACTTAGTAAGGCCACCTGACGTTTATAGTTTGCGACCACGCCGGGAACTTAATTTCAAAATGGCGGCCATTTTAATATTTTGGGTGATGTTATATTTTAGGAAGCATTTAACCGATTTACACCTAATTTTGTATACTGACAGAGCATTGTGTAAGCATTAAATATTGAGATGGATATTGTCGTTGGTCCACCATTTTGTACGATAGCACCAATCGAAAAAATAAGATTTTTACATTATATCTCAAAAACTACTCAACCAATTCTTACCTTATTTGGCCTGTAAGTAATTCTATGGTAGGCCATGTAAACTTAACTAATTGAATTTTATTTGTAGATTATTTTCAAAATAACGGCCATACAAATATTTGAAGATTAATTTTAATATATCTGCCATACCATGTAACCAATTCTCACCAAATTTTGTGTGCTGAAAGTATCTATGACATGTATCATATAAACCAACAAATAGGCACATTCGTTGGCCATTTTGGAAGTTACTGCCATACGAATAAATCAAGTTATTATGCCATAACACGGAAAATAATTATCCGATTACTACCAAATTTGGCAAAGAAGTAGTACTGATGCAGATGATGTTAACTAATATATTTTTAGCATGCCAGACGTTTATTTTCAATAGGCCATTTAGCCATTTTAGCTTTAGAATGCAATATTGTCAAAACTATGTAATCAATTTCAACTAAACTTTGTATGATGTCAGTATATATTACTACTATCAACTGTATGTACATAGATTATCTTATGTACGCCATTTTGTAAGAAAGCACCAAGCGAGTAGATGAAGTTTTTTTTCATATATCAGGAAACTATTAACAGCTGTCTTACAAATTTGGGAAACAAATAGTACAGCAGCAAGTGGTTTCAACTTGTATATTTTTTGTAGTTATGGCACTTATTTTCAAAATGGTGGTGATTTAAATATTTTATTTCATTATAATTTATTACCGAAACAAATTCCAACTTAATTTTGTATGCTGGCAGTAGCAATTTCAACCATCAAATTAGTCTATTCTGAGACTCATTTCTCTGCCATTTTGTATGATAGCTCTACCAATGAAAATAAATATCATATCTCGTATCTCAGGAAATAATAAACCCATTCTGACAAAATTTGGAGAAGATATTGTATTGCGGTGGGCCATAAAAATAAATAATTTTTTTAAAAGTAGAACACACTCATTTTCAGAATGGCAGCTATAAAATTATTTTCGTTGTGTGTGCTGTATCTAGGAAGCTATGTTATGTATTTTAACTAAACTTTGCATATTGGCAGTATAAAAGCATTGAATCTGCTACTACATTACCTTTTTTTGTTCTCAATTTTTGAAGATCGCCAAATGAATATTATGGACGTTTTATGGTATATCTCGAGGACCAATCAACCGATTCCCACCACATACTACACTGGAACATTTCAAATAAATTTGTACCAAATTGTGCACACCATAAACGCTACTGAAGGCCATGTAAACTTTCATGATTTAAATGGGTTGGACAACGATGTTCAAAACGGCAGCTCCATAAATCATTTTGGTTATTTTGACATATACAGGATGATTCTAAAATCACGGGACAAACATTGAGGGGTGGTAGAGCTCACTAAAACAAACAATTATTGTATACAAATATTAATTCTTAAGCACCTTTGGTAAACGTGCTTTTCATCAAACACAAAAAAAAATTTTTACTCTTAACGGCAACGTTTTATACTGAAGATTCGACAGGGATACGCTAAATAATGATGGCAGATAATTAAGGGAAGTAATTATGTATTTCAATTTGGTATTTAATGAGTGTTATTTTATAATTTTTGTCAGTGTGATGCGCATTTACTTATACAGGATGATTCTAAAATCATGGGACAAACATTGAGGGGTGGTAGAGCTCACTAAAATAAAGAATTATTGTATAGGAATATATGGGCGGAAGTGACGCGTTGAGGCACAAACACAAAAATAACACATGAAATGCAACACATTGTTTATTTACAACGTCGCCGCTAAATGCCTTTTTACAGCAATGTTTATAATAATTGCACAAAATTGCTACCGCAGGCAGCAATGCAAGCTTGGTAGCGTCGGTGGAGTGATTGGCGAACAGATTCAAATACGCAGGGTATTTCACGCACGCCACCATTGTCAGCCAATCACGCCGTATGTAGAGGTCGCCAAGCGTGCGTGACTGTTGGTGGATGCATTTCCAGCAACTGTTTTAACATTTTCTGTACGGAATCACTCGTTAAGTATGCTGCTAATGAACATTTTATGTTTCCGTTCATGTGTTATGTTTTTGTGTTTGTGCCTCAACGCGTAACTTCCGCCCATATATTTCTATACAATAATTGTTTGTTTTAGTGAGCTCTACCACCCCTCAATGTTTGTCCCATGATTTTAGAATCACTCTGTTTATTAAACAAATACACCAAATTCAAATAAAATTTTTATGTAGACAATATAATTTAGAAGCATCATATAAGTAGCCTTTTTTCTGGAAATTTTGTTCGAAACCATCAAATAAGATAATAACGTTTTTTACGTCATATCTCAGGGACCAAACAACCTATTTCCATCAAATTCTTCTCACAAGTAGCGCTAGGTACGCCATGTAAACTTAAATGTTTTATGTGACTCGGTCACTTACTTTCGAAATAAAGGCCCTGTAAATATTAGACTGATTAAATCCGAAGTTGATGCTCCGAATCCGACCTCCGTAATGCAGTGGATTGAACGCTAGTTTAGAGTACGAGGTTTCCTGATTTAAAGTCCCGTGTAAGGCATGTATGGGTTTTTGTAATTGTCTCACTACTATTGCACTAGTTTCTGGCATCATTTATAGAGTTATTGCTTTCAAAGAGAAGTCAAGTCCTTCCTACCAAAACAGATTTTAAGAAATTATAAAAAAATTAATTTCAAACATGTTGAGGAAAGTAGGTTAATTAATTATATCTGTAACGTATTGTTCATATTGTCTATGTTCATCACCTTACAGATTATCTGTATACATTTTTTTATTTGTGATATCATTGTGAGTGATTTTTATAGTTTTATTTGGCTTTGAACGATTTTTAAACTATTAATATTATCTTTTTAGCCTCACCTTTAAATTTTTGAACGCGTTAACATAATTTCACCAAATTCGGTACACTCATGGTACTGCGTAAGGAAACATGACTATTATAGTTTTCAACTACGCCAGACACTTACTTTTAAAATGGCGGTCATTATAATATTTAGTAGTATATGTCATATCTCGGAAACCATTCAAACCGGTTTAAACCAAACTTTGTATGCTGACAGTGCAAGTTGTATGCATTGAATTCAGAGGGAAATGTTGTTGGCCCACCATTTTGGAAGATAGTGCAACATGAAATATAAAGCTTTTATATTATATCTCGAAAACTATTTAACACATTTTCGCCAAATTTAACACATTGATACTACTATGATAAGCCAGGTGATTGTAGGTTAAAATTAAATTCTTCACTTATTTTAAAAATGACGGCCTTACGAATATTTTAGCTTTATTTGGTATAACTACCATACTGTTGAACTAATTTCAACCAAATTTTGCACGCTGGCCGTATCTATTACAAGTATCGTATAAGCCAAACAACATCCACCTTTGTGCACGATTTTGTAAGATAGCGCTTAATTAATTAGTACAATTTTTGTGTAATATCTCGGGAAGCAATAGACAGATTGCTACAAAATATGGTAAACAAGAAGTTCTGCGGCAGTTGATATGTACAAATATGTTGCAAGTAGTCAGACACTTATTTTCAAAATGGCAACCATCTAGATATTTTATTATAGTATGCTATATCTCTAAAACCATGTAATGAATTCCAATGAAAATTGGTATGCTGGTAGTATCTATAACAAACATCAATGTGTCAACACGGAGCCACTTTCGTACTCCATTTTGTAAGATAGTGCGACACGAATAAATAAAGTTTATATGTAATATCTCAGGAAACGATTAACCGATTCCTACAAAATATGACAAATAAGGAGTACTGCGTTAGGTGATGTTAACTGACTTGTTTTATTTATGTTAGACGCTTATTTCCAAAGTGGCGGGCATATAAATATTTTAGTTCTGTATGTTATATCATCGAAACCATGTAATTAATTCAAGTGAAACTTTATATGTTGGCTGTATAAATTTCATCTATCAAATGTGTCTACACAAAATCCCTTCTGTCCACCATTTCGTAAAACAATATCATATGAAAAATTTAAATTACACAATATCTACGAAAAACAACCGATGTCTACCAAATTTGGCTAATAAGTAGCGGTAAAGCAGGAAATGTAAACTGGTTAACTTTGAGAGGACTAGGCACATATTTTCAAAATGGCGGCCATGTAAATATTTTAGATGAGAATTTATTATTTACAAAACTACAAAACAAATTTCCACTTAAATTTGTATCCTGACAATATCAATCATATCCATAGAAATTGTCTATGCGAATCCTCATTTCTCCGCCATCTTGTATGATAGCCCTACATTAAATAATACAGCTTTTATGACTTATCTCGGGAAACAATCAACTAAGTTCTTTCAAATTTGGCGAAGAGGCCATACTGTGGTATGACAATTAATTTATGTGTTTTAAGTTTGCAAGTCTCTTATTTTACGAATGGCGCCTATAAAAACATTTTATCTTAGTGTGCTATATCTACGAAATGATGTAACATATTTACATTTAACTTTGTGTATTTTATCTATGACAATCATCGAATGTGATAATACATAAACTTTTTGTCCTCCATTTATGAAGATGGTCACATGAACAATAGAGGTTTTATGCTATATCTCGAGGACCAATCAACCCATTAATACAAAAATTTTACGAATTATTGCTACAGTAGGGTATATAAATTAACATGTGTTATGTATGGTTGGCATGTTTTAATGGTATTTATATATAGAAATAAGTTTAATTGGTTATAACTATGAAACGTTTCAACAAACTTGAACCAAATTTCGTACGCAAACAGTATTAATTAGAAGTATCATTTATGCATACAGAGATCCTCTTTGCCGCATTGTTTTGTTAAACAGTTTCAGGTGAGTCAATGGAACCTTTTTATCATACTTATGGGACAGTTAAACTATTTTCTACCAAATTTTGCTCAACTACAGAAGTTATATGGTCACATGACCTAATACACAAACATCACCATTAGTACCAACCAACTTTCTGAATATCCAAATCGCATCTCCTAGCTCAAATTTAAGCCTACGACGAGAATACAATACTGGAGACTGAGCAATACTAATAACATAATTAGAAGAAGCAACAAGCTCATTAATAGCAAACGTCTTCAAACATATAATGTCTCTTGAATCAATTTGACTAAGATAATTAACACTAGTCACTGTACTATACTTACTGAGAGCTGCCGCGGAGTTTTGAAATTCAATTAGTTTTCACAGCGCCATGAGATATGTTTCAAGAAAGGTTTTCAGGAATATCGGTTCTTTCGACTGCGATGTTATGAAGGACAATAATGTTTTCGTTAAACAAGCTACTACGGCTGAAGAGAGTTTTATTTTACTGAGTTTCATGTACAGGTTCACTTTGCAAGAAATGACTGGGCACAATGGATCTGATATTCTGGAGGTTTGCTTTTACAGGCATCCATGTGGCCATATAAATATTTAAATATGTTAAGCATATATATTTAACATTTTAACAAAATTCAATCAAAGTTTTATGCTGATAGTATCTATTAGAGACATACTATAGAAAAATTATTGTTAGGCATTTTTTATAAAATATCGTTGTTTAAAAAAAAAGTTTTTATGTCATATCTCGGAGACCAATCAGCTGATTTACACCTAGTGTTTCACACAACTAGCGTTATGGTTGACAATGTAACCTTATGTGTTTTTAGAGGCTCAGACGCTTATCTTAAAGACGATGGCGATGTAAATATTTCAGGATCCCTTTCATTCAAAACATTAGACTGATTACATCCGAAGTTGATGCTCCAAATCTTACCTCCATGATGTAGTTGATTTCATGCTAGCTTAATTTTAAGGGTTTTTCTGTATTCGAATCCCTGGTAAGTCGCGCGTGTATTTTTATTATCTTAATATTGTTTCACACAATTTTTAAAAAATATCTTAGATTTATTTTTTATATATTTATAAACATTTTTATAAAAATTATGATGATTAATAACTATTTTATTTGTCTTTATATAATTTTATATTTATACTTTTTATAATTTAAATTTTATAGTTTTATTATTAAAGGTATTAAATGCCATCAGAAGTTTTTTTTAGACAAATATTTTTACCAACAGATCAATTGAAAGGAAATTTAGCTATTTACATTTATTTTATAGAATTTTATAACTATAAAATGAACACTAGAAAATAACTTAAATATATTTAATTACAAATTATAGTGCTGATGATAAAATGGCCGTAACTTAAAATTAATTCCCTTTTATATTTTCTAAAATAGCTGTTTCTAAAAATGGAAGTATTATAGTAGTTGTAAAAAACCCAGGCATTACTACGAATATTAAACATTACTTATTAAGATGTCCAGAAGAAGAAAATGGTTTAAAATCTGGATTGATAATAATGGGTGTAAATATAAAATAATTAAACAAAAGAATGAATAATATAATAATAAGATCAACCTTTCTTAAGGTAAAAACAAGTCCAATTCTTCATCAGTTAAGACATTTATGTAGTTATCTAAGATATAATTATCAAGTTTTTGGGAAAGGAGGATATACAATTACTTTATATAAGTATAGTTCGGATGATAATAGTTTATTTGTTTATCCAACAGAAGAAGATCAAATACTTGTAACAAAAGCAAAGGCAGCTACTGATCAAATTTTTTAAATCAAATTTTTAGATTTTATGGCCAATATTAGAATATTAATGAGATCGTAGTAAATTTGAAATTAATCGATCGTAATATTTCAAATGCTGATAAATGTCATTGAAACAAGAATTTATTTAACTTCTTGCTGTAAACGTGTACCCCTCATTGTAGGGTTATCTAGGTAAATAACTGTTTTGATATGTAAGAAAGTGGTTGCCAAGGGAACAAAGAAAATTACTTAAAATCTTGTTGAGAAAGGGAAGAACCATGCTATTGAGTGAATAAACGTCTGAAAAATCAATAACTCTATACTGTCCAGAAGCTGAGAGGTCTTAAGAATAAACTGATTTGCACTAGCTGCCAAACCCAGTGAATTCCACAGGAGATGTTAACACAAGACTCGTCAACGTCTTCTTGAGTCAGCCGAGGAAGATTTCTCAGATAAGTTTTGAGACCAGTGTAAATAATCTGCTGAATTTGAACCACAATGTCCCCTGTGTTGGCTACGAGTGTCATGGGTTTTTTTTAAAAAATAAACTTCAAATAATTATTTAGTTATCTTTATCAATTATATTACTACACTCAACCCCAGCCACATATTGAAAAAAATGTTTAATGAAATTTACCAGATCTAACTCTGTCATCCATTTTTGTTAATATGTATAAACGTACTGCAGAAATTTTCTGTCCCATATATAATGTCGTGGCCTGATAGGTTTTTCACCTTTATTTTTAAACATAAGATATAACCACGCTACAATATATTACCATAGAATTAGAAGAAAGTTTTATTGAACAGCCGAAAATTAACTTTAGATTTATTGATTACGAGTTTTTAGAGAAAGATATTCCATCTGAAAAATACAATTTTGACATTCATATAAAAAACTATTTAATAATTTACAATATGATATGCCTGATTACGCTTAAGTTTGTTTTCTAACTAATATAAAAATCGACCTGAACAATATGTTCATGTATCATTTGATTATTGTGATGTTCAAAATATTTCTGTATTAAATGGAAGAGAAGGCATTTTCAAAAAGAAAATTGGAATTTAAATTTTGAATAATTATTTTGTAATAATGATGTATTTAGCATATATTGGTTTTAAAAATAACAGTTATGTAACTGGCTGTTACCTTAATAATGCTTTATATTTCGTATTTATAAATGTTTATGATTATTATTCATTTTTTAGTCAAAGGCCAATTGAACTTACAGAAATATCAATTAGTTTTAATAAACAAGTTCTTTGAAACATAGTTTGCAATATTATATAAATAGTCAAAATAAGCAGAGTTTAGGTAATAGAAGAATTATAATAGTATCTGTTTCAGGTTTATAATAGCCATAATAGCTGTAATCACCTTCTTCATAATTATTTATGGCATAGATGATTATGAAGATGATGATTATAGCTAATAATCATATTTAATAAACTACAAACTATTATAACAAAAAGTATGATAACCACAATCACTATAATTATCACAGTTATCACTTTCGTAATCAATGTTATTAAGTACCATTAAATATTCTGCTAAACGGATATTAAAAATATTAGACCCTATATTTTAATTTATATTTAATTCATTAAAATTATTAACAGTTGCTGAAAATTATAAATTAGTTATTTTACATTCTTCAAAATAAAGTTCTATTAATGATCCTTGTAAATTAACATTGGAAATATTATTATTTTGCAGAATATTCTTAAAATTAAAAATTATTTAATATGTTTAGCAATATGAAATCTGTGATATTACAATATGAAGAAAACATTTAATTGTTTTATTATATCGAATAACTTAACTTCTGTTGTATATGTTTTTTCATGATATAGTTGAAATTGTTGTATATTTTATATTTAAAAAAATTTAAAATCAGTTACTTTACAGAAAAAATTATCTAAAAATTATATAGAAGTTCTTAAATTCAAATTATTTTTATCATAATTTGTATAAAAATATTCTCTTCTAAAATTTTTGAATTGATGTATTCAATTTATATTTTCTTGTTCTCTAATAGTTAACGATTAAACGTTTTATTTGATTAAAATTAATGGAAATAGGTATTTTATATATATTTATTATTAAAGTAGACTTTTAAGTTATGAGAATTTGTTTACTGTTTTCGTGATGATAAAATTAAATTATTTTAGATTAGTTGTCTAAAAATCTTATTGTATGGTCATAAAAATCACCAAGTAAATTTCCTATCATTAATATTTCTAAGTTTTGTGGCATAATTTTCTCCTTTTATTTATAAAACTCAAATTAAAAAATTGAATGATTTTAAATTTTTGGTATTTATACGTATTTTTCAATTTGTATAATTTTTACATGTAAATATAATTATCTCTTAAATTTTTTAAATAATGCTTTATTAAGTATTAATTATTTTAAAAATTAATTCTTTATATTTAAAACTGTTATTTTTAAAGGTTTTAACATTTTAATTTTATTATATACATTACAACTTTAAAAAATTCTATTATAAAATTTTTTTTGTAGATGTAATATTTTTTGATATAATATAGATTTTCTCAGAGAAAATATTTTCTTGACATTTTGTTTAATTTATCAGGAATAAGTGGTCTAGGTCTCCCAAATACAATCAACTTATGCTACTTGAAACCCCAGTATCCATTTCACAATATAAATTAAATAGTCTTGCTAAAACACCTAAGTCAAAGGAAACCACAGTTAAGACATCGGTTTCTGTAGAGTAATAACATCATTTTTTCTTAATTTCCACTATGTTAAAAATTATTTATCAGATTATTATCGTATAAAATATATATAAAAAATTTTAAAATAAACATAAACATCCAGTCTTGCAAATTTTTGATTCTTTAAATAACTAAGGAAATAATTAATTTCGTAAAGTAAGACCCAGCATACTGTAAGATGTGGTATGATTCAGCACTGTTCACATTATTATAATCACATTGTTTTTAGCTCTGAAATTAAAAATTTTGAACGCAGATAGCAAAATACTCTCAGGTGAGCTATTAATTTTCATGAAATTTGTTGAAGCACTTAAATGTATCACTAAAAGCTAGTGTTCAGCAAAACATGCTATTTTTGGAAGCCTGTGTTATATTACTATAAAATAAAAAATGTGCATTTTTTTATAACTTATTTTTATGTTGTGAATTTTTTACGATGAGTGAAAATGTAATTGGTTCGTTGGAAAAAACAACAGGCAGTATATAAATATCAGTAACTCGAGTAGCCTATGTAGAAAACTGATTTAGCTTTACGCAAATTTATGTGGCGAATTTTGCAGGATGCCATGAATGAGAGGTTGTAGGACTTAGGTAAACAGAAAGAACTAGCGTTGAAGAAAACTCAATTTGCTTTATAACATCTCAATAAAATTAAAATTAAAACTGTCGTCAAATATTCTTAAAACACTAACAATAGTGTCTAGATAAATTTCATTACAGGTCTATGTTTTAAGTATAGACGTGTGAGTTTTTAACAAAGATAGTGAAATGAAATTGGCTTAGGTACTATACTATATTAAAAATATCTTTAAAAACTTTATTAAAAATTTAATTCAGTCTTCGTAAATTACAAAAAAAAAACAGAAGAACACAGCGGCTAGAACAGATGCATGCACAAACAGCACAACGAGGACAATATGCACTAACATAACGACTATAGTAGATGTGTACGCAGACGATACAAATAGGTCAACGGAGACGAGCACAATTGTTTTGAATATATGTATACATGCACAGACAACACAGACGTACAGGACAACATATACNTTGGTACTATACTATATTAAAAATATCTTAAAAAACTTTATTAGAAATTTAATTCAGTCTTCGTAAATTACAAAAAAAACAGAAGAACACAGCGGCTAGAACAGATGCATGCACAAACAGCACAACGAGGACAATATGCACTAACATAACGACTATAGTAGATGTGTACGCAGACGATACAAATAGGACAACGGAGACGAGCACAATTGTTTTGAATATATGTATACATGCACAGACAACACAGACGTACAGGACAACATATACGTACATAACTGATAGAACAGAGGTATACACAGACAAAAACACCAAAAACAACACAGGCGATATTTTAAAAGCAATCAGTAACGCTCCGCTGCAGCGAAAGCCGTCCACACACAGGCTCGCTCGCAGTGCGCGTCGATCTCGCGGACTAACTCGTATGCGGGCGCATACTCGTGCGAGCATGGCTTGTGAGTCAACGCGTAGCACACTCGAGTCGATATGTGAACCGGGTCGCGCGTGTCACATCTCTCTCGCTCATTCGCCCACATTTAAGGCGGTAGCCTACCTGGAGTTGTTATCGGGTTTGAGGCTCAGAAGCGTGGGAACAGTAAGGGCGACACTGCTGCGCGCGTCAGGTGCACGGTCACTGCTATGCGCATGGCTCTAAATGATGCGCAGTGTTCTCATCGTACTCCGTGTACCTATCAGACTTTTAGCGGCAACCCTGTGATTTTAGCGTATGAAGCAAGGCTCAGTTCAGGCTCCTATCGCTTGTGACCAAGTAGTATATTTTAAGATACAGCGGTCTAAAAAAGCATTTTATAACGATGTTGGAGGGCTTCAAAATAATATTTATAGCATGCGTGATGTCTTGAAATTACAATTAGTTCGTCTGGAGTACCTTTAATTTTCGTTGGTATACTTATTGCAAGAACGTATAGGCCTAATAGTTTCGTAAAAAAAAAAATTGACAAAGTTCAGTTGCCTGCTTATCGTCGTACCACAGAGTGACTGTGCTTTGCCATATTTATGAGAACCGAACCTTTTAGTGTCACACAAATACCACTTTGTTTTTCGCATCACATTTTCAACTTTTTCCTCGATATTTTTTGTATGTTTTTAGATTTTTGCAAAATTTTCAAAATGTTTTGAGTTTAAGGTTATTGGGGCATATTTAAAGGTTGACAACAATCTTTATGGTAGTTGGATTAATTAATGTTAATATTTCCTAGATTTTGAGATTTATTTTTAAATTTTTTTACGGTTTTTCTAATTTTTTTATGATTGAGAAGTGAATAGGTGAGTGGCGAGGGTTTTTGTTTAGGCTTTTGTGATCGAGCGTGATGAGGGGGGTAGGTTGGGTTAACTTTATACGTTCCTCGATTTTTTACTATTTTTATAGATTTTTTTATGATTGGGTGGATGATTGTGAGGGGGTGGGGTGAGGGGGCGTTATTTTGGGTGTAGATATTTTCAGGGGGAGGGCGTGGTAACGTTTTATGTTCCACGATCAAAATTTTTTTTTTTAGTTTTTTTTAGATTTTATAGAATTTTTTAAATTTGTTTTTGGGATTTTTTGGTTTTAAGTTATTACAGGTTACGGGAACGGGGTCATGGTCACCAGCGTGAGATCAAAGTCAAAGTCATTGACATCCAACATGATGTTCGGTTGACGTTACAATATGGTGGCCTGTCGTCTCCAGCTCCGATCGTCCATCCAATTCTATCCGAGCATACCAGACCATTCTACTCACGTACACATCAAAGAGAAAGAGAAAGTAACTCTCTGATCCAGTAAGCCCGTTATTTTCAGACAGAGAGTTGACTGAAAATAATGTTCGATTTTCTTCTTTATTGCAAAATGAAATTTTGTAGCCAATGGAAGCCTTTTTTGTAATATGTAACGCTAAATCACTATTGTAGTTGTTGTGGTTTATTTATTGTCTTTTAAATTTATTTCAGTTTGCTTCCGGAAGGGGGGGGGGAGGAGGGCTGTGTACTATGTGCTAAAGTTTAAGGACATATACATAAGTAACTTAACTAGAAAACAACTAGCAGTCTGAGTGTAGCGCTATAACGAAGTCTTCAACTTTAATTTGCCACTAGCCCATTATGCAGCATTCCAGCGATCGCCACTAATGCTGAAATTTTCTGAGATTTTTAAAAAATACAGGACACAGGTAACAGTAATTGACGTTGTGCACGAATTATTTCGTCCCATGGTAATAACTGCAGTTTATAAATAATCGCATATTTATTAATTCTGTACTGTAAAGCGTTTGACTAACTACTTATACCTAATGTCTATTTAAAAAAAACCGCTTGTAGAATGCGGATCAGGTAATGTGTATGATGGGCGGCCCCATGAAATTTATTAATAGATAGAAAGTGTGATAAAATGAAATAGACACACACCCTCAATTTGAATAAAAAATGAACTATAATATTACCATTACTACATTATTAAAACTGCATTCATACCAGAGAAAACAACTGGTAAATACAGAGGTAATTAGAGTCGGATAGGTTTCTAAATACTTAATTTAGTTAAGATCAATTACGATAAAACTTTGGGCGTATGCGACGCGGCAAACTATTGCATTTAATTCAATCTAAAACTCATCATTATCGCACTTACTTAATTATCGCAATTAATCATTATGCCTTGGCCTGTCAGTGAAAAACACAAAGAAGTCCGCATCTCAAGGTTACTCAGGAGTACTACCTTAGCTGAACTGTCAAACTACTGCCTCAGTACAAAAACGGTCTTATATGAAATAATTTCAATTAAATTTTCGGCTTCTCGAGATTTTGTTGAAGAGTGAAACACTTTCTGGTCACAGGGCTGAGAGACGTATAACGAGACCCAGAAAAAAGTTACTGATATAACTAATGAGCATACTTTCCTCATCGTGAGTGCAATTAATTTTTAAATAATTTCTTAAGACCTGAGTTGGTGGGAAGGACTTGGCTTCTCTTTGAAAGTAATAACGTTAGAAATGAAACCAGAAACTCATGCAACAGTATTAATACAATTACAAATACACATATACCTTACCCGGGACTTGAACCCAGAAAACCTCGTACTCTAAACTAGCATGCAATCCACTGCATTACGGAGGTCGGATTCGGAGCACCAACTTCGGATTTAATAAGTCTAATGTTTCGAATGATAGGGTTTACTAACATAAAATATTTACAGGGCCTTTATTTCGGAAATAAGTGACTGAGCCACATAAAACAAGTAAGTTTACATGTCGTACCTAGCATTACTCGTGTGAAGAATTTGATGGAAATAGGTTGTTTGGTCCCTGAGATATGACAAAAAAAAAAGTTATTTTCTTTTTTGATGCTATTGTACAAAATTGCCAGAAAAAAGGCTACATACACGATACTTCTAAATTATATTGTCTACATACAAATTTTGTTTGAATTTGGTTAAATTGTTTAATATATGTCAAACGTACCCTAATGATTTATGGAGCTGCCATTTTGAACATCGTTGTCTGACCCATTTAAATCATGAAAGTTTACATGGCCTTTAGTAGCATTTATGGTGTGCACAATTTGGTACAAATTTATTTGAAATGCTTCAGTGTAATATGTGGTGGGAATCAGTTGATTGGTCCTCGAGGCATAGCATAAAACCTCCGTAATTTTGATTTGGTGATATTCATAAATGGAGGAGAAAAAAGTAATGTAGTAGCATCTTCGATGACTGTATACTGCCAATATACAAAGTTAACTTAAAATAGATAACATAACTTCCTAGATATAGCACACAAAATTTAAACGATTTTGTAGCACCGTTCTGAATGTAAGTGTACCTTAATTGAAAAAATACGTTTATTATTATGGTCTACCACAGTAAAATATTTTCGTCAAAATTTATAAGTATGGGGTTTTTTTTTCGCTAGATACGAGATATGATAATTATTTTCATTGGTAGAGCTATCATACAAAATGGCAGAGAAATGAGTCTCTGAATAGACAAATTTGATGGTTATAATAGGTTCTGGGAGCATACAAAGTTAAAATGAAATTTGCTTCGTTAATGAAATATACTGCGTTAAAATATTAATATAAACACCATTTTGAAAATAAGTGCCTGACATACGTAAAACATATCAATTCACACTACCTGCTGCAGTACTATCAGTTTGCAAAATTTGTAAGTAATCTGTAATTGTTTCCCAAAATATGACAAAAAAACCTCTAATTACTCGAATGGATCTATCTTACAAAATTACCTGAAAAAGATGGTCCATGTAGATAAAGGTGTTTGTTGTAATATCTACTGACAGCATACAAAGTCTAGTTAAAATTGATTACTTGGTTTTGACGGTATAGCATTCTAAGCTAAAAATGGCTATATGACTGCCATTTGGAAAATAAGTTTTTTGCATGCTTAAAACATTCCATTTGATATCATGTGCATTAGTAATATTTGTTTACCAAATTTGATTGGAAATTGTTAAATATTTCCCGATATATGACAAACAAATTAATTTTATTCGCATGGTGCTATCTTACAAAATGGCAGACAACAGATGCTCCATGTATATACAGTTGATAGTTAAAATGTCTGTTACAAGCAAAAAAAGTTATGTTTGAATTAATTACATAGTTTCGACAATATAGAATTCTAAGATAAAATAATTTTATGGCCACCATTTTGCCACATGCCTTTATTACATGCCATATGGCCACCATCATGCTTAAAACATATTACTTAACACCATCTGCATTAGTACTACTTGTTTGCCAAATTTGGTAGTAATAAATTCATTATTTATCGAGTTATTACTTAATAACTTTATTTGTTCATATAGTGATTTCTTCCAAAATGGTACACAAAAGTAGTTATTTGTTGGTATATATGATGCTTGTAATATATTCTTTCTGAATAAAATTTTTTGTCGAAATTGGTTAAATGTTATGGCAGATGTGTGACCACCACTTTGAAAGTACACAACTAATCAAGTACTACTTACATGCCAAGTTGAGTGAAACTGGGTTGAAAAGTTTCCGAGATAAAATACAAAATCTTTATTTTTTTTTAATTGGTGCTATTTTACAAAATTGTTACCAAGGACAATATCCATCCCAAAATTTAATGCTTACACCAGTGATCGCCAAACCGTAGATCGCGAGCTACGAGTAACTCGCGGGGACATTTTCGGTAGATCGCGTCAACGCTCCGGTTGGCTAGCCTTGATTCCTCCACTGAGCTGACGACAGGAGGCGCTGACGACAACTGCTTGTTTCTCCCGCGCAACTGTCATTGTCAGCCTCATCTCATAGTTGATTTTATACGCGTGATGGCGTGTTCAAGCAAAAAGCAAAAAAACTTATCACGTTCATTCGGAATGGGAAACCGATTACTTCTTTACCCAGGTGCAGGACAAACGTGTGTGTTTGCTGCGCTATGCGAGTGTATCAGTTGGGAAGAAAGGGAACGTCGAACGTCACATCAAAACAGTTTACGCAGGGATTGAAAAGGATTTCCNGTTGATTTTATACGCGTGATGGCGTGTTCAAGCAAAAAGCAAAAAAACTTATCACTTTCATTCGGAATGGGAAACCGATTACTTCTTTACCCAGGTGCAGGACAAATGTGTGTGTTTACTGTGCTATGCAAGTGTATCAGTTGGGAAGAAAGGGAACGTCGAACGTCACATCAAAACAGTTTACGCAGGGATTGAAAAGGATTTCCCACTGAATTCTGCTCTAAGGAAAGAAAAGGTAAGGCAGCTAAAATCTAAACTTATTGCTCAACAATCCACTTTTTTAAAACCATTAAACAACAATAAAGCAGCAACTGAGGCGTCATCCCGAGTTTCAAATATTATTGCACAGAATAAGAAACCATACGAAGACGGTGTAATAATCAAAACTGCATTTTTAAAAGCTACAGATGCATTATTTGATAGTTTCAAAAATAAAGCTGAGATAATGTCTGCTATTAAATCTGTACAGCTTTCTGCAAATACAGTAATGAGAAGGGTTGAAGTTATGAGTTCTGACGTTACCTCACAACTTAAAACTGACTTTGATCGCTGCAGCTATTTCTCCCTGCAACTTGACGAATCGACTGATATAGTTGATACGGCGCAGTTAGCCGTTTGTGCAAGAATAGTTTTTGATAATTTCGAAATAAGAGAGGAGCTGGTAAAGGTTATACCGTTAACAGGACGCACTACAGGACAGGACATATTTTTAGCAGTTAAAGATCTTATCAACTCTGAAAATATTCCTATAAATAAGTTGGTGGGCTTAACAACTGATGGAGCTCCTGCGATGGTAGGCAGAAAGAAGGGATTCATAACCTTGTGTCGTA
Organism: Clitarchus hookeri; assembly: GCA_002778355.1. Lineage (NCBI taxonomy): Eukaryota > Metazoa > Arthropoda > Insecta > Phasmatodea > Phasmatidae > Clitarchus > Clitarchus hookeri. Next base: position 294,097 of record NQII01000205.1, on the reverse strand, counting down.
AAGACAACAGCTTTCCGAAATTTCTGACTTACCATTGTGTAATACACCAGGAGTCACTGTGTGAAGAGTTTTTAAGTATGAACAATGTAATGAAAACAATCATAAAAATAGTGAACAAAGTTAGAGCACATGAAATGCAGAGACGTCTGTTCAGAGCACTGACTGATGAACTAGATTGCCAGTATGGTGATCTACTGCTTCCTACGGAAGTTCGTTGGTTGAGTAGAGGCAGAGTTTTACAACGTTTTCAAAAGTTGCTTGCTGCCTTAGCAGAATTTTTGAAAGAACGAGGCGAATCCTTCCGTGAACTAGAAGATCCGGTTTCGCTGCAGGATTTTGTTTTTCTCGCAGACATCACCGAAAAGTTAAATATCTTTAACTTGCAGCTTCAAGGTAAGGATAAAAATATTGGCGGAAATGATTTCAGATGTTGCTTCATTCTCAAAAAATCTAAAACTGTGGGAAAAAAATATCATCCAAGGTGAATACAAACACTTTGCCTGTTTGAAACAAACCCTTGAAAAGCAAGGGTTTTCAACGCCTCCTTACAACAGCAAACAATACGTTGAAATTATTTCAGATTTGAGAAGTGAATTCAATAAGTGCTTCCAAGATTTCAAAAGGATTTAAATTGTTGCACAGTTTGTCAAATCGCCTTTTATAGAGATCGATGCTGAAGAGTTCTCTATTTCTGTCAAAGAGCATTTTGATACTCAAGAAGACAATGCTGCAGTTCAGTTGGAACTGATTGATTTTCAAAATGATTTATCTGTAAAATCGCTTTCTTCAAGCTCTGAAAATATTTGGCCTCTTGTTCCTCAAGAAAAATACCCTATTTTGGTCCAGGTTTGTCTCAAAGTGAAGGCAATGTTCAGCTCTACATATCTGTGTGAGATTTCTTTTTCTAGCATGACATTTATTAAAAATAAGAACAAAAACAGACTCACTGATGAACACTTGGACAACTGCATTCGAATAACAGCCACTACCTACTCTCCCAACATTAAAAAACTTGTTGATGACAAAAAAGAGTTCCATCCTTCTCATTAAAGTTNGTATTCAAATGGCAGCCACTAACTACTCTCCCAACATTAAAAAACTTGTTGATGACAAAAAAGAGTTCCATCCTTCTCATTAAAGTTAATAAGTCTNCTCCCAACATTAAAAAACTTGTTGATGACAAAAAAGAGTTCCATCCTTCTCATTAAAGTTAATAAGTCTGATAAAATAATCTGTTATTACATTTGTTATTTATTACTACCTACACATCAATTTCTTTCTTATGTACAATTCAATTTCAGTTTCTTTTTGTTATATAAAGTTTAATTAAAATTGATTTCATATTTACTAGAAATGAAAGTTTATAGACAATAAACAAATGTAAGATTTTTTTTTTTAAAGTTGGAGCTCACAGTAGGATTTAAAAACGGCACGGTAGCTCAGAAGCTTCATAAGTTTGGCGACCACTGGCTTACACAATGGTCTGCCAGCAAACAAAATTTGGTTTCAATCGGTTGAATGTTTCTCTAAATATGACATATCACCCAAATTTTTTAATGACCGCCATTTTGAAAGTTGTGCCCGACGTGGTCGAAAACTATAAAAGCCACGTGTCCTTACTAAGCATTATATGTGTACCAAGTTTGGGAAATTCGGTTTAAGTGATAAAAAATTGAAAAGGGGGGAAACACACGCACAGAACTCACACAGACACAGAAACAGATACACAGACAGGAAAATGATCTCATAAGCCTTTCTTTCCTGTGGAAAGTTNAGAACTCACACAGACACAGAAACAGATACACAGACAGGAAAATGATCTCATAAGCCTTTCTTTCCTGTGGAAAGTTGGCTAAAAAGGTATACATTTGGATCCGTCCAAAATCGGGTTACTCCAGTTATCATTTTTAGACTACTTCCCCAAGGAAAGAAAGGCTTATGAGATCATTTTCCTGTCAGTGTTTCTGTGTGTGTATGTGTGTACGTATGTGTTTTACTGTGTGTGAGGGTGTGTATATCCCACCTTTGAANAGAACTCACACAGACACAGAAACAGATACACAGACAGGAAAATGATCTCATAAGCCTTTCTTTCCTGTGGAAAGTTTGCTAAAAAGGTATACATTTGGATCCGTCCAAAATCGGGTTACTCCAGTTATCATTTTTAGACTACTTCCCCAAGGAAAGAAAGGCTTATGAGATCACTTTCCTATCAGTGTTTCTGTGTGTGTATGTGTGTACGTATGTGTTTTACTGTGTGTGAGGGTGTGTATATCCCACCTTTGAANGTCAGTGTTTCTGTGTGTGTATGTGTGTACGTATGTGTTTTACTGTGTGTGAGGGTGTGTATATCCCACCTTTGAATTTTTGAATGCGTTAACCGAATTTCACCCAATTCTGTTGTCATATAGTACTAAGTAAGACCACCTGACTTTTGTAGTTTTCTATAACGCCGGGTACATACTATCAAAATGGCGACCATTTTAAGATTTTGGTTAATATGTAATCTCTGAAATGATTCAACATATTTAACCCAAATGCTGTATGCAGAGAGCGCAAGTTGTAAGCATTTAATTCAAAGGTGAATTTCGTTGTTGGTCAGACATTTTGGGGTATGGCACTACATGAAAAAAATAAAACTTTTAACTTACATCGCGAAAACAACTTAACCAGTTTACGCCAAATCTGNGTATGGCACTACATGAAAAAAATAAAACTTTTAACTTACATCGCGAAAACAACTTAACCAGTTTACGCCAAATCTGGCATATATCTAATACCACGATATACCAGGTATATATAAGTAACTAGCTTTTACCCGCGGCTTCGCTCGCGTGGTTATAGTTACCAACTTATAGGGAGAAATAACGATATTTTTAGTAGAGAGACACTTATCATAAACACAGAACAGAGCACTAACTATGACATTTTTGTGGTGCTAGAATCGCTNTTTTTAGTAGAGAGACACTTATCATAAACACAGAACAGAGCACTAACTATGACATTTTTGTGGTGCTAGAATCGCTCTTTTACATAGCCACTGGTCGTCATTTATATTTCTTTGTAGATCTGGGTAAACACCAGCAATCAGTTTCGTATCACTCTGCACCAAATTACTAAAATCCCCCGTTAGTGACACAAAGCCCTCGGCATCTGTTTCTAACCACCCACCTACAATTTTTAATAGCGTATCAGCATAATGTCCTGTATCAATGTAAGTGTAGAGGTGCACTCTCATATTTGTCGTCAAACTGAATTTCTTGACATTGCCCATAAGCGTGACGACTTCAGACAGACTTTGATTTCATCTGCAGGTGTGCCCTCTGAANTGAATTTCTTGACATTGCCCATAAGCGTGACGACTTCAGACAGACTTTGATTTCATCTGCAGGTGTGCCCTCTGAAGAGTTTGGCGGAAGTCATCAGCCAGTAATACAACCATTCCTTCCATACTGTCTGTATTGTTTCGTATATCCTGTNAAGAGTTTGGCGGAAGTCATCAGCCAGTAATACAACCATTCCTTCCATACTGTCTGTATTGTTTCGTATATCCTGTAGAGTTCGGTTTAGGGACTCTATCGCTTTTTTATGTGACATTATGCTTTCATCCCACACTAACAACTTACATTGACGCAGCATTGTACCCCGAGCACTGTTTTTACTAAACAAAATTTCCTGAGGGAATGAGATATTTTTTCGGTATAAAAAGTAGGTTATGTCACTTCCGGCCCTCCACTATCTCTTTACAAAAAATCACGTCGATCCGTTGCTCTGTTATGAGGTGAAAGGNGCATTGTACCCCGAGCACTGTTTTTACTAAACAAAATTTCCTGAGGGAATGAGATATTTTTTCGGTATAAAAAGTAGCTTATGTCACTTCCGGCCCTCCAACTATCTCTTTACAAAAAATCACGTCGATCCGTTGCTCTGTTATGAGGTGAAAGGACAAACAAACAAACAAACAAACCAGTTTTCGCATTTATAACATTAGTTTGGATTGAATTTAGTAAGGCAATTATTTTCAAAATAGTGGCCATACCAATATTTTAGGTTAATTTGGTAAACTACCCTACTGTTTGACCGATTCCTACCAAATTTTATACGCTGACCTTATATATTACAAGAATTATATAAGCCAGGAAACAACCACCTTGGTCAGCCATTTTGTAAGTGAGCGCTGCATGAATTTATAAAGTTTTTGCGTTATCTCTCGGGAAACAATTGAATAGATTGCTACCAACTTTGGCAAAAAAAGTAGTACTGCGGAAGTTAATATGTATAAATATGTTTCAAATATGTCAGGCATTTTTTCAAAATAGCGGTCGTCTGTATATTTTAGCATTTTATCTTATATATTCGAAATGATGTAATCAATTCCAACTTAAATTTGTGTGCTGGGATTACATATAACAAACATCAAATGTATCTACACAGTCTATTTTGTATGATAGTGCCACATGAATAAATACAATTTCTGTGTCATATCTCGAGAAAAAGTTCACCGATTCCTGCAAAATATTGCAAACAAATATTACTGTGGTAGGTGGTGTTAACTAGTATGTTTTAGGTGTGACCGACATTTATTTTCAAAATAGCGGCCATATAGCTATTTTAGTTTATTGTGTTATATCGTCGAAACCTTTTAATTAATTCCAATGAAACTTTGCATGCTTGCTGTATATACTAGAACCATCCAAGGTGTCCAAACGAAACCTCTTTTGTCCACCATTTTGTAAAATAGTATCTCTTAAAAAATTAAAATTACGTGATATCTCAGAAAAAAAAACACCGAATTCTCCGAAATATGGTAAATAAGTAGCACTATGGCTGGCTTTGTAAACTTATAAACTTTGAGAAGGTCAGAAACACATATTTAAAAAAGGGTGGACATTAAAAAATTTAGCTGAGAATTGTTTTTATTAATCTTTGAAACTATTAAATAAATTTCGATTTCACGTTGTGTACTGACAATTATATCTATCGAAATTATCTATACAAAACCTAATTTCTCCGCTATTTTATAAAATATCCCCACATGTAATCATACAATTTTTATGTCGAATCTCGGGAAATAATCAACCGGTTTATTTCAAATTTGGGGAATAAGTAATACTGTGGTAGGTCATATTAATCTATGTGTTTTAAGTTTGTAAGTTTCCTATTTTCCGAATGGCGCCTATACAAACATTTTATCTTAGTGTGCAATATCTTCGAAATTATGTAACATATTTACATTTAACTTTGTGTATTTTATCTATGACAATCATCGAATGTGATAATACATAAACTTTTTGTCCTCCATTTATAAAGATGGTCACATGAACGAAGGAGGGTTTATGGCATATCTCAAAGACCAATAAACCGATCGATACAAATATTTCACGATATATTACTACAGTAGGGTATGTAAATTAACATATGTTATGCCTGGCAGGCATATTTCAATTATGTTTATATACATACTTAAGCTTAATTTGTTATTTGTATATACAAAACGTTTCAACAAAATTCAACAAACTTTTTTGCGCAAACAGTATTAATTAGAAGCATAATTTATGAATACCAAAATTCTCTTTTGCCAGATGCTTTGCAAAATAGTGTTAGGTGGGTCAATGGAACATTTTGCTGTATTTCAGAGACAATTAAACTAATTTACACCATATTTAGCACAAATGCCGTTTGCCATGCAAAGTTACATGATTTATATATGGCCAGAAATTGATTCTCTAAATGGCGGCAATATAAATATATAGATATACTTTGCATATCTCATTAATAATTCAACAAAATTGAATAAAAGTTTTCTTTCTGATAGTATTTATAAGAAACATCCTTTACAAAAACTCTTTTTTAGCAGTTTTTGTAAGATATTTGTGTTTAAAAAAATTAAGTTTTTATGCCATATCTCGGAGACCAAACAACCGATTTCCCCCAAATTTTTCACAGAAGTGGCGTTATGGTAGGCTTCTTAAAAGTTTGTGTTTATAGTGGCTGTGGCACTAAGTTTCAAAAAGGCCGGGCTATCGTTTGAGGTTAGTGAACCCTTTTATGAAAAATATTAACCTGATTACGTCCGAAGTTGATGCTCAAAATCCTACCTCCGTGATGCAGTTGATTGCACGTTAGCTTAAATTTAAGAGTTTTTCTGAATTCGAATCCCGGGTAAGTTGCACGTGTATTTTTATTGTCTTGGTACTGTTTCACATGTTTCTGGTTTCATCTCTAATGATACTGCTGTCAATGAGACGTCAATGCCTACCTGCCATCTAAGCTCATAAGAATTCGACAAAAATTTATTTGCACCTATGTAAAGGAAAGTATGCTCATTAGTAATCATTAACGTCTTGATAATTTTATGAATTGCTTTAAACGTTGTATTAACCAAAACCGAATAATTATAATTTTTTTTAACAATTACCAAAAAAGAGAAAATTATTTAATATTTTTTATTTTAAAGGGCGCAAGCGTTAGTTACTAAATATTACAAATGGGTCGCTTTATATATACACTGGAGAGCCAAAAAAATTGGTATAGGCGTGCGTATGCAAACAACAGAGGTATGGAACCAATCAGAGTAACGCGATGCGGTCGGCAGCGCCTATATAAGACAACAAGCGTCTGGCAAAGTTGCTAGATCGGTTAATGCTGCTATAAGGGCAGGTTATCAAGATTTAAGTGAGTTTGAACGTTGTGTTATAGTTGGTGCACGAGAGATGGGACATAGCATCTCCGAGGTAGCGATAACATTTGGATTTTCGCGTACGACCATTTCACGAGTGTACCGTGAATATCGGGAATCCGGTAAAACATAAAATATTCGATATCGCTGTGCCCGGAAAAAAATCGTGAACGAACGGGACAAACGATGACTCACGAGAATCACTAAACGGGACAGACGTGCAACCCTTTCTCAAATTGGCGCAGATTTCAATGCTGGGGCATCAACAAGTGCCAGCGTGCGAACTATTCAACGGACCATCATTGATATGGGCTTTCGGAGCCGAAGGCTTACTCGTGTACCGTTGTTGACTGCACGACATAAAGCTTTACGCCTCGTCTGGGCCCGCCAACACCGCCATTGGACTGTTTATGACTGGAAACACGTTGCCTGGTCTGACGAGTCTGGTTTCCATTTGTATCGTGCTGATGGACGTGTACAGGCATGGAGACATCCTCATAAATCCATGGACCCTACATGTGAACAGGGGACTGTTCAAGCTGGTGGAGGCTCTGTCATGGTTATGGGGCGTGTGCAATTGGCGTGAAATGGGACCCCTGATACGTCTAGATACGACTCTGACAGGTGACAGATACGTAAGGATCATGTCCGATCACCTGCACCCATTCATGTCCATTGTACATTCCGACGGACGTGGACAATTCCAGCAGGACAATGCGACACCCCACATATAGAGAGTTGTTACCGAGTGGCTCCAGGAACACCCTTCTGACTTTAGACACTTCCATTGGCCACCTAAATCACCAGACATGAACATTATTGAGCATATCTGGGATGCCTTGCAACATGCTGTTCAAAAGAGATCTCCACCGCCTCGCACTCCTATGGATTTGTAGATTGCCCTGCAGCATTCATGGTGTGAATTGCCTCCTGCATACCTCCAGACATTAGTCGAGTCCATGCCACGTCGTCTTGCGGCACGTCTGCGTGCTCGCGGGGCACTACACGATATTAGGCATGTTTACCAGTTTTTTTTTTGGCTCTTCAGTGTGTGNTATATATATATATATATATATCAGACATTACTGTGAGTATAACCTAGGTGGTGCAATTACCAGTACTTTGCATTTGAAAAGCATTTTGTTATTGAGATTACAATCGTTCTAAAAGAGTAAATATTACAGGAAGGTGCACCACTTAAAAAAAATAGTGCATGTAAGACCAATTTTATTTTTGAAACTTTTGAAAATGAGAACATTGGCTTTTTGTTTAAATTTTAATACAGGTTAAGTGTTTTTATTTTGTAACTTTAAAAAAGCTTCCAAAAGTTCCTTGTTTTTAACTTTAAGGTTTGGATTTCCCGAATTACTTAATTTAGGAGATTCTGCGTGCTAAAAACGTTTGGTTTTTTCAACGTAGTAGCTGAAAACACTGACAGAAAGTTATTATTTTACAATATTAAAATATTATTCCATTTTAAATAATATATAGGCACATATAGGTCCATATTTTAGTGAATTACCATTTTATTTAATAAATGTTTATTTTTTAAAACGCAAAATTGAATACAAGTATATGTCTTTATAGCACTTATATATATTTCAAACACTCATAATTTCGTCTGTTTCGCTCTAAAACATACGAGTTCTGAGAAATAGTCTGCCCCACGAATAAGTGCGTTTTTTCGATAATTCCGCAAGTATCCTTGTGTAGCTACATATATCTATGGAAAAATATTTTCTGTTGAAATATTGGGCAGGTAGACAGTCAGCTAAGTGTGTTTATGTAAACATAATCTGTGGCTTGGGGATACACTGCTGAGTCTGTGGAGACACTTGTAAACAGGACTGCTTTTAGAAGTGTCAAAAAAGTGCACATATTCATGGGACAGGCTATATTTTAAATTAAATGATTTTATGCTTAACTACACTTTTCGGTGTGGTGCAGGCATGATAACTGTTAAAGCATTTTATTCATTATAATTACTCCATACATCATTATTACTTCTGTGTGCACTTATGTTGCTGCTTTTACAGGCTTACCTGGACGAGTTGACACGTATTATCATTAGAGCCGAAACAGATTGCAGCCTTATACGTACATGGTGACCNAGGCTTACCTGGACGAGTTGACACGTATTATCATTAGAGCCGAAACAGATTGCAGCCTTATACGTACATGGTGACCGAAAACATTTTCTTACTGCCGAGTACACGTGAGTTAGCATGTCTCGTGGGAATTTTAAATCAAATACCCAAAGAAAAACAAAAACTAGTAGATGACTGAACTGTTCTAATATACACTGCAGGACATGGAAATGACTACACCCCCAATTTTCCATCAATTTGCAATAAAATAAAGACCGCATACACTACCAATTGTGCAACGAAAATGGTTAAAATGACGTCGCATACTGTTAGAAAAATGTCCTTAAAATTACGGAAAGTACCGGTTACAAATTATCCAAACATCTGTGTTAAATTACGGACTCTTAGTTTTTTTTTTCAATATACGTTCTCTCCGTAAATTTTACATGAATCTCCGCGAATTCACGGAACGTGTCCATAAACTTCCAAGTTTGTTTTTAAAACCTGCCCTTAATAAAAAGGGGTATTAAAAAAAAATTTTATTTTCGTTATCTGGGTGTTTTACTGTTTATAAAAATGACTATAAAAAGTTTAAAACCTTTAGTCAGGTAGCGAGATTTGAACTCGAAAATAATAACTGTACATCTCCGTTAAAGTTTCCGTAAATCTACAGACATTTCTAACAGCGCAGAAACGCCACTGCAACTCGTGTGCTTGTGAACAGTAACCAGTGCTTAAAAGAGCCATACAACAGGTGGTATAGGCAGAAATCTACATGTTAAGAGGCAGATCAGCAAGTCACGGCCTTGTACTAGTGAAGAACATCACCACCAAGACCAATTAGAACGGGGTTTTATTGGTCGAACTGCACGACGCCAAATGGTCGGCTCGTCGTATAGCTATTCACATTAGCCGTGCAGTCACAACTGCGACACGATGTGTACAGGCGTGGATAAGTACATGCCGTACGTCACGTAGTGTAGGTACTAGTCTTCCCAGACGTACCACAGATAGAGAAGATCTACGTATCTGCCGACGTGTAGTAGCAGAACGTGGCGCCACTTCCAGAGAGATCCTGCAGTCGGTGGTGCATGCGCTGCGTTTTCCTGTCTCGACAAGAACCATTTGTCACCGTTTGAATGATGTTGGCATACATGCATGGCGTCCGCTGCGCCGTTTGCCCTTTACCCCTCGGCATCGTACGGTACGTCGTCAATGGTGCCAAGAACTTCACCATTTGACAGAGGAATGGCGACGCATTGTGTTTTCCGATGATTCCCGCGTCAATTTTTCAAGCAGTTGATGGCCGCAGCAGGGTTTGGCGCCATCGGTGTGCAATGCAACGATCCTGCACTGATTCGTGAAAGCCATTCGTCCTAGACATTAGATGTTATGGTATGGGGTGCCATCAGTTATGACTCCCGGTCACGTCTCGTGGTTGTTGAAGGCACGGCGACAGCACAGAGATATGTCGATGAGGTGCTGCGGCCCCATTTTATGCCATTTTTGCGCCGTTTGCACAACGCTATCATCCAGCAAGATAATGCTCGTTCCACTGCAGCTTGTATCATCCAACTGACCCTACAAGATGTGGGTATCATTACTTGGCCTGCCAGGTCTCCGGATTTGTCCCGTATTGAACACGTGTGAGGTATGAGGGGGCAACGTTTGCACCACCTTCAACCACCTACCTGCCCAAACACTGGCTGATCCACGCGTGCAGTTGCGGGAGGCATGGCGGTGTGTGCCTCAGGACACTATCCACCACTTGTGTGATGGAACGTCTCGTCGCTGTCGCTGTAAAGTCACGAGAGGAGGCTCTACCCCATGATGAACGCGTGCATTGCGGACGCCAAACAACAGGTCTTCTACACGTGAAAGATCAGTCACTACTAATTTCACGTAAAGAAATAGGGCGTAGCAATTTCAATGCCCAGGAGTGTACTTTAGGAACCCAGTAGATGAATTTTTTTATGAATAAAAGTGGTGTCAGTTGAGCGATTTACTCGCACGACTTACGGCTGGTCGTCGTGGGAAGACGCTCGTGACGTGTGTTGGCGTGGCGGGACACTCCCCGTGATTGTCGCAAATGGCCGGCCAGGCGCTGCGCTGACGGGCCGCAGCTCATCACCGCAGAGCAGCTGGGCCGAGTGTTTGTGAATGGAGACGTGGGTGAGCGCCCACCTGACGCCACCCACGACGTGCGAGGGGCCGGGCGCACGTATCCATTACCACGTGGAACAAGCCAATACGAGCTGTCGGCGCGGATAGAGTTATTCGGGGCCGGAACGGCGCCTCCCCCTCTCCCCACCCACCAGGGGCCGAGGTAATAATAACGGATAAATCACGGTGAATCTCCCGAGACGCACGTGTCCGCGACAGTGTGTGCGCTGCGAGATGGGGAGACGTTAACCTGTGACCCCGGCGCTGGGGCGCGGCACAGCCCTCCGCGCTCAATGAGCACAGTGCTGGCCAAGAGACGCGCAGCTCTGGCACGACCAGTCATGCCAAAACGACAATCTGCAGCACCCGGCACAGTCTCGACACGCAAGGAGCACACGAGGATAGAGTTGCAACTCAACGGTATAACGAGAGAACATTATGTTTTTCATTTGTTTTTGCAGAAGTACGTTCTACTGAACTGCCAATGTTGAAACACGGACTAAAATACAAATGCTCATTTTTCTGTCTTGGTAGACAGCGCATGATGTTGCATACCAGTATTTAATTTTAATATTGATACGGGCTTACGTTTTTAGGGCATAATTATTCATTGCGTTATTTATCCTTAGTCATTATATACCACAAACACATCTGAGAGAATCAGAAAAATAATCATGGAGATGGAACAGTATAATGAGTTTTATTGAAATATTTATGAAAAAAACGTATTATGCCAAATGGACCAAGAATACCGTGCGACCACTTTCAAAATGAAGATATCTAACCAAGCACGAGTTTCTAAAATATCTTAAGTACAAAACCTACAAGATCGTTTATTATGCATTTATTACTCGACCGCGACAAGTGTGCGGGTGGTGAGGGGAATGGTAGCGAACAGGGGTGCGTGAGGGGCGATCTTGCAAGTAGGGGAAAAACACACCTGTTGTAACTGTCGCGCGTACACAAGCGTGCATGAATGTATGCAACAGTATCGCGCAAACTGCACACGTTCATTGTCGATACCGAAATACGTAAGCTAATTTGTTATATATATACACATACACACGCGCGCATATACACACAGAAATACAAAATACATTTTAGCATACTCACCTTTCATGACGCATGTTAACAATGATTACGGTCCCGAAATGATAATTATTTAGGGCAAATGGCGCAATAATGCCAAGTTCACTGCTACTAGCACTTTTTAATGTTTCATGTTGGAATATAAATTTATTAATATAAATAGTCTTCACATCTAAAGTAAGGTTCAAGTGTTAAGACTTTTCAACCAGTATTCCGAATCAACAACAAGCTATTAACACACTTTTGACATTGCATATTTAACTACATACCTTTTCTTTCGTTCTCACTCACTAACATAGCTTATTTCTTCAAAACCTGAGAGGTTTCCGCCCGAGCATATGTTGCTATATCCACTGCTGTCACTTTCACTGCCTGCAATAGTTTTATCAAGCCATACACGCATATCTGGTTTGGTCGTACCTGCGGTTGGCGCCTTGATAAATTATACCGAATTATAGGAAGCGTTATCGAGTACAATCAAACAACTTGCAGGGAGATTGGGAATGAGCTTTTCTTCCACCCATTTTGAAAAAGTTATCAAAGTTAATTTCGTCGTGGTAGTCCCCACTCTTGGTTTTCGATTTGAATGTAACAAATGCTCCAGGAACGAAACCTTGATATCCCAACTTGCATGTATGATTATCCGTCTCTGTCCTGCGCTGTCGTTCTTCAAAACATCTATGTTTCATTATCTTACCAACACTTGCTTACTGTATATGAACGGATGAATCCAGGTTTCATCAACATCACAAGCGTAATTCAGGGGTGGCAAGGAGTGGCAGTTTCCACCCCAGAATTATCTAACCCAGTATTTTTCCACCCCAGAAGTTTTAGTAAAAATCTCAATAATTTACAAACAATTGGAAAATACAATTCTACAAGGACGGCACTTTCTTGATTCTTCATTAAAATGTCTGATTTAGCGCAAAAAAATAAAATGTGTGTTTAAAACTTGTACATTATAAAGTTAGATAGAAATAGTGGAGTAGTAGACGTGACATAATAAAATAACAAACATTAGATGCGTGAAAAACGAGAATGAGAGATGTTGACGTCCGGAAGGGGCAACTCTGTAATATGCAGACTGCAGAGCGATATTTGGCAACAGGGGCGGGCCCGCGGGTCACGTCACGGTAGAAGAAGGAGACAAGTAGTGCAACTCGGGGTCTGGCAGTGAAGCGATAAGTGCGCAGTGTGCGAGAGTATTCAACTTTTTGTTTCTAGGTACTCTTCTTCCGTCCACGCCCTACCCTATTAAACCTAGAGGAACTCTCGCACACTGCGCACTTATAGCCTCACGGCTCCTACGTAGCAGGTATAGGGAGTGGCACTGCCTTATTCTTCTTCTACCGTGGGCCACGCTGTAGGCTTTTGTCTTTGCAAGTGTGTTGTCTGTCGTGTCGTCTGCCTGTTGTTGGTGTGCTCTTTTCAACAAAAAGAGATCTATAAGTGCAGTATGATGTGTACGTGTGTGTTGTTTTAGTTTCATTATGTGTTTAGTTTATTTATTACCATCACATCAATAACAATGGATGACAAGTGAAGTCCAAAAAAAAAAAATTACACTTCAAGTGAACCACCGTACGACTGAATCGACTGAGACATGGTAAGTTGATTTCAATTATTTCATAGGTTAACTTATTGGCCAGTTTCTGGAGTTTCACAACTTCGTTTGTATCAAACTAGGCCTAGTGCTTAAAAATAGAAAATATTTATTCTTAAACGAACATGTAATTAAAAGTTCGGTTTATCCAAAGGTTTAACCACAAAATAATCGGAGTTTTAAGTTATATTTACCAGTGCTGGTGCAGTGGTGTCTGTTTCACTGAAGCGGCAAAGATTAAAACAACAACAAACAGTTCGCTTTGTTATTATTTATTTGAACCAATGCCAAAGTAAGTATTTATGGATAGAGAGGAAGATAGGAATTATTGGCCGTATGGCCGTATAGGTGAAGGCGAGCCTATTATTATTATTATTATTAAAAATTTGGTTTGTTGTTTTTCTCAGAAAATTCCGTTAACATTACTGTACGGAGACTTATAGTATACGAGATCGCACTGCTTTTTTCTGAGGAGTTCATTTACGATTAAAATTTTATCATAAATATAACAATTAAAAGGTTTTCACTAAAAACATTATTATTGGTTTATTTAAGTTAGCTTTCGTTCCTTATTTTTGTGTGATCGAGCAAAGGGAAATATATCCTCTTTCTTACAAAGGAAAGCAAAGTTTAATGTTCGTTTATCTGTATGTTGCCCCGATAACTCCCAAATGCATTTACCAATTTTGACCAAATTTGATACAAAGTTACACTAGCCCAGTTCCTCAGACGAATTCGTTTTTTGTCGAAATCAGTCAAGTGAACCTTAGAATGGCGGCTATTAAAAGTTACCTGTAACTGGGATATTTTCAAGATATTTCAATAAAGCTTTGAAAGGAACTAAGCTTTGTTTTGTTGCAAAGAGAATGTATTAAAACGTTCTAGTTCTAGCTAGTGATGACGCCACTGTACTACGTAGTAGGCCTTTATTTAGGTTCTTTTGCTATTCTTACTGGCTTTTTCCAGGCTCAGAAGAACAAAAAATGGAAGATTTCGTTGCTGTCTTACTTTTGCTCAGGCCCAGCAAGCAAAAAGAAACGGTTGTTTAGAAGATGAACATCCAGAAGGAGGTACTTTGGAACATGAACCAGAACCACCTGTAGAAGATATATTAAGCTCGTCATCCACTCAGTCGTCCACAACTACCAAGGACAATACTCCTGCAAACGAAGGGCGTAGGCCAAGTTCCAGTTGTTCCTCCAGTTCAATTGTCCGATTATCAATTGGGCTAATTAATAAACGTGATCCTGCTCATGGTCCAGCTTTGGCTATGGCGCATGTTAGAGAAGGCTCATTTCAACCACGAGATTTAAATTTTCCTAAAACGGATGGAAGGAAATTTAGGCCAGAGTGTTGTAAAATTTCTTCTTGGTTGGAATACAGTCCTCTAAACGATAAAGCATTATGTTTTGTCTGCCGTGTGTTTAACAACCCAGAAGAAAAAAACAATGCAGAAGATGTGTTTACACTCAGTGGGTTTTCCAAGTGGAAGAAAGCTGTAAAAGTACTTGAGAATCATGAGAAGAGCAACTCGCATAGGAGGAGTAAAACTAAACTCAATTCTCTAAAAGAAGCAAACAAAGTGGCACTGTTGTTGAAAAAGTAAATCAACAGTATTCTGAAGAAGTACAACAAAACAGATTGAATTTAGGAGCTTTGTGCGAATCATTGATATTTTTTGGCAGGCAATCTATTGCTCTAAGAGGTCATGACGGATCTGAAGATTTGAAGAACAGAGGAAACGTTTTAGAGCTGATTAGGCTTCGTTTCATAGATGGTAATTTAATAAAGAAGTTCTACATTGAGCATCGAAAAAATTTTCAGTACACTTCAGCGACTTTCCAGAATGAGCTACTGTCCATTATTGGGGAACAAATCAAGTTGCACATTGCCAAAGAAGTTAAAGAGGTAAACGTTTTTGCCATTATAGCTGATGAGACTCAAGACATAGCAAAGCACGAACAAGTAGCTATTGTCTTGAGGCATGTAAATGATAAGTTAGAAGTTCATGAGTCATTTGTAGGGTTTTATCTCCCTAAAGAAACTGACGGCAAAACACTGGAAAATGAACTTAAGAACGTTTTGATTTCACTGGACCTGAACATTAAAAAAACTGCGTGCTCAGAGCTATGATAGGGCCTCGAACATGAGGGCCATATGAAGGAGTGGCAGCTATAATTATGCAAGAAGCCCCAACGGTAATGTACATTCACTGCAATGCACATATATTGAACGTGTGCATTGTAAGCTGTTGCACAAGCGTGACTTCAAAAAGAAACACGTTCTTTGTACTTCAAAGTCTTTACCACTTTATTCAGAAATCAGCTAAACGACATAATGTTTTTGAAAACATTCAAAAAAGTGCAAAAAGTTTTAGTGGTGGAACAACAACATTGAATTCTTTGAGTGATACCAGATGGGCTTGCTGTGTCGAAGCAGTGCGTTCTTTGTTAGATAATTTTGAAACCACTCTGATGACTCTACAAGAAATTGCACAGACAGACCCTGACAGTGGTGGACAAGCCAATGCTTTGTTAAAAAGTATGGAGGACTTCAACTTTGTATTTGACTTGCTATTACTCAGGAGAGTTCTAACACAATGTGACTTAGTGTCAAAGACCCTTCAGGCAAGCAGTGTGACCTATGAATTTGTGAAATCTGTAAAAAACAGAACACTTGAAGTGTTACAATCCTTCAGAACAGAAGAGTTTTTTACTCAGTTGTTCAATCACTGCACAGAAATCGCTGACAAGTGCGAGTTTAGAGCAGCAGAGCTGCCAAGAAAGGGTAAAATTCCCTCCAAAATTGGGGGAGGGAGTACAGCTCCATTTGAATCTGTAGAACAGTATTACAAATTTTCAATTCTTTGACCAGTTATTGACATTCTAAACCAGGAGATACAGGTCAGGCTTCAAGAAAATGACCTAAATGTACTTAACCACTTAAGCAAAGTTCTAGGTGGAACTGACGTAGACACAGCCAGTGTACAGTATGTGTGCAAATATTACACTTTGGACAATGAACTTCTTCTGCCTGAACTGAGATGTTTTTACAAAGTGGAAGAGTAAAAAAACAAAAATATCCAAGAAATAGCTGCCGTTTTTATAGAGAAGTCTTTGAAATGTGTGTTACATCCACTTTTTTAACTTAACCGTTTGTTTTTTACAATTCCAATGAACTCAGCATCCTGTCAGAGGACTTTTTCGTGCTCGCGGCGGTTGAAAACATACACCAGGAACACGGTCGGCAAGGAGAGGTTGTCCTCGTTAGCTCTTTTGGCTATCGAAAGGAGTGTTGATGTAGGCATTTCCAAAGTTATTGATGACTTTAATTCAAGCCAAAAGAGAAAACCTCCATTATGTATAAAAATAACTTATGACGACATTGAGTAAACGATAAATAAAGCTTTGTTTTTTTGTATGTTGTTTGTTTGATTTTTACTTTCATGATAAAAAAACAGGCTGAGCACTCAATAAATGAAAAATAGGCCTACTCTTGAGTTGTGTGTGAACGATATTTACTTTACAAGTGATTTTGTTATTAATCCAAGTAATTAACAATGAATGTTTTAGGGTAAATAGAGAATGTTAACAATTATTTTGTGGTAAAAATAATCAGAGAAAGCTTCAAAAACTAACAATTTAACAATTGTTTTTTTTTTACATTTTCTGGGGGGAGGACCCCCGGACCCCCTTCCCCCTTCCATACCACCCATTAGGCTTTGCCACCACAGTTAAAAAGCTGAAATGACGCTACTGACCAACATTAACTATTGTGTTTTGTTTTCACGAGCTTGCTCATTTTGTCTCATTTGCCTTAAATATCTCCCTCTCCAGGCAAAAATGTCATTTATTTCCATTAAAATTTTCGTTTTGCATTTGCACTTTTCCAAGGATTTTTCTCGAACCTCCCTTATCCCAGGAAAAATGTTCTCTGGTTTTAACACCGTTAGCAATTTATCAATCGTAGGTACTTTTCCTTTAACAGTATAAAACTTCTGTAAGGTGCGCCAAATTACAACAGTATCAAAATCGTCTAAACAGGTCTTTTTAAAATTTTTCGCTCTTTTTTCCCCCATGTGTATGCAGTTTTTCACTACTAACATCAGCTTGTATTCTTTATTTTCGAAATTTGCATATAGTTCGTTCCGATTTACCCGTTACAGCTGCTGCACGTTTATGAGAATTACAACGGATAAATACGTTGTCCGGATGCTTTTTCTTTATCACAAAATTTAATCACATTCCTTATGACTTCTCTGTACTGACTGTAAAGTTTTATTACTTGTCTTACTAGTTGATGCCACTATTAAACACCTAACACCACTGCCTCTTTTATTCTACATCTTGTACCTATCATTCGTGCGCGCTTAAACACTTCCATCAATCGCGAACGTACGAACACGGGAATAGTGTGGCACGAGTTATGGCCAGTGCTACACTACCCACCCGCAGCTGAGAGCTTTCTTCCCATCCACCTCTAGTTGTGAATGTCATCGGGTAGAGGGAGAGGGACGTCGCCTTGTATTTCGCATATTTTCCTGCTTCACACTTGCCGCGGTCGAGTAACGCACGATGCACTGGAAGTAGTAGATATTTTGTAAAAATATGAGACCATTTTCTTAAATGCCGAATTTGTAAGACCGTAAAAACCTTAACTTATGGTATCTTCGGTTAAGAGTTCGTTCTTCCTTGAGTGTTGTGACATGAAGGGGGGGGGGGGATTGTTCAGCGTAGAAAGTGTTGTACCAAATGATTCAGTGTTTTATGTTCAGTGTTGCACTTCCGACCAGGAGGTTCTTACGGGCTTGTCATTCAAAGTGTGGGCGATGAGGTGAGGACATTTTGATGAATAGTTTCAGTGTAGTGAAAGGGGATCGTGCTGGTTAATTGGCGTTCCGGCATTATTCTAAATTTTTTTTCGAAACGCAGCTCCAGATCGTGAAATAACGATTTACGTCATATTTCTGTTGTTTGATATTCTGAGTTAAAGATGACTTCTCGATTCTCGTGAGAAAACGGTCGAGAGCACTCGACAACTAAAGCCCTCTTCACAATAGCGCGACGCGGCGCGATGCGATGTGAAGCGATGTGACGTCACACCGAACCAGCCCATCGTAGTTCATATCGCTCGCGAAGAGCGCGCTAGCGACAAGCCTGACTTGCCGTGGAGGCGATGTTGCCGACGACGTAGGAGAAAACAGTCAATTAGGAGCAAGAATATGCAAAAGAAGAAAAGTAACTACTTATGTTTGCAACAAGGGGAAAGAAACGAGAAGGCGGATAGTAAAGTATTATTTTTTTTTNGAAGAAAAGTAACTACTTATGTTTGCAACAAGGGGAAAGAAACGAGAAGGCGGATAGTAAAGTATTATTTTTTTTTTGCTGCGGTTCTTGCATTTGTAATTTTTTTTTTTAACCGGTGGAATGTTGTTTACTTTAGAATCAGTCTTGAATAACTTCTGATTAATGATGTAGAGAATAGGTGGTATTTGTACGATATTTCTGGTCGGGAATACTGCAATTAGACGAAAACGTATAAGACCTGGATGGAGATAGCTAGCAGTCTGACCCTCCAAGAAATGTTTTGTGGTACCATACAGCTTCTGAGAATACTACCAAAACTTGCGTTTATTTGTGTGTTGTCAAATATGACCCGAAAGATGGCAGGCAACTAAAATCCCCCCC